>WOFM01000022.1:1160248-1222833 GCA_011428145.1 Ericerus pela
GATTTTCGTCGTTTTCTTCCAACTTTATTTCGGTATTTGTTTCGTTGATGTTACGAGATTTATACGGAATTAATCGTCGCACGTGCACCATTTTGTCGTATGCCGTTTTATCGTCTGTTTTAATACGGATTATATAATTTAGATCCATGATCTTTCTAACAATTTTATGTGGTCCGGTGTATTTATTTTTATTTTTCGCGACGTTTTTTGATTGATGCAGCAAAACAAGGTCGTTGGACTTGAAGTCAATGATCTTGTGATGTGCGTTATAATGTTTTGCATTTTTTTCCGATGCTTTCTTTGCTAAGCTCGGCATTTTTCCTCTTGTTTGAAGAAGTGTTTCAATTTCTTCTTCACGAGTTATTTTATTTCCAGAGTTTTCTGGTATTTCTGGAAAATGTATTTCAGGATTAAATCCATGAAGTAGGTAAAATGGGGATTTATTATTTAAGTGTTCAATCGGACTTATATTGTATGCAAAGATAATTTTATTAATGGTCTCGATCCATTCTTTTCATTGAGTGGTCGTATTTCGAGAGTGATTTTTTAATGACACCGTTGATTTTTTCAATGAGTCCTTGCGATTGAGGGGAATAAAAAGAGGAGTAAATAATTTTGATATTATTCTCTTCACAGAATTTGCGAACGGATTCATTGTCAAAATGACCTCCATTATTGCAAGAAATTTTTCCGGGTGTGCCATGCGTATAACAAATAAATTTCAAATACTCAATTACACATTGAGCATTTGGGTTTTTTGTTGGACGTATGGTACAAAAGTTTGTGCTTTTGTCAACACCGACGAGCACGTATGAGTGTTCATACTTGGTATTAAATTTCCCTATGAAATCGATCTCTAGATGCGAGAATGGTTTAGGGTTTTTGATTTCAATATGTTTAAGGTAGCCAGCCTCTTTCGGGGAATTTTGTGCCATTTGACACTCATGACATGATAATACATATTCAGTTATTTTTTGTACCATGTTTTTAAAGAAAAACTGGTTTTTTATTTTATTTTTTGTTTTCTTAATTCCGAAATGACCTCCATACAACGGATCGTCATGTAGTTTTTTAAGAACTACCGGAATTAATTTTTCAGGAATTACAGTAACCGCTTCATCATACGATGAAGTTGGGTTAGGTAATTTCTTTAAAACATTATTTTCATCGAGAAAGTATAATTGTATTGTACGATTTAGTTTTCGTATTTTATTTTTATCTTTTTTAATTTTGTTATAATTTAATAATGAAATAACATTTTTTAACAGACAGAGACTTCGTCTGTTTTTCCCGTAAAAATATTATTAAATTCATTAATTGTTTCATACATTTTTATTTTTTGTTCAAACGAAAGATTTGGGTTAATCGGGATAGGATTACCTTGATTATCCTTGAAAATAGTAGTATCTGTTATTTTTTCTATTTGGCAGGAATTAATTTCTACTGCGCTACCTAATTCAAATTTTCTTAAGTATTCGCCTTTATAGATCACGTGAGGTCTGTTGTTATGATTTACAGCCGCTATCGTGTCTTCTGATACGATTACAAAGAAATTGTGTTTTTCTTCCATGGATGTTTCACACAGAAACTCCAGGTGCTCAGGCAAGGTTGCTAAAATTAGCACTGTATTTGCCTCAATTTTAAAAGTTTGGGGGGCATAATATTTAAAGGGCTTAACATAACCTAGTTTATTTTCTTTTTCAATAGGGTAATTGTGACATTCAGGCATGTCAAAACATTGCTCTTCATCACCGCACGGTAAAGTGAATTTGTTTTTAGAGAAGTCCATTTTGGCTTTATGGGTTGACAAAAAGTCGTAACCCAATATGACCGGTTCTACCAAATTCCAAACAACGAAGGTGGGATGTGGGTAAATGCAATGATCAATGGAAAAAATCACATTGGTTACTCCTATGATCTCAAGAGGTTGGCTATCCACACCACAAAATCTTATTTTAGTTGGTAGAATTGGTTCCGTAAAATTGACTTTCTTTAAAACTTTTTCATTAATTAGTGTCTGTTCTGAACCTGGATCGACTAGGCTAAGTATCTGTTTACCACAAATGGCAAAAGGGAGGTGTAATTTTCATTTGGTTCTGCAATACCCTTTATTTTGAAATTTCTCCTCACTAACATTGTTAACCTGTTTTGATTCTTTGTTCAAGACATCCCTTACAGCTGACAGATCACCTGTAAGGGGGATACTTAGTTTTTTGAGCAATTATTTTGGCAAGCCTGGGGGTTTGATGTTTGGAGATAATTTTGTTGTTGTGGGGCTGCCATTAATGGTGCCGGAGGGGCAATCATTTGAGTATTAGCAGCCAAATAAGGGGGATTTTGGGGAGTATTAAATGAGATACCAGACCATGCTGGAGCATTATTCCAGTTTGAGTTCCAATTTGGGAGGCCAAACTGGTTCCAGTTCGGAGCTCTGTTGGAGTAGTACCCATTATTCTTTCTAGGAAAGTTGTTTCTACGAAAGTTAGGATTAAAATTTCTACCTTTATAATTAGGGTTAAAGTTTTGATTATTATTTCAATTTCTATTTGGGTTGTTTTGGTTCCAGTTTTGGTTCTGGTTCCAATTACCATTATTGTAGTTATTATTATTATTATTATTATTATTATTATTCCTATTATGATTTTGATTTTGGTTTTGATTTTGATTGTAATTATTTTGTTCATTATTGTTATTTTTATTTTGGGGTTTTTTATTTTTTCTGGATTCCTGAGATTTCAAAATGTTTGCTATTGCAGCGCTCATTTTTTCCATCTCAGCTTTCCAGACTGGATCAGATGGTACTGAGTTTACATTTTTTTCAGTTTTCTTTTCCGTTTTTCCAGCTTTTAGTTCTTCAATAGTTTTTTCAAGTTGATCGATTTTTTTCCATAAGAGGGGGTCTGAATTGTCCAAATACTTTGTCTTTAAACTCTAAGTATTTAGAGAAGGCCTTATCAAGTTCTTGAATTGTTTTCGGTTCCTTTTTTTATTAAAAATACTCTTTCTTTTTCAGGAAGGTTTGGCATTATTTTTTCTTCAGAGATATCTGGTTCAATTTGTTTTAAAATTCTTTTCACGAACATAATGTACGCAGGGAAATCAGCTTCGCCATTATAATTTCTTTCGTACAGTATTTCACGTAGTTGGGGTTTGGTTCTAGTAAAGACTTCCAGAATTTTTTGTTTAGTATTCTGCCAATTGTTACATTTGGGGTTTGCTTGAATTCTATCTTCAAACATTTGTTTAGCAAGGCCAGAAAATGCAATCCTTATTTTTTTGAATTTCATGTTGGGATCACAATTGAACGATTCCGCCTCATTTTCAAATGCAATTAAAAATGACACGATATCTTCAGTTGGGGTGTGCCCGTATAGGGAAGGTCTGATATTTACTACAGCCTTTCCTGACATTTTATTTTCTACAGGAGGGTCGAAATTTTCTAAGATTCTAGTTTCAAGTTCTGGACTGAGAAAATCTTCGTCAGATTTTTCTAAGCATTCAGTAATATTGGCAAGGTTAATTGCTGACCTAACTCTTGGAAATGGAGTGGGGTTATCCAAAAAAAGTGGAGTTGAAGTAGTAGAGGTATTAAAATATTTTCTTATTTTTGGATTTTCTAATTCGGGGATTTGTTCACGAGGTTTTCGTGTTGTTTGCAAAATTATTTTTATATTTTCAGGAGTTAATAATTTTTGGATTTCTTTACTAGATTTGATTTTTAATAGAATATCCTCTTGGGTTTTTATACGGGAAAAATATTTTTTATCAACTTCGATATTTAAATTTTGACACACGTTAATTAGTTCAAGATTTTTATCTTCGATAAGCCAGTTTAAATTTGTTTTTGTAGTATTGGGTTCGGATAAATTTTTTCAAGTTTCATTCATAAAAATAAAATTTTTTTGTGACTTATAATTATTTAACAAGTCTTATATTTAAAGAAGGGACGCGAATTATAATTAATATTAATTGTTACTTTGTTTTTTCTTTTGTTTGAACAGGAGCTTGATGGATCCGTTGCTGTTTTCGTTGCCGAGGTCTTCTTCACCTTGATTTTTTGTAGATACACCCATTTTTATTTTTGTATAATAAATATCCTTGGTTGGTTTTGAAGTTCGGTTTTTCTTTTCAATACTGGTCTTTTTCCACTCGCTAATAACCTTTACTTCCTTTCCTCAAGAGCACGCCTTACCCATTTCTCGTTGAGTACTTAACTAGAGTTTTCAAGGTTAAAGCAAAGTACTTCGAACCAGAGGAATTGATACAGCAGCTTGGATCAGCAATTCCGTAGCATAGGTACTAGAGTGAGAGTTTGATTCGCAATAGCAGACCAGTTGGGCGCCAATAATGTAACGGCCAAAAGAGGTGGTAATGTACCTAGTTAGAACCACTTTCAGTGTTACACCATACACGAAATATCACGTACTTTAAAAGCAGTAATACTTCTAGAATAAATTCAAGTTTATCATCCACAAACTATAGTGGACCTTAACATATGTTAGAGACTCAATAATATTTTAAAACACACGAGTGAGTTTACACCTTTAATAAAATAATAATTTGTACATCACAGTATATACACATACGTTAATATTTATACATATACAATCACAATTCAACAAGCAAGACTATCTGTTCACTAGAGACTTTTACTAGAGAGGTTCCAGGTACTTAGAAGTAGCTGTCGAGGAACTGTCTCTTTCTCCACTGAATCGAGGGATTATATACTCATTCAGGGTATGAAAACGTACGTGTCGGATAGGTAAAGTGAGGTAGGGTGTTGTTACTATAGGGTTGTGCTGACTCATCGAGTACTCGAGGGACAGGCACAACTAGGTCATGAATATACAGAAGGTATATCTATATTCATAAAATTGAATACGGGTAATTTAGTGGTTGTTTATAAAGAGTTATAGGATGTTTATTGTTGATAAATATCTACGTTTTTGGTGTTTGAAAATGTGTGGACGAATATGTTCGTCATTTCTAAAAATAGACAAAAATATACGTTACAGCTACTTACCTTCTTCTATTACTTCCGGAACTGACTAATTTCGAATATTTTTCTCCTTCGGAATCAGTCCAACCCCCAATTGAAATCAGTACTTTCGATACGCTAGTTATTTCTGGAGACGTGATTTTCTTGTAAAATCCTAAAAACAAAAAGTGTACATTTTTCATCCTTATCCATAGATAAGCACAGGTTCTTTTCACACGATAACTTTTTTCTTTATTAAATGCAGCGATAAATTTGTGTAAGCAGTAAAAGTAGACGAAAGACGAGTATTCTGAAAATTTTATGAAATGTTCCTGAGTAACTTATTCAATACTTATAAGTTTTTAATTAACTCTGTGGGGACTCTCCCGTATGAGGTATAGGGGCTTGGACCCTCAATGACAGTTGCCACCCCAAAGGGCTGGCAAATAATCGTCCTTGTGACGTTAAACAACACAAAATACGTTTGATCGTAATTACCTGTATGTACTTACAGGTAATGTATGAGTACCGAATTGTGACACAATAAGATTATGTCACGATTCATACACGAACCAGCCAGCCATCTCTTATCTCGATAGGGGATGATGCGACCTGGCTGTTCTCACCAACGTAGGTATTATCCTACGTACGTGTGTTTGTGTGCGTGTAAATAAGCCGTATATAAACCTCCCGAACCGGCTATAAAATCGCCAGTGTTTGCCTTGGTTTTGGCTTACCCGTACTTATGTACGAAGTGGTTGAACACGCTTAAATTCTGTAGAATTTCCTTCTGGTGAGAATATCTCTCACGACAAGGTATTCCACAAACCCATTGTGATTTAAATATATTTTTCGAAACACTTTTGGATTTAAATTATTACTAATCAGTTCTCAGGTGAATTAAGTTGTTTCTTTTTCACTTGAATGGGAAACGTAAAATTTTTCAAATTTCTTGCAGATCATAATTTAAATTTTTTTGTACTTTTCATCCGATATAGTTGGAATAATATTACTTCTCCTTCTTCTAGTATTATATAGACAGAATGCACCAAGTAAGTATAGTTTTTGGGTCAGAACATTGGGTGATCTTCTACCCTCTTGTCAAATTAAAAACAAAAGGTCAAATTTTTATGAAATGAAAACGAATGTATATTGAAAAAACATCCAGGTCAGATCTATGCTCGGAAATCTATATACCTATTTAATAATATTAACAGGAATGAATAGACGAAAAATAAAACAAAGCATAACAAACATTCTCAAGTTTTTAATTTTTGATTATTGGTTAACACCTTATTTATCAAGATCGACGATTCGAATCACGTAAGTATTTAACCTTCAGTAGATAGACGTTAACTTCGAATCAAATAATTTTCAACCTTCGTCGTACAATTCGTGTTTTGATTTTTGAATCATTTTCATCATAAGCTGTCCAATTCTACATATGCAACTCGAATAACTTAAAATAAATTTCAATCATTATCGAATAGGAAAAAAAAATTGTCATCCAGTTGACAGAATACGGTGGGGTTGGATGAATTTTTTTAATTGATTTTCACAATTTTTTTTTTTACAGCACGTACGCATTCAAATAGATTCGAAAAATTTTATTCGATCATATCCAATTAATTATACGTACTTATATGAGAAAAAAAAATCAAAGTCAAAAAAGTTCATTTTTCACCGTTCGAAGAAAATCTGAAATCTGAAATCGCAGAGTAGACTGTAGAAGATTCATTCTTTCAGTCCTAAATTTTTCGTTTAAAATATTTTCAGAATGGATCTTCTCTGGTATAAACCAAATTTAATGGAGAAACCAAACGATTAGGGAAAAAAAAAATTGAATTAATGAGGTGGTAGGGAGTTAATTGAAAAATTAGTTTTTAGTGCCTTTTTTTTTCTTCTGTCTTCAAATATTCTTAATGCTAAATAGCTATATCTATAATTTTAAATTAACTTTGGGGTTCTCTACCATTGATTTGTCCAAAATTTATTAGGTCAAATTTTTTAATTACTTGTTTTTCTTTGATTTGACCAACTTCTTTTGATTTTAGCCATTTTTTGATTTCAATATTTTGTTTTTATTTATTTCAAGTTTGATAGAAAGGTAGCTACAAAGAAAACGGAGATTTTCGAACACCAAAAGTAATTATTATATCATAAAATGCTAATTTGTTACTGGAATTTAACCATTCAACAACCAGACAACCGCATTTATAATATTTTATTTTTATTTTTCATTTTTTTTTTTTTTTTTTGATTTTAAAACTGATCTAATGATAATGACAGATAACTGAATAAATTAATTTCCAGTTTCATTTCCTTATTTTTATAAATATTTGACAATAACTTACATAAAACTATTAAAGCAAACACAACATTTAAAATTTTTCTCCCAAGTTGTTTTAATTTGAAAATGTAATTAAATTTGATTACATATTCGGTATAAAAACAAATTAATGGTACAGTAACGAGGTAAATCTTTGGATGATAATATTTGAAATTAAAAAAAATTTTTTTCAACATTTTCTATGCAATTAACTAACATGAATTTATTTTGAGGAAAAAACAAAAACTAGAGAAAAAAACAAGAAAATAAATGATAAAATCATTCAATTGAATTGAAATTTTTTAAGATCGTCAATTTTGTCGATGCAATTCGATAGAATAATTTATTAAATAATAATTTAGTAGTTAAATATGAAAATTTTTTAATTGTTGAAAGTTTTCAAAAAATGTTCGTTTATAATCTTGAGATTAATGAACTTTTGAATTAGTTTTTTGTTATGCAACATAATTTTTTGTTCAGTTCAGTTTTATCTTAGACCATACATGAGAGAAAAAAAAAATTTCCACTGTGTAGCCAACTTTTTCTCTGAAAATTAGATAAAGAGGGGTCATAAAAATCTGATGAATCGGCTAAGGATAACCAAATAATTAATTTCATTTCGATGAACGGGAAAGTGTCATACTTATGTTTATACGTCATATTTTTGAACAAAAGGAGCCAGTCGATTAAAATAGGCACTGTAGGACTAATTTCATAAGTCTTAATTTTAAGGATCCCTCCAAAAATTATGAGTACCCTGAAAAATGTTACCAACAAAACTTGGTTGATTATTTATCACATGTTAGGTGGTTACAAAACGATCTTCGGTCAAGAAATAAACAAGACTTTTCAGCTACAAAAAACGTTTTTTTACCGCATCTCCAGGCTCGTAGTACCCACGTGGGCAAGTTCGCTTGTGCTAGCAAAATTCTAAAATTTACTATTTTCCCCCAAATATTTCAGCGAGAGGAAAAAACGGGAAATTTTCCGCTAAAAATACAGAAAAAATTTTTCATCCCGATATTCACGCCCGAAATTTGAGTTGCTTTTGTTAAAAAGGGATTTGTTGCGTTACGGGCCTAAGCATCTAAACTTTTCAAATCTCTTCGCAATATTTCTTTCTTTCAAGAAAATAATTGCTGGAACAGGACTCAAAGACAGTTAAAAGACTTCTCACATTTAGGTAAGAAAATTTTAGATATATCACTCGAACGTGTTTTCTGTTTTTCATCTCTACTTTTTCTATCAAGAATGCCTCATTTAAGGGTAGGGTTGATTCATCGAACAGTTACTTTGAACAGTCCGAGTGTTGAATTTGGGCCATTTGAGGTATCTATGATAGGAGGCAGGGCACAAATAAATAATTAATAAAATGGCTTCGTTTAGTATAAAGGTAACGGAATCTTTTTCTAAAGGTTTAACTACTTATCTGCACTACATGAAAATATTGCTGTTCTATTTCTTTACGTATCTGAGTGAGTCATCGACATCGCAACTACCCACATACATTAAATTCATATATTTTAGATACGTATAGGTAGGCATTTCTTTGTTACCTAATTATACCTTACCATTATCTACGTCGGTAACTTGATCCGACATCACAATCGTATAATTGTCTGGACTTAACGAAGCATACGCGTATACAATATGAGTGCATAATTTTGGATCGACATAATCTGGCGTAAACTTGGTTCCATGTTTACGATAAAATGCCCAATTACTCACAAAGCACACCACTCGATACGAGCTTTCTGCAAAAAAAAAATAATACAGTTTACTGTCAAGTATCCCGAATACGCACCAAAACAAAGAAAAAAAAAGAAAGCATATCTATTTTAAGAAATGGTGGTCTAATCACTAAGATCATTTCGTTCTCTTCCACATATACACTAACTGAAGAGTGGGACACCACTGAATACTGAAATTTAACTGATTTATATGACCGAAAGCACAGTTTTGTTAAGAACTAATATTACTCATTTATACACATCCATTTTTGTTTGCAGAAAATAATAATACACCTCACCCAACTTCCCCTTTAACGAATTTTCATTTATAAATTTATTTCGTTCAAATGCTTTTTCTTTTTTAATCGGTCATTAACGCCCAATAACAAGTGGCTGTACCTATAGTCAAATAGTAATAATAAACAAAAAATGACGTGGCTCATAGTCTAGTAATTTTTTCCTCAAATGAAATTAATCGAATTATTTAATTTTTTTTCTTAACAGTACATATTTGCTAATTTTTTCAGGGGGGCGATGAGGCCTTCCCAGGATGATTAGGGGTCTTAGGATAAACCATTTTAGCTTCACTTCTAGATAATGCAGATGAAAGTCTTCAAAATTAACAACATTGCCCAAATTTCCAATGAATGCCTAGTCATTCATGTTAATGTACAAAGATAGCAAGCATTCACATCAGTGCCTGATTCACGACATTGCACATAACATGTATATCGTTATAATAAAGGTAAAACCCAATTTTTTAAGACAAAATTCAATGAATATCATTCAGACCAAATTTAAGGATGTAATAGGTATATTCACACAGGTTGAACAACAACCGTGAACGATTCATTGTCAATCATTTACTAACAGAGAATGCTCTATGGAAATGTTGGTTTTTAACCATCACCTCGGTTGACTAGTTTGTAACTTTACTTTTATTGTCTGCGATTTGGGACTTGTCTTTTTTTCTTTCCATATGAAAGATGTATGTATGAATATGACTATATATAGGTGTATGATTGATTTGGTTTTTTTGACCCTTATAATCACATTTTTGTATTTTTTTTTTTTTGAGGACAGATATTGAAGAAAACGCAAATAAATATACAATCGAACATTTATCTGTTTTTCATTTTCATAAATTCGAGAGGAATGCATAATTTTGGATATGAATCCCAACTAAATTCTATACAATCTGAGTTATCGAACGTAATTACAAGACAACTGTTATTCGCAGAGAGCTGAAATTTTTATGACATATTTTAGTATGTTTGTTAAAGATTGTGTGAAAATTTCAGCTCAATTGTACGTTTCAAAGTCGAGATATTGCTGAAATTACGCAAATCCTCAACTAGATTGAATCCTTATCACATGAATTACTCAATCTGAACAGAATTTCAGTGATACTTCAAAAAGCAACTGGAAAATCAAGTTGAAATTTTATTGAGATATATTGATGTACATTAGTTGTCAATATTCTGAGAAGATTTGGCTGAAATTTTACATTTTATTTATAAGATATCGCTAAAACTCCAGATTGAGTGATTCATGTGATAAGGGTTAAATCTAGTTGGGAATTTACGTAATTTCAGCAATATTTCAACTTTGAAAAGTACAATTAAGCTGAAATTTTCACACAATCTTCAACAAACATACTAAAATATGTCATAAAAATTTCAGCTCTCTGCGAATAACGGTTGTCTCGTAATTACATTCGATAACTCAGATTGTATGAAATTTAGTTGGGATTCATATACAAAGTTATACATTTCTCTCGAATTTATGAAAATGAAAAACAGATAAACGTTTGATTGTATATTTATTTGCGTTCTCTTCAGTTTCTTTCCTCAAAAAAAATTCAAAAATGTGGTTATAAGAGTAAAAAAATGAATTTAATCATACACATATACATACATACATTTTTCATATGGAGAAAAAAAATGAGAAGTCGGAACTGCCGACAATTGAAGTAAGTTTTGAGAAAGAATGAAGAGTCAAATGGAGAATCAAACAAGAGAATCAAATAGGAGCATACTCAAGTATTGTTGTTGTTCAAACTGTGTGAATACATCACATCCCCCAAATTTAAGGCACATTTGTCAACTTTCTACAAATGTTTCGTTGTTTCCATCCTAATAACAAATTGATCAGTGTTGCCAGGCCAGTACAAGCCAAAGTGCCACAAAATGGCGCTTCAGGGTTTGCATATGTATAAGATAAAATGTGGTAGTTTGTATGAATGTATATATTGATGTCCATCACTTCACTACCACTCAACAGATCAAGCTGAAATTTCAGGAAAAATTTGTTTTATTTAAAGGAATTTTTTAAGCAGCCCCTGGGGTAAAGTTGTGGATTTTAGCCCCTTCACCCCAATAAAAATTTTCAAGAATTTTTTTCACAAAAACATAATGCACTCAGTGATATTAGCATGATCTCAAACTTAAATGCCTCTACATTACTCTCTTTTTGAGATATACGGCTGCAAAAACCTACAAAATTCAAAATCAATACTTACATACTTGTTACTTACTTATCTATTTATACTTGTGCCAACCATACTAATGCAAAACTTATCTAGGTATGCCCATAATTTCAGAATCATTAAACAGATAAAACTGAAATTTTCAGGGCTTATTCGTGTTGTTCCAAAGAAAGTTTGGAGGTCCGTGGCTTCATTGGGGGAGAAATTGTGATCTCAAAAAAATTTTAAGAATTTTTTATCCAAAAATATATTGTACCCTATGATTTTAGTGTGTGCTTGAAATTCCATAATTCTTAAACAGGGGAGAAAAATGCTCCATCCTCACTATGATTTTGTATCTGCCATAACTGTTGAGATAGAGGGTGACAAACAAAGCTTTTTTTTTAAACAACAAAAAGAAAAAATATTTCACCAAAAGAATCCCTGTTCATTCAAGAAAGTTACTCTATTTCAAAAGCAGACGGTCGAATAAAAAATAAGCACTGAATATAGTAACTTTAAGAGTTCAAGTGGCAAATTCGTATAAATAAAAATGTATTTTTTGTGTTGGACAAAAATTGACTTCCGTAACTCCAGAGGATTCAAACAACGTAGTTCATTTGGGCATAATTCTAATTTTCTTTTTTTTTTTTTTTTTTTTTTTTTTTTTGGTAGATGGAGAGAGACATAATTATAGAGGAATAGTAGTTGAACTTTTTAGAGGGACAAAGAGAAATAGTGAGTAACAATATATTTAATAGGTATTCTACATAAAGAGGAGCTGGCTACTCCAAGGCAAGTGGACCAAAATTCAGATCTAACAGCTATTACTAAATATAGTAAAGTTGTAGTACTTATATGTACAGTATTGCAAACTACATGTAGAACATATACCACCTTTCTAGCTGCGTGACCCATAATTTATTGCTAATGCAGGTACACCGCAAATCGCATTTCATACTACAAATTATACGTTAGTGGTTTTAACACACATTTTGCCAACAGGGATGCGTTTAATTACTATTACTTCAAACCCCGAAGTTGCGAGTATGAATTCAACATCATCACATTTTTGGGCATATATTTGAGCCACGAATACCCTATCAAAAGCTACACTCTAGTCACTAGGAAAAATGGCCATCATGAACTAAGCCCATGAAGGAAGGGAGAAAAACACATTTAAAACAGTAGTTTACCTTCGTAGTCTGACTGCGTTTGAAGCGTATGGGATCGAAAATTTTGCAGATATTCGTCGATTGGTGGTCGTTTCTCGACCGCATCTCGAATTGGAAAATGTTCTTCAGCTCTGCAATATTTAAACGCAGTAAAATCGTTAGTAGAAATCGATATTTTGCCCACTGTATAGAAAAACAATTTCAACTTACTGCACGTTGGATACCATATAGGTACATTTATTTACCTTTCTTCGATTGTTGGAATTTTTTCTACAGCATATCGACTAGATAATGAAAAAGACTCGTAAAATGGACGAAAAATGTCGTCGTCGAAAAATTCGGATGTGTAATTTTTTATGTATTCTACAGCTATTGGTGGTACGTAATTCACAGAGAACCTAGGCAATGGGGTAGTCGGTTTGTTGGGCGAAGCAGCCGTCAAAGTGAAGCAGAAAATCAATGCCACAATGGCTAACATTGTAGCCTTATTACCTGAAATTTAAAATTAGGTAACTTAGAAACAGAATTTGAGGTTTTAAGAAAATATATAGTCAACAATTGTGTGTTTGATACGGCAACCGAACTTTTTACATTCGTTAATAACCGTAGCTGTTCAATTTAGAAAAGTGCGGAACTACAATTCTCAGACGAGGTTTTCTATTTTCCATGATAGAAGCAGGCAATTATTTTAATTCTCAAGAAGTGGGGAACAGAATCGGTTTTTAAGGTATGAAAAAAATTTTACCTCTAAAAATGTGATCGTATTCGTATTGAATGCCCAGTGTGCTTCATTAATTCCTTGTTATCAAAAAGTTCTTCAAAGTTATTCAATTTGAGAAAATAAGTTTGAATAAGAAGCGAATTATACAAAATCGAATACTCCCTACCTCCCAAGTTGATACTCCCTCATCAGACTTCCACGATGTTTTAAACCATACTTCCCAGTTGTTTTCCTGATTTTCTCGTTAAAAGGTCAATACTACAGAAAATTTTATAGTGATTAGATAGTTTTCTCATAAAATTTTCTACAAATTAGAAAATATACATATTTTTCAAAGGCGCGAAAGTTTTGGAGTTGAAAGGAGTCAAACATTTTATTGTACAAAATTCTGTTTTTAGGGGGCTGTAAAAGGGGTAAATTAACTTCAGGGACGGAGACATTTATGCTCCATGATTTTCACTATCTAACACATAAACTCTGCATAATAGTTTTCCAAAAATTTTTGAAAACAAAAATTTTTTTTCACGTCAACAAGTAACATGGCGACCTAAAAGTGAAAAAGTAAACTGCTCTCGATGAAAAAATATGATTGGGAAAAAAAGGAGCAAGATATACTGCCATTCTGACATAGCTGAATGAGTATAGACAATAAAAAAAAAGCTCGCCATTTGACTTGTTATTTTTTATCTACTGTATACATGATTATTAACTATAAATGTATAAGCAAACCGAAATTATTCGACAAAATTAATTACTCAAAATTATTTCGCCAATATATTCCCTCACACTGAATATGCATGCACCACTACTTACACAGCCACACATGTACACGAAAAAAAATTTTTTTTGGTACTTCTACTAAAACAATAAATTGTAAAGTGTTACCTAACTTGCCGTCAAAAATCCAGTGCTGGCACAAGCTAAAGCTCTACAAAGTGGCGCCTCAGGACTTGTAAATATATATATATATATATATACTATACCTACTTATGCATATAAATTCCATTTTCTTGTTACCACAGTAAAGGTTGCAAGTTTTGCCCGATAGTCACGAAATTTGGTATAAATATTAGTACTAAGTCGAAGACTTGATCTATAGATTTTGGTGCCAATCGGCTGGACAGTACTTCCCATACCTCTATTTTTGTTTTTGTTTTCGCTATAAAATGTTTAATTTTGAAGAAATTTGAAACACATATTCACTATAATTTATTGTGACAGGCTACCAATTTTGGTGCTGACCAGCCAGATGGTACTTCCATAAAGTTGGTTTTTGTTTCCATTTTGAAATGGGTAATGGTTTTAAACGGAGTAATTTTAGGTCAATAGCAACAAAATTTAATAGTCATCAATTATGATCTATCATTATCTTTTTAGATATTTCATTAGTAATCAATTTCTTAATTTTTAAACAGGTACCTACTATCGTGGGTGTAGCCCACGAGTCTAGCGCGCCTGGCGGGTGCAAAGGACACTTGCCTGTCGAAGTAATGTAGGCAGGCAAGTGACTGGGCTGAGGCGGTTGCCACATTCGTTGTCACGCATAGAGAGTGAGAAGGTGTGTGCCAACGAAAATATTTTACAGTCTTCGGACATTAAATAGAACATTATATATATAAGTGCAAGGATGGTGGCTTACCGCCACCACATGGTAGCAGGAGCACTGAAAGTCCTTCGGAGAAACAAATTTTTTTATAAAAAATTTGCCTCGGAATAAATACTTTCGTAATTAAAATTCGACAAATTTTAATTCCTCCTAAATGGAAAGCAGGCATAGGCCTGCTCTCACGTCTACTAAAAACGCTTCCACACGCACACCAACTCAAGCTCTTAAGAAGAGTTTGACCTTCATGCACTTACAAATCAAAATTGTAAACAATCTTGACTGATTATAGCTGAAAATTGAAACAATTCTCAACTATTATGTAATTACAAACTGCAATCACGTTTGAAATATTTTGTTCCTATTCACGAAAATATAAAGGTAGACGTGTTTGTATTCCTAAACGTGAAGAAAAAAAAAAATTTTTTTTGCAAAAACTCACGTATACAGACTTCAACCAAAGAAGTCTAAAGAAGATAATACGGACTTACTACTAATCCTTATTAGTAAGAAGAAAACCTGCGAAAGAAAGCAGATTTTGACCATGCTAATAAATAAATGACAATTGATAAACACATCATTTGTCCACAAATAATATTCTTTCCTCCAAGAAATTAATATCTTCGAAAGAATTATCCTTGGCATTATACGGTGAGATTTCACGTTGAAATCACCAACATGCTACAAACAGCTAAAAATTCTTTGCTAAGGAATTTTTAGCCGCCCCCAGTACGCTAAATAATGGATACCAGATGGTTTTCCAAGATGTAGAAGTCAAACCATTTTAAACATTTATGCAAGTAGACAAAATTCTACCTTCTAGTGTTGAAAGATGGCCGATTGCCTTCTTCACTGTAAAAACTGAAGAAATGCAATCGGTCAACACTATACAAATATCTAGACCGATATCTGTTCTCAAAAAAAAAAAAAAAAATTTGGAGATATCTCCTCTCTCACTTACTCTTATATGAAAAAAGCCAATGCTGTAAGTCGACAGAAATAGAAAATATTTTTGTCATCACAACATTGGCAATTAAAGGTTCATTCAAGAGAAAAGAGTCAATCGACTCCTTTGTCAAGAACATATACCATCGTTGATGGGAAGTTATAAAGGACAATGATGTGCAACCCCTAAAAAAAAAAAAATTATGACGTACCTTTTATTTTTGAAGCAAAGATAAAAAGTATGTCAACACACACACACATACTTACAAAATTGACAGGCTGCAGTTCCAACTGGAATTGCAGAAGAGTCAGTCAAACGATTAGTGTCGAGTAGAATATCATACTCCATCGATTTTGATGTGTTATTGTGTGCATTGTCTTCAACTTTTTTCGTGTATAATATCGATTGTCTGTGCGTGATTCTTACACGTTATTAAAAATTAACCAACAATTTTTTTTTGAAAAATTGTATTATAAATCTCATTATTTACGTGAAGATTTGACTGTAGAAGTGCGGCCATTTTGGCTCATAAAAAATAGATCATTTCACACAAAAATTGTGGTGTTTATATAAAAAATTTTGTCCACAACTCTAGTGAACAAAAAAGGATTTTACTGGTCGTCAGTCTTTTATAAAATCAAAAGAGAAAAGAGAAACTAAGTAAGTACTATTTCTTATAATAATATTTGATCAATTACCAAATATTTATTCACGTCAAACCAGTAAAAATCTACTAGGCGCAAAATTATGAAAACTTTTCGGCAATCTTGTAAACAAAATTGCATTAAGAAACACATCTGTTCTTCTGATGTCTATTACAAATTTGAAAAAATACCAAATTTGGCCTCTTCTAATGAAAAGTTCGTAATAGTGTAATTCAGTGATATTACAAAACAACATTGCGCCCACGGGTCATGCCCGATATTTTAACAGGCAAAAAATTGATAGACACTTCAATAAAATTTGAAATCTTAAGGACTTCAATTATGAAAATGTCTGTTTTTCAGAACCGTACATCAAAAATATTTTTTGATATAAAATGATACCTAATGTTGTTGGCCTAACTAAACATTAGGCCGTCTTGGAAGACCGGTGTTGGACACCGCCCCCAGTATCGTGGGTGTAGCCCACGAGTCTAGCGCGCCTGGCGGGTGCAAAGGACACTTGCCTGTCGAAGTAATGTAGGCAGGCAAGTGACTGGGCTGAGGCGGTCGCCACATTCGTTGTCACGCATAGAGAGTGAGAAGATGTGTGCCAGCGATAATATTTTACAGTCTTCGGACCTTAAATAGAACATTATATATTGTATAAGTGCAAGGATGGTGGCTTACCGCCACCACACCTACCACTTCTAACAGAGTTTCTACTGCGTGAGAGTTTTTTCTTTCTTCTTTTTTTTTCCACGCTGAGTGTTGAGAAAAATAAATTTCTTTCAACTACTTAATATTCTCAGTCCTCGACGAAAATTCAAAAAAAAAAAAAAAAAAATTTATTTGGGCTTTTTAGACGGTACTTATTTGACGTAAACTATGATGAAATGGAAGTTTCGAATCACCAGTCATTTCGTGCAAGAGACTTCATGGTCAAGACGGGGTTTCAAGGGAGAAAAAACGTGAGAAATTTCACATAAGTATTTTTATGCACCTACCTAACAAAACGAATTAATATATGACGTCAGAATTGAAAATCGTCCTTTATCAACCACTTCAATATAAATCCCCTCAATTAACGGATTTTTTAAAACCACATCGTGCATTCAACGTTTTGTAAAACCTTCCAGACAACTTCATCCAATTTCATCCATAATCCAGCATAACTCAAGTAAATATTCTATTTACATGAATTATGAATCCATTGTGTCCCGTTACCTCGGTTATTACAATCGAAAAAACTCTTAGGTTAATTTGGAAGAGAGACATATAGGTACGTATCACGCATGAAAAAGTAACTATACGGGTAAAAAGATTTCGATTAAATACAGAGACATAGGAATTAGTGTGAACAGGACATTGCCCCTGTCTGTACGTCTCTTATTTCGATCTCAATATAATCTTTTTTAATATTTCCACTACCTAACTACTTCGACAAAATCGATAGGTAACTATTTTTTTTGAAGACATAAAACTTTTTTTCATTTAGTTTTTTCATTTTTTTTTTTGTCTCCAAGTTTCTAGAAGGAAAAGAAAAATTATAATTTTCGTTTAACACATCCTTCGTGTCTCCTCTAAATACCTACCTACCAATACGTAAAAAATTTTATACGACCGAAAAAGGTTACAAAGAATACACAAAGTAGACTATAGATTACAGTTAATGTAAACTGAAGAAGAAATATTGTATCACTTTCGATACCTATCTTAAATTTTTTCATCACACGTTGAATGTCAAGAAATAAAATTTTTCATAACCCGTATAGGTAACAAATAAATGGAGCACACAAAAGAAAATTTCTGGCGAGTCTCCAATTTCTTTAATAATCTATATTTTAGTTTTGTAACAAAAAAATACGTTTTATGAAGAAACGTGCTTGAAATTAATGCACGTAGCGGAAAGCAAAAGACATAATATTTTCGTACTTGCACGTTGGAAAATTAAATAACTAGAAAATCGGGCATTTACCTAAATTTCAGTCTTTCTCAACTTGTAAAATTGTATTTCATGGCATTATTTGTGGTTTGAACAAGATTTGATGACATCATCTAACAATGGTACAACCATTTTTACAATGTGAATTACCCAAAAAACTATCTTGATCATCGATTTTGAGTCGATATTAAGTTGACTAAGGGCCGGTTTTTCAAACTGTGTAGAATTTCCAGGGTAAGATGTCACTGGTTAAGACATTTTCCGCATATTATATTTTTTTTAAAGAAGGTCTGGTCGGATTTATAACTTGAAATTGGGTAATTTTTGAGAAAAATGTATTTTTTCGAGTTCTACCCCCGGAAATAAAACAGCCTCTTCAAAGAATTAGTGACGCACTTTCAAAATTCAAAGTCCAGCTTATAAGAATAAGTGCTGGAAGTTCCCACTTTTGGTCATATAGAATGAATCTAATCATTAATTACACCATAATTTTTGTAAACTACAAATTTTTGCTCATAAGATATTTAAAAAAAAAATGGCATTCTGTTTTTTCAATTAAATTCTGAGTTTTTATATTTCTCGTATATATTACGTTTTCCTGTATAAGTACGTTTTTTTGCTGTGGTCCCTTGAAAAACATATTAACATGATTTTGCTGTATCAGGTAGCGCTGAAATCACGTTGAACTCCTAGCGCAATCGGTCAGTTAAACTAATTAAGGTCTTGACTTTACTGTAAATGGAAAAACTCATACTAAAAAATTGGCACAAAAACACAAAAGAGATTTTCAGTTGACCTAAAAAGATGTGCTTCAGCGCCTGCATGACTAAAACATCTAATATGGTACACACATGCGAAAATGAAATGGGCTATGGCTACCTGGATAGTGATGCGGTTGGGTGCGCATACGCAGTGTGCACGCGCAAAACCACACGCACAGATACATTTTCCTCTCACTTTTGTCAAGCTAAAAATGGCATTAAAACATGCGCCAAAAATCCTTCGTCTTTTGTTATTTATCCCTGGAATGATAATAGAAATGTGTACATATGCGTCAACTTACCGATAAATGAGTTACAACTGCATCATAGAAGTGATTTTCAATGTTGCCCAGCAACACTGAAAATTCATTCCCCCAACATTCAGAATTATTTTTTCCATTTTAATTAACAGTTTCCACTCATTTATAAATTAAAATTACAAAATTTGCAACATTGAAAAAAAAAAGATGTCAGGCATATGAATGTATTCCACATTAACAACTAAAATAATTCAAAAATTATTTTGACCATTGATATTGTATCGATGTTAAGTCTACTAAAAAATTAGTACAAACATGAAAGAGATTTTGATTTAACATAAAAAAATATAACTAAAATGACTCTTGTAGGTTTTGTTGGTTCGGGGAATCAAACCTGGGACCTACATAGTCTCCAGCTAACAGCGGTGAACTCAACCACACCACCATCTCACCGCCAACTATGACTGGCGAATGTATTTTGTATTAAGGAAGGTATGGAGGTTCCCACACACTCCCCCCTAGAGAGACTCAACATGAGTTGAACAACATTAATGCTGTGGGAGGTTAAGTGGAGCCAGAAAGGCCTCATAAAAATATATACAGGCTTATGCTACTTATATAGGTTCTATTTCCACTATGTACGGTGTCATCTATTGGCAACTCAAGTTAGGAAGGAGAATTGTGAGTTCCACCATGCACCACTATGGTGTGTGCATGTCCAGCACACATCGAAGGTTACCAGATATAGGTTTTATTGGTTTGAGGAATCAAACCTGGGACCTACATATTTGCCAGCTAAAAGTGGTGGACTTAACCGCACAGCCATATTTTGTATTAAGCAAGGTATGGCGGTTCCCACAACTCTAAAATTAAGTCAGTATTCAGTCTACAAAATTAAGATTTTTTTAAATTTTTTAAATCTTCCGCAAAATTTATTTTTTGTTGTTTCAGCCTAAAAATCAATGTTAAAATAAACAGATTTTGTCCAAAACAATAACACCAATTTTAAAGGTTTCAATACCCAGCTAAGAAATTTGAAAGTCAACTAGTGTTAAGATCTTGTTTAACTCTGAGCGGGATCTGCCAGTTAAACTAAGTCAGCTCTTAATAGAGGATGGAAAAACTATTGATAAATTCAACTTGAAAGACTGATTAAAAATTTACACCAAATAGACCTTAAATCCACATAATTTTCTGTTCAATTCTCAGTTGCCAATAATTGAAATTTTCATGTTTATTTTTTAATTATCCTCAAGTTGATTTCATGTTGCCTTAATACAGAAAATAGAAATCAACTTTCATCCAATACAAAGACTAACATAAAATAGATACCTATCTAACAGATCAAGGAATACTGTGCTTAAAACTCACTGATACAATCTGTATCTAACAAAGTATATAACCAGAAGCCACAAAATAAGTAGGTATCCAATAATCAAACCCTGAAGATTAAATGAGTTTAAAATCTCTAAACTTTTAAAATCATCTCAAATTATATTATACTCACTCAACTTCAAGATAGATTTATGTAGTGTTCCAAATTATTCAGATAAATAGAAATTTAGATATCTGAGTCATTAGGGGAACAAAAATATGGATTGGTATCTTTATTGAAATATACTGATAAGGTAGAATATCAAAAAATACCTACGGTAAGTAATACTGACTAACATTCTATCTGATAAATGACTAGGTATATGTTATCCAAAATATTGTTTTTGGGCTTATCGATACGAAAAAAGGTAGAACCACTATCAGATATAGGTACCTACTTAGATCCTTGATAACAGATTTACATTGTCAGATGAAAAGATAGAACCGATCCTTGAATGGGTCTCAATACTCCAAACAAATATCGATCTTGTGTATCATTTAGATAATGTATCAGATAAAAAATACTGATGCAATGAAATACTGTTACACCCACAATCAGTACTAACTATGCTAAAATCCTGTTATAACCACAAACTGTACCAAAACCTGAAATTGATAGGTGCTTGAAACTGATGTATCAAAATATTGATGCATTCAATATGGATATAACATTGAAATTTTAAGGGTGAAAGTATCGATACGCGAGAAATCCGATACAACGTCGATATCACCAGATCCTTAGATGTAATTTTCCAAAAAGTTTATAACTTAAAAACAACCAGTGAATCTCTATACCTGAATCTCAGATATAAAAATTCTGATATGTGAATATAAAAAATCAAAATTATTCGTATATCTGAAATACTGGGATCTGAGGTGGCTCAATATTCGCTTTTTGAAAAATTGGGTATCCAAATATCTGGATTATCAGGATCAATATTAGTTTGAATGTTCCCTGAGTCACGGTTGTTGGGGTACACCCCCTGAATTTAGAATTAAAATTAACATAAAACTAACCAGTTAATATTTAATGTGAATTTTTGGTAAAAGGTATTTCCAATTTAATGTCAACAATACTAATAAGTGAAATAAAAAGGTATGATCTCGAACGGAAATAAGTTGTTCGTTAAAAAATGATTTTTTAAAAGATAAGCTTTTATTTTATTTTTTTTTTGCTTTAGTTTCATGCGAAATAAATATTATTTCGTTGCGGAAGGTTGGCAGCAGTATTGGTATATTTTATAAATCGCAGTAGCGAGTAGAATAAAAGCTTATAAAAATATGAAGAATCTATTCAAAGTGATACAGGTCAGGAATTGGATGTAGATCAATTTGGTTTATCGGGTTAAGTCACACGTTAAACTTACAGCTATTTTCAATAATCGATTTTTTTTTTAAGTTTTACCAAAAAAACTAATCATATTACAACTCACAGTTCCACCACAGAGACAATCATAACAGCAAGGTTTTTTTTTTTTTTTTTTTTTGTAAACCTACTAAAAACAAAGTTGATTATTTTATTCTATTTCAGTTTTAAACATTCCAGAATTTAGACTTTTTCCTGAATTTAAGTTCAATATAAACAGTTATTTAAAAATAAAAACAGTTATACAAATCTCTTCATTTCGATTCGTTTTCATGCCCAACTAATGTGTTTTGAACTTATGGAGAAAAAAAAAAAACATACAACAGGGAATCGAGATACATTTTACCCAACATCAAATCACGAAATCATTTTTTCATACTCGTTTTTTTTTTTCTTTCTTTCTTTTTCATTCCATGGCGTGAAAATATTTGCAAAAAAGTAGCATAGCCGGTTTCATAGTCGGCAGCATTTACATGAAACCTGACTTTTTAATCTTCGAGCGTGGTATATAGTTCTGAGCGCAGACGAATATCAAATGGAAGAACTACATTCAAGATATATACCTAGATGACTTAATTGCACAGTTATCGAATAAGTTCATTGGCTTTGAAATCGACAAAAAACTGATGCGAATACAAACAATTAATTAAGAGCGAATTATAGAGCAAAATCTTTTCTTCCAAAAAAACCTTGGCATTGTTTGGCCGACATTACGAGGTTCCGAGATCACTCAGTTAGGCCTTTAAATGAAACAAATTTGAATAATAATTTAAATGTACGTACAATACAAAGTAATATGATTTTTGTTTCAAATTTTCAGCATTCAGATCATATTTTCGCATCTGAAGGTCATTAGATGGAGACGTGAGAGAGGGCCTTTGATTACGATTTTTCGGTGACCAATAGATTTGTTATTCAAACAGAAAGCACCCAACGGTACCAATCGTGTACAACCCCCCCCCCCATTTTAGGATGCAGATGTGACAATAGCTGGTCTCGAAACAACGAACTTAATCGGAGATTAGGCTAAACAACTATTCATCACTTTCCCATAAAAATACCGAATACTTAATTCAGCTATGGCGGCCACTTCCGAAGAGGGGAATATAATAATGATATATAATTCATTATATCAAAATATGTACCTATAATTTTAGCTCCATAATTATGTGTATAAGCGGATAAAATTTCACTAGGTATTTGTTTGGCTTTTCTAACAATATAATTTTAGGTAACTGGTGATGGACCGGAGTCCATACTCAAAACTCTGTGAATGTATTCCCACAAACTTTAACCCATAGCGCCTCAGAGTAAAAACGTGTGTTTGTAAATGACTTCAATTATTAGTACATAAAGAGGTTATTTCGCGGTAGCTAATTTTTAAATCTGTGGCGAAAGGTGGTCGATGACGAACGAGTGTGTAGTACACACTCGTCGACCACCTAGCGGGCCAGTGGGGTAAAACCCACAAACTACCTTTTTGTGCTCTTGGCTGTACATTTTGTCTGTGCAGCTTAATTGTTTACTGGGCTCGGCCCGCACACATACATCTACGTATTACACGCAACCGACCAGATTTGGTATTTGTGTGGTGTCGTGTACACTAATACACACACCCACAAAATCTATTCGAATTTTTAATATTTAAAAGACGAAAGAAAAGAGAGAAATAGACGGGTAACTCATCGAGGGAGAAAGCACGAATCTTGAAGGAAATTCTGTCTTTTCTGGAAACTATGAAGACGATTATACTGATCTCGTTACTGTGATCAGCTTCAAACAGAATTTTTGAAGTGGACCTCAACAGAAATCTGACACGATTATTCCTAATTCTTTCAAATTAAAAATGTGAAAAATGGTGAAAACAAAATTACTACTTATTTTCACACGAATTGAGTGTTCAAAGTTGTAAATTATAATTCTCTTTAAAGAAACGAAAATCACAATAAGGAAATGTTAAATAATAATGCAAAATCCACAAAAATCTGGGTGCCGTATAATTATTGATCATAAAGGGTATCTACTAAAATTGAAGATAAAAGTAAAGTTTCTAAGAGAGGAGAAAGAGAGCAGGTAGACAGAAAGATAGGAGAGTAAATTAGGTAATAATCTCGGTGTTGTATTTTCAAGATGTTGCAAAGAAAAAAGAAAAACAATTGGATTTGTATAAATGGTGATTGATTAGTAATCTATTTTAGGGGTTGACAAAATTGGAAGCCTATACATGGGTTTTTAAGGTACTCAGTAGCCAGCAGAATTTTTTCTCTCTCTTGTCTGCGATTTACAGAAAGTCTACTAACGTTTTATTTTTTTGAACTTTATTTTGAAATAGAAAAATTTGGAATTGATCGCGCTAAAGGCTACACTCTAAAGTTACAGACATAATCATAAAAATCAGAATAGTCACTAATACGAGGACAATGCGACTTGTGGGAAGGATAAAACAATGAGTAGAAAAAATTCTTTTGGAACGCACTGAGTGACCGACTTCAAAAATCTGACATGAATTTAATGTATCTCATATTGCCTAATCATAGTCACTAGGAAATTTATTGAGTCTGTGTTTTGTAAATATTGACCACAAATTTGGATCTACTTCAATGCAGATTAGGTCAGAATTTCAATACATTCAAATAACAAAATATCGAATTTGATATCAGTTTCTAAAGTCGATTTGAAACGTAAACATTGAAAATCACGTGAGATTATTTGACATTTTTTCGCAAATAAATTAGAACTTTCCGAAGAGAAATGATACTTTAAGTAATATTAAAATGGGAAAAACGGCAGAATCGTCGAAAGAATTAGTATTTTTTGCAATTAAATTTGAAAACTTTTAGTTAACTTGATGGCTAATTTGAAATTTGTCCCTGAGGTTGAAAAGTCATTAAAAAAACTTTACCCTAAATCTATTACCTATAGAAGAAAACATACCTAAAGTGTATACTCCTTTAAATTTTTAAAAATTCAAAAAAAAATAACGATCAATGAAAATATGTTAGAAAAACATACATGATAATAATGATAAAATCTGATTTTTATCACTTCAGTTCGTTATTTATCATAGGCGCCGACTTGAGTTTTTTTTTTCAGCATTGCCAAAATTTGTAATTGTAATTTGTAAATGAGTGGAAACTGTCAAATAGAACGGAAAAAATAATTTTATGGCTGGGAGAATGAATTTTTAGTGTTACAGGGCAATACTGAAAATCATGTGTCCTTATGTTATTTATAGCAAACTATTAAATGAATGGCTTATTAAAAAATAAATAATAATAATAATAATAATAAAATAATTTAATAATTTAATAATTTAATAATAATAATAATAATACGAATAAAAGGGTATTAAGTATGTAGCTATAGAGGGTAGAAAAAAATTCTTCGTGCACATAATTTATGCATGAAGCCAACGCTTACCTGGTTAAACGCGTATAAATTATTCGATGGTTGTGTGGTCTCTGAAAGAAAAAAAATTATATTCATCTGTATTGAAGTAAACACAAGCTTATGGTTATAAAAAACATTATTATTATAATTCAAATAAAACGTGATTAATGCTTCGAACAAATTGTTGAGCATATAATTCCAAATGAAAGAAACTGTTATCAAGTCACCCTATTCGTAAACGAATGACCGTTGTTTTGTTAACCTGTTGGATATTATCATTATCGTCGTCGATGATTCAACTATGGAACTCTTCTTCTATTCGGTGCTTCAACAAATCTTGTCTCTATAGCACACAGCAATCATGGAGAATGAGAGAAAGAGGAAGAGAGAGTGAGAGAGAGAGTGAGAGAGTGAGAGAGAGAGAGTGAGAGAGTGAGAGAGTGAGAGAGTGAGAGAGAGAGAGAGAGAGAGAGAGAGAGTGAGCGAGAGTGAGAGAGAGAGAGTGAGAGTGAGAGAGAGAGAGAGAGAGAGAGAGAGAGAGGTGCAGAAAAAAGGATTTTTCTGTATTGCGGGTGGAGGGAAATTTTTTTTTTTTTAATTTTCATGTCGTGCATTATAAATAATTGACTCGTGCCTCCAAATTTAAGAATTATAAAATAGATGCGTAATCACAGTCTAGGCAGGCAAATTAAAGCATATGAGAGTTTTAGAAACATTTCCTCAAGCGAATTTCTTTTTTCGGAACTTTGTTGGGAGTGATCACCTAAAAATTATATTAAAAATCCAAACCCCGCGTCGTGAGCTAATGTTTTTTTTTTTTTTTCAATAGGAGTTTGAACCTCTTCAAAATTAATTTTTAAAAAAAATCTCCTACGGTGTGGAATGTTTGAAAAAATTTTTAACTAAAAAATTCAGATTGCCAATTTTCATCTACAATGTTTAAAAAATAAGAATAAAATGAAATGAATTAAAAATAAATGATACTTCAATTAATGCAATACAAAATTGCAACTTTTATTGAGATAACATGAAAAATTAGCACCTCCAACAGCCGCGGTGAATGAACCGTAACACCAATATGAACCAAATTTAGAATCATGTTAGATATACCTCAAATCAATACTTGTACCAAATTTTGTGACTATAACTTGAAAATTACTTTTTTTATAGCCATTAATCTGCCAATACTACAACAAAATTGCTCATATCGAACGTACCGTAAAGTCAATCCACATCAAAATTGGTAGGTATTGTCCTTGACCTACAGCACAAACGTATACCAAATTTCAGGCCTATCGATTGAAAATCGTGACCTGTACGCTGTCCAATGCAAAATGTATATAAACTGACCTAGCATACGAACTATAAGCCCGATTCGGACCAAAAACAATAGAACCCTTACTTGAGTGAATTCGAATATATAAGAGCTTAAGCATAAAAAATTTAAAAAAAAAATTTAGCCTTAAGTTAGAAAAATAAAACATTAATTATTGCAACGAAATAAGATCCAAGCGAAATTTAATTGTTATTTTATCAATCTGATTTTTAACCGACTTAAAAAAGGAGGTGGTTCTACGTTCGTGGTGTATATACATATCTAATACATTTTTAAAATCTATGTGGCCACTTCTTTATTTGAAATGTTCACATTTTGTTTCAAAAATTGTTCAATTTTCTTTTGTTTTTTTTTTGTAATGCAACATTTTTTGTAACTGATCTATGAATGTATCATGCAGCCTTTTTCACCGTTCATATCCATTAATCTCAACTCACGAAATGACATGAAAACTAGTCAAAAACCAAGATAGTATTATGTCTTTCATTTCAACACTGCCGTATTTGACGTTTTCTGTTTCGATTTATTTTGGGGGAAGAGCAGACGAGCACCCCAATAATTTTGTAGACTCTAGTATAGACATATTATCATTTAGATTTCTTCTCAGCAACACACTTCGATTTTTTTACAAAAACAACTTTAAATTATCTACTTAACTTGGATTTGTTTTTCAGTGAATGTACCGAATATGCCAAAGTTAAACTGCATAACATCTAGGGTCGATTTCTGGACGTGAATATGAGAAAAATTAATATTTCTGTAATAAGGGGTTGGGAAATGCTTTCTCTCTTAGCTATAGCCTTCTTCCCAAAGTAATGAAGGAGGAATCGAAAATTTGCTGTAACTTTGGTAAAAATTTTCACAAATCAACAAAATTTGGATATTTAAGAACAGGAAACTCCCCTCTGAATTCTACCAAAATTTAGGTAAACCTTTCAAATCTAGGTGATTAAGAAGCACAGAGTTAAATCTTTGATGCTAAATTTTGTCATTTGTGATAATTTTTTTGGAAGTAATAGCGAATTTACGAATTTTCGATTTTCCCTCTACTTTGGGGATTATAACTTACGTCAGTGAGAAAGCATTTCCAGAACCTTGTCATGGGAAGACTATTTTAGAGTTGGAAAAATTGACTTGTTGCATGTATAGTTGGAAAATGGTTGAATTTGATGATTTTTTTTTTTTTTTTTTTCCAGTCAATTACAAAGTTTTGCAGCAGTTGGCAATAGGTGAGTTGAAAAAATTGGCAGTTGTTGTATGCTAGTTGAATATCCGTTGGAAATTTCAAAATTTTCAACAGGCAATTTTTGTTTTTCTCCCCCTTCAAAAAAAGCTTTACACTAAGTTATTATTTACTTCTTGTTAATTATTTGATTTTCATAACTTCCTAAGAAGTTAATTGTCCGAAGTTTGGTTTTATTTTGAAAAATGGTGAAGAATAATTTTTTCAGATAAGTAAAGAAAGTGTTCATTTGAATAATTAGATATGAGAAAAAAACTGTTCATAAAAAAATTGTTTCACTTCTTGATTAAGGTACAAAAAGTTTAGCATTTTTAAAATGTCGCATGGTCTGTACTTGCTAGAAGACCTGGATTCAACCATGCAGTGGTATCTTTATGTATAAAAGCGACTTCTGTAATGCTATCATGTGACCATTGTTACAGTAACAGATATATTTGGTTATGCGTATATTTTAGTTTCAGTCAAACTCTAAATCATTTTTTCTCATTTTTCGCCTCATTAATCGATAATTCGGACACGTTCATGGTTCATGTAGGTCAGTGAATAATTTCTGTGCAGCAGCATTGGGTATTCGCTTGTAAAAGAATGAAAACCAGGTCCATATTGACAGCGAATTTCACTTCCCCAACATAAATGAATGAAACCCGTATTTAAATCATTGGAAGTGAGCTAACATTACAGCAGATTCTTTATTTGCCTAGGGGCTGTGGGTATACCAGAGTGCTGTGTGAAGTAATTTTGGATCCACCGTAAATAAACATTTCTACAGTCAAGGTGTTCTATATCAACATTATCATCACGAATATTCATGTTACTTTTTTCATCTAGCCAACTTTTCAACATGTTCTCTGCATTACTGAAGAAAATGTGAAGTACTTTCTCTCAAAAATTATAAGTAGCCTACGTGGCATAGTACGTCAGTTCACCAGTAAATGTCATCGTAGTCTCTTGATCCATTCGCATAAATAAAGCTGTATTGAAGGGTAAACAATATTTCACAAGCATTGATTGTGAAAGTTAAAAAAAAATTTTTTCACTCCACCCTCGCTTGTATATGTACCCAGTGATTGGGCCATAAGATTTATTTGAAAAACTTTACTATAGTAATTTGTATCCTTTTATTCTTCATTCGTAAATTTATTTACTGCTGCCATTAAGATTTTCGTGACATTTTAGAGTAATTAAGGTGGTAGGCCATTGACCATCGGAACCTAACAAACCCCCTTTCCCTTAAACATACAAATGGCTGCGTTGGGAAAAATGATCAGGAAGCTTAAACGTAAAATTAAAAAAGAAAAAACTAAAAAAAAAAACAGACAAACAAACAAACCTTGGGCTTAAATACGACTGAGTCTAATATTTTTTTCTACTTCTTTTTTCCTCTTCTCTTTGACTATATGTTACTGGAACAGGAAAGAACAATGATTTCTTATTAGACATGCCGGCGCTAAATAGGCAACCATTGCGTACTTTTTGACGTACTTTGCCCTACGTTTATGAACGCTATCCTTGTGAATTTAAGGAGTGACTTTATCAAATGTGTTCTAAATTGATGAATTCAAGCAAAACGTCGAAAATATGCAGAAGGTATTCTGGGTTGCCTACTTTTTCGCCGGCATATCTTGACATTAAAATTACATGGATCTTATGGAGCCTTACTGGTCCAGTACTATATAGTCAAAGCCCCCTCTAAATCTAAGATATCAAAATGAAACAAGATGTAGACAGCCAAATTGGCATCGGTAAATTTTCGAGCAAAGAAGTGTTTAAAGTAGGTGAATTATTTTTTCTCAAAATCCCTTTCCTTCCTCATTTCTTTTACCCAAAAAAAGTAACCTACATTAAAACGTAAGTCCTTTTAACATTGAAAATGTTTAATCTGAAGTACATAGCAAAAATATGACGTCGTATGCAACGAAAAATGAAAACAAAGTTTGTAACATGAAGGAAACAAATTTTGCAACAAAAAATGAAATTTGCAACAAAAAGTTATAAAAATGTCAAAAATCTTACAAAAAAATTCCGTACATATCTATCCTATATATTCAAAATCAAATAAGCCAAATCCAAGAGGTTTTTGAAATAGGCTATTTGGTACCTAGAAATAGAAAAACTAGGTAATCCATTTTTAAACCCTCATCACATACGATAGTAGGCCCAACAAAAAGTGAAAACAAAATTCACTATAAAAAATCATGATTACGAAATATTTTCAAGTGGGGATAATGTTTATTTAACAAAATTAAAATTTAATACAAAAACCATTTCCAATGTATCCTCGACTGAGCAAGAGATGCAAATCGTGTAAATTTTTCTTGGTACGGGTACTTTGAAAAATAATAGCCCGAACGATTTGGTGTAGATGTAGAGCTCTTCGTTTTAAAATTTTGCTATCTCACAGATCTTTCATTTTCAATTAAAGATAGTAAATTTATCTCCCCCCAGTTCAATGAATCTAGCTGGTATTAGTCAGAATATATTCCGTGTATAAAGAATTAACTTACTACAGATGAGGAGTAAAAAATCAAAACTGTCTGACAAATGAAAATTAGAATAGCCCACTGATTCAGAAAAACGTATCCCGAGGACAAAATCTATTATTGAGGAAGAGAAAAAAAAATTATTTCAATAGTTAATCAAATTAGCCGTCTACGTCTTCCGTTTCTTTTTAACTACTTATTTATCCGTATTTCCTTTATATTGTTTGATCGACATAATACCAGAAAAAAAAATCCAACGCATCTCATCTCATTTCATTTCTTTTCATTATTTTACCAGATTTGATTTGAATACTGATGCGCTTCTTTGAGGCGAACACTCATTGTTGATTTTAAACCTAAAAGAAGAATTTTTCAATACTCACCCAATTTTAATTAATTACGGTCGAATGACTCAGACTTGAAATAAAAACGCAGAATTCAATTATTTTGTTCTGTCTACATTCAGTCTGTTTATAATTGACAGCTTTGGGAACATTCTAACTCACTCAAATTTGCGAGGATACACATATCTTATTTCAGTTCAACTTGAAATACTTATACCTACAACTGATAAGTTTCAAGCATAACTTTACTTTTTTCTTTTTCTTTCTTTTTTTTTTTTTTTTTTTTTTTTTGTAATAATTTAAGATGAAAAATAATATCAAATTGATCATAATTTTGGCTATTTTATAGACATAAAATTAACATAAATAAGTAAGTATAAATTCTCGAGCTACAAATATTTTTCGACTTACCAACTCACGTATTTTGGAAAATCATACATATACTGCATTCACCAACACGAGTAGAGCAGATGATGAGTAAGTTTATTATACACAAGTCATTTTTATTTATGTTAGTGACTGTAATGCCCTGATGACTACACTGACTGGTGTAGAAAGTGCTTCTGTGAACAATGAAGTATATACTGCATTTCAATACACAATTTTATTTTCAGGCGGACTGCTGTGAAACTAATTAGTACTAGGTACTTGTTAGTCGCTGATAAGTTACATGACATGCAATATTTCTATGTTGCCAGAGTGTCAGTGTCGGTGCTTAGATTATTAAAAAGGTTCGTTGTCAACCTGCTTTGGAAGGAAATCAGGTTGATTAATCACATTAAAAAAATAAGTAAGTTGAGTTGAGTAGTATCTATCCATATAATAGTTCCTAACTTTCTACTAGCTTATTTATTTACAGTTTTCAAAGAACTATTGGTAAAGCTATTGTTAACTGTGAAATTGATATTCAATTGAGCGTCAAAAATAAGGTTAGTTTAAAAATTAATTTAAAAAAAATACACTTTTATAGTTAGAAAAAAAAAAAAGTTCTTCATTGATAGAATCCAAACACGAGGTACTTGGCCTGAAAGACAATGTGGCAACCATGACGCAAGAGTGACCAATGTTTAAAATGGAAGAAACTTATGAGAAGCGTCTACATTCAGTCAAAGAGGATATTTTGATTCGTGTTATCAAAGGTTATAATAAGTGTTTTTAGGGTGGTGTTATGTGTAATTATGTTTATATGAACGATTTGGCAAGTTTCTCCGTGGCTCTGTGCTAATGACTTAGACTGTCAACCCTGCAACCCATGTTCGAATCCTTATGATATTGCTGAAAATTTTTTTTGTTATTTTATTTTTTCATTATTATTTTTTTGTTTTATTTTTAGGTTGTATCTGTCAGAGTGATTAGCCAGATTGTTTGTATATATATTTTTTTTAAATCCCAAACTGCCAGAAGTCTTTATTTCATTCTCTCTATTACTTTTCATCTGTGATCTGGACATAACCAGAAACACCCGGAAAAAAATTCTCTTTGTCTGATCACAGGTACTTGTCAACTTATTTTGAAAATGCAAGCACTTTGATAAGTGATAACTGATAAAAACAAAACTCGATTTTAGTGCCCCCCAGATGTTACTACAAGAAGTACATTATATTTAGCTGTGTTAGTACCTGCAATAAAAGTGTATAAAAAAAAAGTATCCTAACCACTTTTATTTAAGTATACATGGTATAACTAAGGTGGGATGTAGGTACATACTGAATTTGTGGGTTGCACAGCAGGGCATAGAAACATTAAAGTAATCCAAAGAGTACAAAACAAATGTCTTAGAAGATGGTGAAAGTAAGAAATACGCAAACGTTAAGTTACTTAAATATTAACAGTAACCTTAAGAATTTCTTATTGTAAGTAATTCTTACTGATACGAAAATATGATTTTTTAATTGATAAGAAGTTCATCTCTATGATATTTAATACAATTCTGAAGAATAATTGACTATTTCTCAACTATTTATAACATTTCTCATACCATAAGAAAGATTTATAAACTTTTTAAATCTCAGGTACTGGAACGGCATAAAAGATGTTGTATTGTATCTGATAGAACACTCTTTATGGGTTACATTTTACACGAGTATATTAATCTCAAAGATGAGTATTAATACCTCAAAATGTTAACTGTTAAAAATAGTTTATTGTCCACACTCATATGGTGGATCTTAACTTTCTGGAATCAGTTTTAAGGTAAAACAATTCAAACAAAAAGAGTTAATTCATATAATAAAATTATAATTTTAACATAAATAATATACAACATTTTGAGAACAGTATTACACAATCTTGGTTATGAAAGTAGAGGACAATACATTTTATAACAAACATGAGTTTATATACCATTTTGGGGATATGTTTTTACACTGTGATTAATGTGAAGTTAGGATATAGGAAGTAGAGAGATTTGTGTATTTGAGGGAGCAGTTTAAATAGGGTCATTGAATACTTTGAGATATTGCCTGTGTTTACAGTAATTTTTAAACAATAAAAAAAAGAAGAGGATAAATTTGTGAAGGAAGAAGAAGAGTCAATGGAATTTCGGGATATTGTGAAATAATATTACCTGTGTATAAATATAGTCATCTATAATTTTCATGGCCAACTATATACGTTACAGACACGTACTACTTAAGTATTACTCTTGGATTTGGCTCTCTATATTATGTGTGATGCCAAAAGTTTTTCTAAGGGTGAGAATTGCGACTGAAAAATTTATTCTGGTATGAAAACCATTGGCCACTAGATCCAGAACATTTTTCTGGCCTCACTCGGTTGTCAAATACATCATCCAGACACTAGGTAAAATGACAAAAGTACCGAACCAAAGCCCAGTTTATAAAATAATTAACTTTTTTTATATTTTATATTTGAGTTACAAATCAGAATGGGAGACATCAGATAGCCAAAATGGCACAATTCAGAATTGGCTATCTTACTAAAATAAAAAAATGAGTTCAGTAAAAATGAATTTTTAAAGATAAACTCTCATTAAAGGTAAAACAATATATGAAACCCAATGCAATAACACACTATCATAGACACACACTCGCAATATGACGATTGCCGCACTAAATTAAATAAACATGATGGTCTTTTTCAGTACTACACTGTTTTTCTTGATCCAGATATCTTATAAATTTTAAATTCACATCCACTCAACCAAGCCGTGAACAAAGAGTGGTAGTGAGTTAAATAAAAGCGTATAAAAAAAGTTCAGTTTGAAAAAATTGATGGAATCAACTTATAAATTGTAAAAGAGTGCTGAGGTATCTAATTTTTAAGAGAAAATAAATCAGAATTAAAAGTAAAAAACTAAGAAACCAACAACTGAATCATTGGTCAATTTTTATTTGATGCATAATGTAAAGCTGTAAAACAAAAACCTGGCGAACTGTGCAGGTTTAGGCTAGGATAATTTGCAACCATCAGACGTAGTTGATGGTTTGCAGCCTTGGTCCCCAATTATATTGTGTCGTGGTTTGAATTGTGGTTATGTATTGAGTTGGTATTTATCTACCCAAGGTCGCATACCACAGCAATGTTGAATTTTTTTATTTTGTTTATTGTGGGTTTTCAAAAAACCAAAAAAAACCTAATGAAGTTATTAATCTATTTTTAAAATTATAGGTAATTTTTTCCAATAAATAATTATGATAACGAGGGTGTCAACGTGGCTTAATGGTTAATTGTTCAGCTTTCAGATTAAAAGGTTCTAAGTTCGAAACCGACCACTGCTACATTAACGATCCAAAGTTTGGGTGAATTTGATTTGTTTCTATTGGTGCTCCAGTAAGTTTCAATACGTGATTCAAAAATTGTCTACCTGATCGCGACCAAATTCCTTTCCTACGTCCACACCAAATATTTCCTCCAGACGCTAGGTTAAATGGTCAAATAGCCAAAGCTCAATAATAATTAAAAAAAAAAATAATAATAATTAAAGGTACTCAAAATGAATGGGGCAAAAAATTTATTCGTCTGCGGTTAATTAATCAATAGGCAAACTAAATTCATTATTTGTCAATTAACGTGACATTATGAGTACTGGAAGCTTAATTGGTAATTGTGAATACCTGTAGACAGTGGTCGATTGGTAATGGCCATGAATTAGATTTTATGCGCTCATCACGAGCCAGTCGTATGAGTAGAGAATATTATTCATCGTGTTATAGAGTAAATTCACTTTTTTTTTTTTTTTTTTTTAATTACTAATCAAATTTCTAAGTTTATTTTTGGGATTTAAAACCAACACTCAGGTAACAAAACTCGCGTTTCCTAATATCCACATTCAGATTGATAATGTCATTTTAACAAGTTTCATTCATAAGAGGTCAAAGATACCGAATTTATAATGATCAAAGCCTTTATATAAACAAATTTTTTGCAACTTATCTGCACGATTGCATGCGAAAAAATTTTTAATATCATCTCCACGAACGATGAGGATCAGAAACGTACTGTTAAATGACTATGAATTTTTTTTTATATTACAACAAAATAAAAAACTACATCACCTGGAAAAATTGTTTACTCATCTTAAGTAATATAAAATGTTAAGATGATGAAGAAGACTGACGGGCTGGAATTAACTAAAAAGAATTTTTTTTTTGTTTATTTTTTTTTTTTTTTTTTTTACTGTCGGACGCATATTTTAACTGTATGGTTTCATTGACCTTTCTGTTGTTTTGCTACTGGTTATAAAGTTGTTTAGATTAATGGTTTTCTACTTCTACGAATTGAATAATTGACAATTTTTTATACAATATATTCTTCATTTTGGGTGGGAAGTAATTTATCAAAAATGTATAATTGCAGCATTAATCACTGGTTTATTCGTACAAAATTGGTATAGATGTTTGAAATTTATAAAATTGATTTTCATCGAAAAGTTGAACAAGACATTTGAGGAGGAAAAGAAATGTTTATTTAGCAATTCTAAGATTATTTTTCTTGAAGTTGAGCCAGAAAGTAACTATAGAGTGGATAGAGTGAATCAAAGGGCTAGGTTTCCTCAGAAAATCGAGTGGTTCTAATTTGACCCCTCAAAAATGTTTATAAAATTTGTAGGAATTTCAAATTTCAACAATTTATTTGCTTTTTAATTTTTTATAATATTTTTCCATTACTTATAATGATTTGTTTTTACAGAGCTAAAACCATGGGGGTATAAGGGGGCAATTAACACCCCAATAATTTTAATATGGCCATCAAGTTGGAAAATATGAAGCTGGTTGTAAAATTTATGCGTAAATTAGTCATACTGAAAATCACCGAATTTACAAAAATGACTAGGTGGAAAGGAGACTACCTGGGAAATGAACCTTGGTCAATTTTATAAATACCTACTTGAAAAACATGAATTATGGAAAATTCAATTATTTGGAAAATTTTAAATTTCCCACTGTACTTAAAGGATTAAAATAAATTCCTCTTTCAGAAAAAAAAAAATTATTCCTCTCACCTAAGGCTCCCTCTACTTATACCTAAAGGCTGAAGCAGTTGACTTCATGAATTATTTTCATTGAGTATTGACTAAATAATTTAGGTCAAATAGGATAATTTGGTGAATTAATTTTATTGTACTTACCAGCTTTCATGTATTTGGCTATGAATTAATGTCAATTTTAAGCATTAAAGATATTAACTGATAGGCCTGTAGAGGAATCCCTTTTTCAACACAGACCACTCAAATTTCAAAGAGGTCATGATTATAGCGTGGAAAATTTTTTTGTGTTTTTTAGGGGGAAATTTTCTGATTTTCCTTCCCATCTGCGAGTCCTGTGGGAAAATGGGATATTTTAATAATTTGCTAGCGCAAGCAAATGGTCCAGCTAGTGCGAACAATGCTTGTATTGCCGGAATAATTAGAGGTGGCCCGACAGCGTATTTCTGAGACTAGAGTCACTCTCATTTGAAAAAGGGGCGCCAAAACGGCGCAAATAATTAACGTTAAAAATGAATTTTTAAAAATACGCTTTTACAATAAAAAAAATTTAATTGCTGATGGGTTCGAACCCGATATTTCCGGATTAAAAAGTTTAGATTCTTATATTATACATTTTTTCTGAGATGGTTCAGAAAAATTTTAAGGGGGGTCTCAATGCATGAGGGGCGCAAAAATATGGTGGAGCCACTGGTGCACAATTAGCACGGGCCACTACTGCCGGTATTAGAACCCTGTAGATACAAGTACAACATTACGCCATTTTGTATTCACAATTGAAATAAAATAACCCTTTCAGAATTTCAGCTATATCTTAAGAACTAATGGTACAATTTCCGCAAAATTTTCACGGAATCTTAGGAAATATACGTTAATGTTTTACCAAAAGTTCAGTTTTCTACAAGTAATGGTTCTCTTGAAATTACATTCGATAAGTTTGACTGTATAATCTGTTCCGATAAAATTGTGGAAGATAAGAAGCTCGTTTCATTGGTCCTTTAATCTGTTGAGCGAAAGTATATTTCAAGTGAAACAATTAAAAAGCTCTATAAAATTAATAAAACAACCTAAAACTATAAAAATTTAACAAATTTTACATAAGTATCAATGAATTTACACAAAAACTGTAGGATACAAAATTGTGTATGGCTGGACTCGTATCTGTAGAGCTTTACTTATATGGGCACTACAGGCCTGTTAACTGATTATCAGTTTTGACTGAGTTAATTTCAGGGAAAAATGGTTCCCTTACAATTTCCCAAATGATATTTTTCCAACACAGACGCTTTCTCAAACTAATGTTTTCAAAATTTTTTTTTTCTCCAATACGAAAATCTAAAATACTTTTAAGCCTTGTTCACACTTAGCTAGTTTTCTAGATACTAGCCAGCTTTTTTGGGTACCTATTATTCTGTTAAAAGTTATGTCACTACGTTGTTTGAGCCAATAAAGCTGACTTCAACTTGGGGGATAGTTTTATAGGAATCTTATAAGAACCACATGAGGCAATTCGTCAAGTTGAAGTTGAATTTAAACTGTCAAAATGAAGTACTAACTTTATCAACAGAATAGTTTCCTAATTAGCTAGCTAGTAGCATGAAAACTAGCTAAGTATGAACAAGGCTTCATTCTTGAAACAAATTTTAATAAAAGAATTAGAAGAAGGTCCAGGAAAAAGTATCCAACAGACTGAAAAATTAATTTCCCAGAAACATACATATATACATTGTGAATTTCTTTACGCGATTCTCTTTCTGGCTTTCTCACCAAGAACAAGATCGTTCATTTATTCTATTTGAGACATCAGTTTTCTGAGTTTTTACTTTTTAAAACTTACATTGAACTAAAAACTGAAAGTAAAACTGAGAATTATACAGAACAGTGGACAGTAAAGTGAGTTTTTTTTAATGTGAAAAAGTGTCAGGTACCTGTCCGTTGATTATTTCATTTCAACTATTTTTGTCATGCCAAGTTTTCCAACAGCTATGATCTTTTTCGATTATTCAATAGACTGAGCAGTTACCTTCATTCACATTCCATGGAAATGATCAGACAAACAACTGTATGAGGAACACATATTTAGGAAAACATCAGTTAAGGAAAATATTTGTTTGGGAAAATGTTTCTTAGAGAAAAAGTTTTCTTAAGAACTACTTAACCGATGAGCACCAAACTAGTTTCAGACCTGCTCCCATATAATGGCTATCTTTCGTAAAAATTTCAGCCCTATCTGTTCAGTCCAATCTGTTTTATAATTTTCTCAGAATCCTGGAAAAATGACTTTTCCAGGAATTTTTTGTTTCCCAGTTTTCTCAGAAACTAATTAACCGATAGGCAAAAAACATCTTATAGACTTGCTCCAATATGAGAACTATCTCTTGTGAAAATTTCAGTCCTATCCACTCAGTAGTTTTCTCAGAACCGTGAACACAAAATTTTGGGCGATACATACATATATATATATATAAATAAATAAAATTAGGTCAAACTGAAATAACTTTACGTCTAAAACGAGTTTTTAAAAGATGAGCTTTTATTTATTTTTTTGGCTTTAGTTTCATGCGAAATAATTATTTATTTCGTTGCGGAAGGTTGGCTGTAGTATTGGTATATTCTAAAATCGAAGTAGTGAGTGCAATAAAATCTTATAAAAATGGTACCAATTGTTTTTTTCTCTCATGAAACTAATAATTTTCAACATCCCCACCCCTAACCCTTCCATGAGGTTAATTTTTACACCCCGTTTGCCAGCAAACTGGGTAAAAAGTGCTTCAGTCCCGTTTGGGTCGGATAATTGAAGTTCAACAGTACCTGAAGAATGGTCCAATCAGAAAATTGAAGAGAAATTTGAAATCTCGAAATCAAGAAGTCAAAAAGAAATTCTTCGATTTTATTACACCAACCAAAATGGAAACGGTGAAAACTCAAATCCTGCTCTCGAGAGGGGAGGGGTGGGGCTAAAAATGTGTCAAACAGATAAACTAGGTAATACAAAATTCAAAATTGTCGTGTCAAAAACATAAATGTCGATGTAACGCTCACAGCCAAAAAAGGTTTTTCTGGCTAATGCCTCACTTTTAGGCTCCTGGTGGACTGAAAACTGATCGAATTGAAAAATGAACATAAAATTCATTTTCTGAGCGGCCAAAATCATCCATCCATGCACATGGCACGAAAGATTAGGTAGAGCTTATGTGATTTTCATAGTTGATAGGCACAGGCTGAACATTTTTTCGGGCCTATGCCTACACATTCAGCAGAACGAAAAATTCTTCAACTTTTCAAAACAGAAAAAAAACTTCGCATTGTTCTCTGCTTAATTCAAATAATATTCTAGTAGCTCGACATGGGTATTCCATTGGTAGACGGGGCTAATGGCCCCGAAGCACTCCCGCAATCCATTTGTATTTCTCAACCGCCCAAAAATAGAATATTTTTCGATTATAGCCCTAAATAGAAATATTGTGGACGAAAAAACAATTTCGATTTCACCGCCACAATATAATGAATGGTGATGGTAACCTCAATTCGATTACGAGTAAAATGTAGGTATCTATGTAGATGCGACTGCGGCGGCAGTGTTCGAAAAGCATTAAAACAAAACAAGCTTATAAGATCGAAGCTGGTGAGGTAAAGAACTCATCACATGTAGGGATCATAAATCGTTCACATACGAGTGTAGACGGAAGAGACACACGACCTTGGTGCCTAATGGGTTTAATGTAGCCTAGTCCACTCGCGTCGATCCATTCTTAATCATCTGTAGTCGTCTTACCCAACACCCAAGTGCACATTTGTATACCTGCCCATTATTTGTATAATTTTTACATAATATACTAACTTAATACTCCTGGAGATCAATACTGGACTATAAGGTACATGCGTTTTTTCGATAGAAAATCGTAATAAAAGAATTCTGTCGTAAAAGGCTGCGGGTAATGTGGGAGTGAACAATTCGAATTTCAGAGTATTCGATGAATTCGAGACAGTATCAATGAAAATTTATTCATTTTACCACTCCATAAATGTATGGTCACCTGCTCGGTGGAATTTTACTCTCGAATAAATTGGTTGCGTAGGCTATAACGTGTGACGGCGACAAAGTGCAATTCACAGAGGAGCAGTATGCGCCAAGTGGTATACGAATCTGTAGCAGTGCCAGCACTGCCTGTAGTGATTTTTCTTTTATCAAATTCATACACGGTTCGTATTTCACAACCAAAAGCTTCGATAAATATTTTCTAAAGCCCTAACGGTCATGTACATACATTACATTCATACTGTATCAACCTCCTTCCAGATATTAATGCTCGCAGAAATACAATAATACTTTTTCTCCAGGTTAACATGCGGGTTTCATTCTTAACTATGATTTCATGCGTTCTAGATAATAATATGTAGGTAGGCTATTGTGGAACCGATATAATGTTGACGTTGATACGAAAAACTAAAACATTTCCGTTAAATAGGTACCTGCAAAAAAAAAAAAAAAAGAAAAAAAGCGAAAAGATTATATTCATATCTAAACATTTAAATTAGAAAATTATGGAATGGTATAAATAGGTAGAAATCGTATTGCCTGGAATCGAATAACATCAAGTTTACGGACACACATGGAGCTTAAAGGTGAAAATGCCAATCCGAATAATTTATCCTTTTTTTCTTGGAAACTCATGAGTAGGGTTAATTTTAAATTATCACTCAAATTATAGAACTATCCAAAAATTTTAATTTTTCTTCAGCCTACCTATTTATTACAATGAACATGAGTACTGAATACTTTTATTCATATATTACTTATATTAACCGCCTCTGGTGCCAGCTTCGCTTGGCTCACTTACCAGAAGTAAGGAGCCAATTTAGAATGTGTGCGATGTTTTTTTACTCCAACTTTTGTCATTCCTAATAGTGTAAAGAATGTTTTGATATGAAAACGATATTAAATATGATCTGAGCACCTCAATAAAAATCAAAGTGACGATGTATCGCTCAAAACTACGAATAGGTATTGTTTTCGACCCTCTTTTTTTTAAAGCTATTTTGGGCTTGAGGACAGCTTTGATCTAAAAATGAACATTATATTTGAACTCGGAATTTTGGAAAATCATAATGTATAACTGTAGATATATCAACCAAAAAGTGGGTAATTTTTTTTCACTCCTTTTTTTCTGAACGTTTCATGACCTACGTCATAATGACAGTTTCCACGTGAAAATGGACATTCAATTTGAAATCGGCAACTTCAATAACCTCAATGCTGCCATTATTTTCTTTATTACAGTAGCTTAAAAAGAAATGCATAGCAAAAGTGAACACTGTAACATTATAGAAAGAGAAAAGGATAGAGAGTGGTGAAAAGAGAGACAGAGATGGAAATATATTTTGCTTCTTTTTTGTTCTATCCTTCATTAATCACATAAAAGTACCACATTTGTCAAATTTAGTCATAATGTATCAACGTATTGTCTCAATCTATACAGTATCTGTAACCTTTTACCATTAGGCCATTGTGGGGAAATGTAAATACCCATAGCAGATGGATTTATGAGAAGGTATTTTCCACATGTTCGGATTTACCTCTTCTTATAGAGGTACGTGGAGCCAACCCACTAAAAAACTCCTACGTCACAGTTATCAATAGAATTGTTGGGCTACTGTGGCAATGAGGCATTATCCGCTACATGTACTTAGGTACACATAGCAGAGTATGTGAATACACACAGAGGTCAAACAAACCTTTAAACTTAATGCAAACAAAACTAACACAAAATTGCCAGTTATTTCTTATCATCTTCATGCGTATTCCTGTCAGTAAAGAGCCTTACATACGTGTATGAACACTTAACAGCTGTATCTCCCCAATAATAACGAAGTATGCCACAATTAAAAACCCTAAAATGTATATGATTTTCTGCACGTGCGCAGCAGGTTTTTTCATACATTTTTATTTAACTTACTACAGTTCTTCACTTCTTTCTTCATTCACAGCTTTGTTCAGTGGATGTGAATTTAGACTTTATAGGATAACTGGAGAACAAAAGAGTAGTACACTGAGAAGGACCACCACATTTATTTTGTTTAGCGTTGTAACTGTCACACTGTAAGCAGGTGTCAGTGACTGTGTGTTGGTACCTACTCTAGGTTTCATACAATGTTTTTACTCCTGGTAAAAGCGTATCATTAAAACTTCATTTTTATTGAACTTATTTCATCTGTTTTAATTTTCAGTCAGTTTGTTATGTACGAATCTAAGACTATCTAAATAAAAAAACTTAAGTGAATCCTGGTGAATCCAGTGAATTCTGAAAACAGCTTTAAAAACAGAGGAAAAAAGACCAAGCAAGTATTAATAGAGAATTTCTGTCCATTTTTAGGTTCTATAATGTTGACACGGATTTTTATTCCAAAAGTTTTGTCATAAAATTTGACGAAATTGATGTATTAGTTCTATATAATGAAGGAAAAGATCACCGATTTCAGTAATTCCAGTCCCTAGATCAGGATGCACAGACATACCCTTTTTTAGAGTATTTACTCTTTTTTTGGGTAAAAAAAAAGAATTCTCTCTATCTTGGTCCAAAAAAGGCACCTACTCTCTTTTTGTTTTCTTCATACACTTAGTATCTAAATTTTCACTAACTATTTTTTCACACACTGTTTTCTTACTTTCTCTCTTCTGCGACACTAAAAAGTTATTCTATGACCTATTTTCCTTTATTTTTCTTTTTTTCCCCTGTCAATTTTGTAATTTTTGTCATATACTTTTTTTCTCTAAAAAAAATCTGTGCAGCCTGCCGTAGATCTTGCTGGAAAATTTTTAAAAATATTAGCCTATTATTTTTTTCGCCCATTTTTACCGTTTCATATTTTAAAGTTGGTTTTATTTTTGGAAAAAAATTATTGGTCTTCCAAAATTTATATTTTAAGTGAAAAGAAGTTCTCTCTGGTGAAGATTCTGTATGCAGTTTCTATATCAATTTTTTTAAATATTACGACCACACTTGCACCCTTTTGTTTATTTTTCTGGAAGAACAATAATAGAGAATATTTAATTATTGTTTATAATTTATTTGTCTTTGCAAGGTTTCATTTTCACTTCCCATATAGGTATGTATACCTTGTAAATACAAAAGAAAAAAAAAAACTTCGTAAAATGAATATAATATAGTTTCCCATCACTCAGCATATTGACAAACATGCCAATAAGCGATTTAAAGAGGATATAGCATAGGTAACATTGCATCGAAAAAACGTTTTATATACACTTGTCGGTAAATACAAACAACTTTTATAAAAGGTCAGTTCCGAAAGCCATTGAAATCAATGACTTTATAAGACGAATATAAGTTTTATATTCAGTGAACGTGCGTCATGCCATGAATTCCTTATAATAGAGCACGCACATCACCAATAGATGCCTACGTGCAAATTTTGTCTGTAAAATATTTTTAGAAAAATAAATCGCTCTCAATGCTACTTGAGGATACACATTTTTATTTGTTTTATTACCCTTTTTATTTTTATCGCTTCTTGAGGTCTCTGTTGAGTCTATTTACTTAGGTCATAATCAACGTCATTGTTTATTTATGCGTTTATTATTGTATGCAAATGACCGAAAATTAACCTACCACAAGAACCACAAAAAATATGGTTAAAAATTTAATTATATTTGGTACTTGTACAGTACGTAAGCAGTCTATACCTTTTTTCAACGATGAAAAAGAAGAACGAGTTCCAATGTGAGTGCAACAATGCATGCGTCACGTTGTAGGTAAATTATGGTTGTCGACCACACCTGTAAATTGACAATGACATTGACCGACGACTCAATAACCTTATCAGAGATTTAATTACCGTAACTCTTTTTTTCACTAGAAAGTAGTTTTCCATTGCATGCTGCGATTTATCAATTCGATAATAGCATTTTTAGCGACTATAATTTGATGGCAGATTAGAATATGTTAGGTACTGCATGTAAACTTGTAGGAAGATGTTAATATATTGAAATGTTCATATAATTCACGACGGACAATTTTATAATATTTATGCGTTTAAATATCATGGAGTAAAATGACTGAGAGAATACAAAGTTTGTGAAACTAAAATGTATATCAAGAGTAAGCCTAACAGGTATCTACAGTTACTCCCTCTTTCACGCCCTGAAGGGATAAAATAAGATTATAATTTATGACAACATTCGCCAAAAATTCAAAAAAAAAAATCTAGTAGTGACACTCAAAGGTGTAACCAGGATTTCTTCAAGGGGCAAAACAATTTGATGACTTTTTGTAACGATATTTTCGTATCGTTCATAATATGAAATATTTTCGTATTACTAATTATCATCATCATCATTACTTTCTCTCTATTTTTCTATTATTTCCCATTCATTAACTCTCACGTCATTTCTTCAAGTCAAGACTTGTTTGATGACATCATTTCCTACATAAATAGTTACTGTGTTTACTCATAAACAATGAACTCATCTTTTGTTTATACTATTTCTGCAATCTTGCATATATACTAATTTCTACTAATTTATTTATAAACACCCATTTTATATCATATTCTCACGAGACCATTGGTCATACTTACTGTACATATATTTCTATTAACCAATAAGATCAAAACCCTTCTCCAACACTCTGTAAATTCGTCTGAACCTTCCTCTTTTTACTTACTATATAATCTCATGTTTTGTACTATTTCATACATTCTAATTCATTCTACTTAATTCTCTTTCTACTTTTGATTACCTTGTTACAATCTTACCAATTCTTTTAATCTTTGATGTTTATTACTGTTACTCTTCCATAAAGTTTATGTCTAATACACCTTTTTAACTAACTTGTGTATTTGATTGTTCTGTTACGATATATAACCGTCACATTTTTTTTGCTCGTTATTGAAAATAAGTACAGAAAATTTGAGAAATTTAGCATCTATGAAACCCACAGTTGCATATTTATTGCTGATATTTTTTCTAAATTTGAAAAATGACAAGCGAAAGAAAAAATGTCATAGGGCAGTCGCCCCCCTTTACCTACGCCCTTGGTGACACTTTATGGTATTAAGTCAATGTAGGATAATTCATTTTATGCAAAACCTACCTGAAAAATAGGTACATTTTTTCAAATCAAACACCAAAAAAAGGTTATTATTAAATCGATTTCAATTAGCAAAATACATTAAGATTTCTAAAGCAGTTTGGAACATTGAAAATTGTTTTCATTTCTTCACCAAGTATAGAAACAGAGTAGAAATGAGTTTTTTCTCAATGGTTTGTTGTTTATTTCTTCACAGCACCATTTACACATACACAAATTGCAAAATGTCACAATGAAAAAAGGCCATTTCACATGGTGATGCTTACACAAACAACCAAGTTCGCTTCTCCATAATATTTAATTATATCTCGAATTCTATTCATGAATGAAGTTTACTTGTTTAATCGAATAAATAATAACCTCTTTTTAGTGGATTCGTTGAAAAAAATATTGTACTCAACTAGTTAGCCACTCGTGAGATAATCACTCATTTTGTTAATTAGTTGAGTAAAATACTATTTTTTGCACACTTTCGCTGAAAAAAGAAAAAGGAAATTTCGATACGTGAAAATATATGATTTAGCCCAGGCCCACTAGCAACTTGGTTTTCTTGCAGGGATTAATTTTTTTTCTAATTAATAATTAGTTAGTTTTTATTGTTTTTTTGTAAAAAAAAAACCAAAAACTATAGTAGGTATGACTGAATTTATGATCGCATTCCAGAAAAATTGATTTGTTTCCTGTATGTGACCTGTTTTTGGGAGTGCTGGAGAAGCGAAAATTGAGAAAAAAAGTGAAATTATCATCGAATTCTAGAAAAATTGTTGTATTTATTACATTTGAATTTTTTTTTTGACTGGGAGGGAGGCTGAGACCGGGTGTCATAATGTTTTGGTCAAAAATATTGAAGTACAATTTTTTCTTTTTTTGGAGTGAGAGTGTTGCAAAAAATAGTGGATGCAACACGAGAAAAGCAGGTATTTGTTACAAGGGTGAAATTTGCAGCATATTATGAGCTAAAGGTGACTGATGAAAATTTTTCATACTCGTAACAAAATCACCGACTAGCGACTTCTCGCTATTTGTATCACAAACAATTATTACTGCACTTCTGTCTTAACCACGTATGCATACTTTTGAATTTTCCTACTTTTTCTTGATTCTTCCTCGAATGAATATGGACCTTGTTTTTCAATCTTGATGCAACGTTTTTGGTGAATGTTGCAAAAAATAGCGGGTAACACACATGCGAAGGAGGGGATTTTTGTTGAACTACTAGCCGACGAAATTGGTATTAGTGGAACAATGACACTTTTCTTCCAGAATAGTCAACGGCCTATTCGCCCTTTGGTACAGCACCACTGCGTAAATTTGATCAAAAGATGGACACAATAAGACAACTCCAAAAATGGTTCACTTTTCCACAGATATGATTACCTACGCATTTCTCATAATGGAGGAGAGACATAAGTGCTCTCCTTAATGGTTTTATTTTCTATTATTTGACCCTTAACAAATATAAATTAGGTTATTGTGAGAATACTTAATGGCACTGTATATTTAAACAACATTTGATGTCAAGTTAGGAAGGGATTTGAAAAGAATCTGGTGACCAAGTATCTGATAACATAAATTTTTCCAATCATACAGTATACAGTATACTGAATACATCTATTGAACTAAACTAACACGAGTCCGAAATTTAACAACAGTTGGTCACGAACCTACGATTTTTGGGTGGGACACCACGTTCCAAACAACACTACTCCATGAAGATGCCCGTGAAAGTTAGTGAACCAATTATTCAACGAAAGCTGCCAATCTTTGGCGTAATAAGAATGAGTTGCCTACATTACAGACTGAAGGCAGTATACCCGTTTAACAATTTCCGCTTCTACATGCATGCTATGGAGAGAAAAGAAAGAAAATAATTAGTCACGAATCTAAGACGGTCAAATTTTTCTTCAATAAATACGTCTTATTTACTTTTTTGTTTCTGTTATCTTATATTTTTGAAGGTAGTTACGTTTGTTGCTCAAGGTAGCTGAAAAATTAGAGAGTTGAAAATGGAAACTTGTGTTCCTTACTGGTAAAAGGTTGATAAAATTAAGGACATTTTAAAATTGTTTTGGCTTCAAGTTTCACGATGACTCGACGAAATAAATTTTCCCAAGAACTCAAGATTAGAAATTATTTTCCACAATTTTTCAACATTTACTTTTTTTTAAGGATTTTAATAGAAGATTTGGGTAAAATATTACCTACAAATTAATTAATTTCTACGGGAATTTTATTCGTTCCAGCTATAAAGCAATGACAAGCAAAATATTTCATTTAGAACAGCTATAAGCATAGGAACTTTATTTGGTTTAATAATTTTACAATTTGAGGATTATAGATATTTAGTGAGTGAATGAACAAATGTCTTTTCTGAAAATTCTAGTTTATGTAGAATTTCGCGCGAAAAGTAGGTTTACCGTGCGTGTCAGAAAATGTGATTTGTGCAAAAAAATTTTTTTTCTTCTTCGAATGAAATTTCATGTGAAATCAATACAGGGAATAATAATCGCCGTGGAATTTCTTATACATTAGTAATCAGTAAAGTGAAAAAAAATATATCGCATAGCACTATTCTTGTATTCTTCTAATCAAAAACAATATTATAACGACTGAAAAATATTTAATTTGTTTTATATGGAACATTTTCAACGAACTATGTATAATTCCGAATGACGTTTGCGATGGAAAAAGTGGAAAATAGTTGAACAGTTCCTTCTACTTTAATATGGTCTCAACATGGAGAAAAAAAAAAAACAAAAAAAAACCTTTTTCAATTCGTAAAGTTCGCGCAAATGTATATTCACTGACCAACTCTTGCGGAGGTAAAAATATAAATAAATCTTCTATTCACACTGTCAGTTGGGAGCATTTTTTCAACGCACAATAAACTAACAAAGGTAAGCGATAAATTAAACAATGACAAGGACACTTATTTTACGTAAAGATGCGAGATTTTTAGAAACAAACAATAAGACAGCTGACTTCAATTTTTTTAATATCACTTTTTTTTTTAACCTTCATTCAAGCACAGCTTTAAATCAACCTACTTGTAAATAAAATCGGTGGAGTGTAATTTATATTTTCTAACCCAATGCGATAGGAAGATACAATCGATTCTAAAACTTTTCACGTAAATTTCATCGTCCATACATATTAAGTTTAGTTCTCATCTTCCTCATGCGCAAATCGCAATACCAAGGGCGTACATAGCTCGATTGTAAGAGAAGGTCCACATCTACCAGATCGTTCATCGTGACTCCCTCCCCACCAAAGAATCATTATAATTAACAAACACTCTTTATTTAGACCATTTTCTCGAAGCCAAGGGGGATCCAAATCTCTACGACCCATAGCAGATTTTTATAAAATCTTATTTTGAATACCAGTCATACATATTTTGTCACAATGCGCAGGTAGATAATTTCAATAAATACGAATCGAATAAACGCCAACTTTATGGCCTGAAAAGGCACTGAATTTCCAATATATCCATTTTCTCAGGGAAATTAAGGGAAACATTTCTATTGTAAGGTAATTCAAATCCACAATGTTCTAGTCTGGTTTGGTGAAAGTCAACTTCTATCTCCACTTTTTAAACTTGGACAATGGTTTCCAAACTTTTTGTCTAGTCAAATACCAACCAGTAGTCAATAGCAATGGAAATTACGAATATAATAATTACATAATTAAATCAACGACTGATTTTCTGAATTTCAGTTGAGAACAGTGAATAAGTTTGTATGATGCGTCAAGAATATGATGACACAGGAGAAACACATAAGGCAGTCAAATTCCACTGAGCAAATAAGACTTTCCTTACTGAACAAATAAAATTATTGTCATCTAATGAAGTCGGCATCATAGGTACACTGAATTGATATTTATTGCTTCTTAAAATTACTTATACTTATAGCACAAATAAAAAAAAAGAAAAGAAAAAATTAAAATATATAAATTATTTTCCAACTTCACACATCGAGAATATAATTTTAAAGTAATTCACGCGATTCTTTACTCCGACCAATAAGTCATCGTTGATGAGAGTAAGAAATTTAAAAATCTTTTATTCTCATTTTCTTCGAACCTACAGAATCAAAGAAAAAGTGAAATTCAATTTTTAGACAAAACCTTTAATCAACAATGATTAAAACTGAAACAATAACCTCAACTTAAACTATGACCACATAAACAGTAAATAACAATCTCGCTTAAGTAGACATAATTACATTGTGCCAAAAATGAAAATATTGTACCGAAAGTGAATAGAACACACCTGATTAAGGAAAATAAATGTAACATAGCAACACGTTTTCGTTCATTTCAAACCATAAGTAGAAACTAACTTGTTCACGAATTCGACATAGGCTTTTTTTGCCTCAGTAGTTGATTTTCCTTTTACAGCATTCCAGGCATTCCATTTGGAATTTCCTTTCAGGTCAAAAAAGGCAGGTTTTTCTGAAACACAAGGAAGATGATAATGAAGGAGAAATAATTATGCTTAACGAATAACTTATACCCAACGCCATTTAATGACCGAAATAACTTGAAACTTATAAAGATAAGTCACCAAGCAGTTTTAAACACTTTGGGCGAACAAAAGAACATTCTAAATCTAATAAATTATTCAAGTTTTAATTTTTTTTTAAACAGTGAAGGAAGAAGCTAATGAGATAAGTCGCACGGCCAAAATTAATAAATTTATTTCCTAATTTTATATCACCATCTAGAAATATTATATTTAATTTTTCAATAACTATATTAATATAACTAAGTGTAATTATACATATAATTTCAAAAAAAAAAAAAAAATTATATTTATAAACATGTCACCAAAAAACACACCAATAACCATAATCTATGGCCGAAAAAGGATCCAATAGATAAAATTCAAACTTAATTCCAAGAAGGATTAATAATTTCGTTTATATGAAAAAATTATACTGCCAAATTTTAATCAGTACCTACTCCCAATTTTATTCATTTGATGGAATTTATGGAATTGAAAGTTTTCTGAAATTAGTTAAATACAAAAGAGATGATCAAAGTTGATTATCCAGTATAAAAAAATACACTTTTGAATGAAAAATATCTGTAACATTCCCATTCTTTTTTCCTTTTACTGACGTGAGTCATCTAATATCATACGCTAAAGGGAAACTGGACGGTTAGATCTTCAAAAATATGTTTTATTAAAAATTTTAAAAAGATAAATGATGGTCGGCGGAAATGGGAAAAATTACGATTGAAATAATCCAGATCAGATCAAAGGTGAAAATTTTCATGTTCTAGAATCTGGATCAAAGATAAAATAATTTAATAATTTCAGCCATAATTCTATGAAGTAATTTACAAAAATTATAGCTTCCAATATTCTATCAAAGCTTTTCCTATCAATAAACATGAAAAAACTATAATTATAGGTAGATGGCCTGACTAATGTATACTTATATATCACTGCAAAAAATTACGATTTTCCACTTCATAGTGGAAATAGCAGGAAAAATAGTTGCAAAAATTGCTACTTTAAGTGATATTCCAACCGTCATATGTTCTTCAATATTGACTGATTCTAATGATTGACCAGTCAAATCTTCATGAAATTTCCTGTAGTTTTAAAATTTAAAGAGAAATAGGAGGTTAGGGGCCAGGTTATCATTCAAAAACACGACATGAGGTCCAGTTTTTGGTATCTGCAACAGTTCCAAATAATTTCTAATAATAAATTTAGAATCTATACTGAAAATTAGAGGGAATAACCTTACACAACTTTTTTTCTATCAATAAAAAACAAAGTAAAACAAGCTATGAATTGCATACTGATGCGGCAATAATTTCATAAAATATGTTCTGACAATTCACATTCATACATCTAATTAAAGAATGAATGCATAAAGAAAGAATAATTCATTAATCAATTAATAATTATTAATCCATTATTTAATCATTAATTTATTATTTATTTATTATTATTTATCTCATAAACGGATCTCACATTAGAGCTCCAAACAATAATAGAGGAAACGAAAAAAATAAGGTATGCGTAATAAATGGACTTCTCAGTACACATCTACAAACACAACCTAAAAATAAAATTTTGTTTGGTCTCAAATATTGTTTAGGAGAAACTTTCAGAATATAATAAAAAAATAAAATGTAATAAAATTAAAAGCAATAATTTCCGTTCTTTCTCATTTTTTGTCTTTTCAATAAAAAATAATTTGAACCACCATCTGTAAATTTTTGGATTCTTTTAGGTTTTGCGAACAAAGCAGAAATTTTGTGTTAAAAATATTACAGAATTATGAGATAACAGATTCGTTCGGACATCATCAAATATTGAAATATTTGTTTATTTAGTTATCATCAACCATTAAGAAATATGAATCTTATCAAAATGAACAATTCTGTCAGTTTTGAAGGTGTCTGAACGAACCTTAAGTCGAAGACGGTACGAAAAAAGACCATCAATTTGTTTAAAAAGTTAAAAAAGAAGAAAAAAAAGGAGGAATAAACCTAATTAGCAGATCAAGATTACAGTAATTTGAATTAATTTAGATCAGTTCCAAGACTTCTTTTTTTTTTTTTTTTTTTTCGTGACCTCGATTTATGATCATCAATGATCTACATTAAGCCCATTTGTGATGAATTGTTATAGTTTTATATTTTCCAGAAAATATGGTCGCACAGGGACTCACATCCTACATTAACTAGAAAAAGATTTCATTTTTCTATTTAAATTATAGGAACGATGTTTTTTTTTTTAATAGTACTGAAACTGATATATGAAAAAAGAATACCTACATTTTTCCAAGAATTGTCATTATTTTTCTTTCAGTTAGAACGGAAGTCTCTAAAAAACTACAATGGATTAAAGACCTTCCACCCGTTTAGTATTGAAATCACACGACACGTCCTGTACTCGGCATTTTTATCAATATTTTTAATTTTGAAAAGAATACTTGATTTCGTAAAACTACTAACCCGTATTAACATCACCAATCGACGCTTGTTTATATAAGCCATAAACCTGTAGAAGTTCATCATCGTTCGGCGTTTTTTTTAAATTTTTCACGTCCTTTGCAGCTTTAACAAATTCCTAAAAGCGAAAATAACAAAAAAATTGATAAAAAATGATCAGTTACACTACAGTTTTATGATGATCCCCTCTAATTAGGCAGAACATCGATTAATAAAAAAGGATACTTACAGCATCACTCATTGTGAATAAATTTAGGTCTTCGTATGAATCAAAAAAATCTATAAAACACAATAATTAAATTATTACTTTTAACAAAATAATACTATTTCTAGTTAAACTAACCATCTAAACTCACCGAAGAATTGTCAGCTAAAAAGTTGCAATAATTTTCAACAAAAAATTCTAATAGGTAATCGAGAACGCTAGGAACAAACTTTCGGGTAATGTGTGGGTAGCGACAGTGAGTAACCACGCGCCAATAGCTATCAAGGTTGAAAACCTGAAACAATGAATAATTAATGTAAATATTTTACTGAAAAAATTGTGAATGATTGTTAGTTCAAGTATAGAAAAAAACAGTAAGTTACAAAAAGAACTGACAATTAAATGGAATTATTCTGAACCACTGTTCCACCCAATATAATTTAAATAATTCACATGACGAAATAACATAAAAAGTTTGTCACCTGAGCGATATAATGAGGTTATAAAAGCATGAAATACAAAGAAAAATGTTGTAATTAACTGAAAACAACCAGGGTCTGTACATAGATTAAAATATCGAAGAAATTTCTTACGACATATACAAATAATCTATCTGCAAAGAAATCTATACCGAAGATTAGTAGGAAAAAAAAAGAAAAAACCAAGCAAAATCATTTTCATTAATAACAATTAACAAAATTTATTATTTCTCAATAAAACCAGTTTGAGGCATATATTAACAGAACGCTGGAAACAGCTAATGAATTGTAAATCGTGGCGGAGAATGATAAGAGATTAAAATAGTACTCACAAAAAATATATCTTCAAAAAAAAAATTTAATAATATTGTCGATGCACGATACACTGTTTTTCATTCTTATATAGTATTTCAGCTCTCAATTCTATCTTCAGTTTGACCTGGCTGGCTCTCTGGCTTGACTTAGTTTAGTTCAAGAACTAATCGGATATCTATGCTGGAATTGTTCAGAATGTTCAGGTGAACGCAACTACCGGTACATTACCGACAACGACAGTAATAAAATAAAGATAATACATTTGCATTTGTCAATGTCATGAGTAATACACGTGGAACCAAGAGACTTCTTAAATGAAAAACAAGTCATTAATTTTAGAGATCTCGAAATAACTTTCAACAGGAATCAACGCTAATGAACAAACTAAACTCTGAAAAATGAAACTTTCAATCTTTAATTGAAGATTGGAATTTCTGTAATTAAAATCAAAAAATTAATTACATAACAAAACGACGAGAGAAATACAGAAAGAGACTAGGTACAAAAAGGAAGATGAAGAATTGAATTGAAGATTGGAAAAAGAAAAAAAAGAATCAACATCGTTGTTCGTTTTACACATAAATTAGTAGATATAATTATACTGATTCCTTTTACTCATATTTACTATTTAGTATTTACAGATAAGTTAGTTTAGCGGAGGGTAGAAGGGGAAAAAATGGTGGAAGCGGTAGAGAAGCTCAAGTAAAAGGCAATCAAGGACAAACAGGCAATCAGCTAATCCGATGAATTATAATAGATAATAGAGTTCACGCGGGTTTCAGCTTTTTCTCAAAGACTGGCCTACGTGGTGCCGACTAAATAACTGATGCCAAAAAAAGTTTTATGATTTTTGAAAACTACTGTTATTTATATGTGTTGTAACGGAAATCCCACCTTCACTCATTCATCATCATCATCATCACGATCATTATATATATGTCATACGTACACTCTCACCACGAAGTGCTTTCCCCTACTACTCTTGATACGATATTGCTGTTGCTTCGCCATTTCATATTTTGTTTGTAATGTATTAATCATTCGTGTAATAAACCTCCAGATTATTAAAAGACTCAAGTTCTTTCGATCCTCGTTCTGTACGCCTCACATCATGGTAGCCATCGCTGCGGTAGAACTATGAGGAGAGACTTAGAAAATTAAGCAAATGAAATAATTTTTTTTTTGAATTCATTTACTGTTGCGCGAAAATCTTTTCATGTTTTCTGTTGAATTATACAAAATAGTTACTGGTTTGTTTTCGAGAAGTTTAACTCGAAGTATAATACATTTTTAATTTTTGAAAAATTCAAAATTAAATAAAAATTTGAAGCTAAAGTTCCCGACTTAATAACGGCCGATTCTGAAAGTCATCGAACGCTAAATTCAGGAAGGACCGCCAAAAAGATCGAGTGAACAGCCCAAGGAAACCTGCTCCCGTCGTCGAGGACTCATCGCAGATCCACACATCGAGGACCCAATTTTTCGGCCAACTCCAAACCAAAATTAAGCAGGCAGTACAACGGTAGACAGCAGAGTGCAGAAAACTGAAAATATTCGTCGGCGCAACAGAAAAAAAGTAACGTACAATTTTCAAATTTTGTAAAGGTAATATTCATTGAAGTTAGTTATTTTTTTGTGATTGCATAATTCTATTTTGAACTGAGCTAAATAGAAAAATTGAGAATTATAAATTTTTTATGCCCCCTATAATAAGTTTGTGCGAAGGAAAATTAGGAGAATACAATATTGAAAAGGAGGAACTGAAAGAATTAATTAATAAATTTGAAGGCGAAAAAGTAATAGATATAAAAATTGAAACTTACAACTTACCCTACGTCACATATTTTACTGGGGAAATAATATTAGAGTCCTTTGTAGTAGATATATCCGGAAGAATAGAAAACATTAGTACCTTAAAATATATTAAAATTTTGGAATCCTCAGTAAATTATTTTTCAAATAGAATTTACAGTACAGAAAAATCAAAAGAAAAATTTATGAATAGATTTTTTAATTAAGAAACAACAACAAAAACTGGAGGATATCGAAAGAAAGAAAATTGAAAATAAAGAAAAAGAAAAAATAATTAAAAAAATTGAAAAGGAATCAATAGAGAATAAAAAATACATAGCTGTCATTAATATAGAAAAAAGTGTGTTAGGATTTCGAAAAATTAAAGAAAATATGGCATCCCAAAACGAAATTAAACCTATACAAGCGCCGTTGGGAAAAGTGTTTAATGGAAAGTATTACTTAGATTGGCGAAGAATGATAATTTCGGCCATTAGGGGAGCCGGGTATTATGATATTTTCGGAGAACATGAATTCCTGCAATTATATATTAACCATATAGACGACCTAAATTTTCGTCCCGAAAAAGATATGATAAGCTATTGTAAAATGCAAGACAATGCAAAGGCATTTATACTGGAAAGAGTGTCGAATGAAATAACAAAACAAATAAGGGATTGTAATACAGCGATATTAATGTTAAAAAAACTGGATAATATTTATGGTACAAAAACTTCCGTCACAGCGAATATAGCGAAGGCAAAATGGACTGAGTTTAGATTTCAACCAGGAGGAAATATGAAAGGTTTCTTAAAAAAATGGGATGAATTAGTAACCGACGTAAGAGATAGCGGTAAAGAAGTCACTGAATTGGAAGAATTAGAGAATCTGTAATTAGCTTTATGCTATGAACAAGCAATTGCGAAAATTCAATATGAAAATTTACCTTCAAATGAAAAAAATTTAGATAATTTTAAAAGAATATTAAGGGAAGACTCTGACCAAAAATTCAGGGATCAAACTTTGAAAAAACAGAATGGTAATAATAACCAAACAAGTAATAATTATAGAAATAATAATAATAATCATTATAGGAATAATTACAGGGGTAGATATAATAACTATAGAGGTAGAAATAATTATAGAGGAAACGGCAATGGTCGTAATGGTTACACAAATGGTAATCGAAACAATTTTAATAATAATGGTAATTTTAATAATAATAGTAATGGTATCAATAATGAACCAAATCAAAATCAAAATAATAATTCGAATAATAATGGCAATAATACTAATGGAAATTATAGAGGAAATGGTTATAGAGGTAACTCGAATTATAGAGGTAATAATTACAGAGGCAGTAATTATAGAGGTAATAATAGAAATTATTACCAAAATAGTCCGAAATGTTACAAGTGTGGGCAATTTGGCCATATAGCGCAAAATTGCAATAATAATAATTCACAAGAAAATAATAATAATAATAATAATTTTAATAATAGTCAGGGAACTTATCCCTCAAAAGCTAATACAACTCAACCGAACTCCAATAAAAAAGAGAATTCGGAACAGCAAGTGAAGATGTCTTGTATGGTGAAAAAGTTCGATAAAAATAATAATGAATGGTTGTTGAACGAACTTATAAATAATAATAAAAATAATAAATATGAAAATTATGATATATTAAATCACAAAGCAATTTTGGATGGAGCTGCAGAAGTGCATTTGACATCTGACTTGGACAAATTAGTCGATGTTAAAAAATTTGTGACTCCAATAAAATTGCAATGTGCTGGTAAAAATACTTTCTTATATGCTACTCACACAGGGAGAATGGTGATCAAAGTCGAAAACTATAACAGAGTTCAATCATTGATAGAGTTAAATGATGTTCATTATGTGCCCGATTTAAACCTAGACATTATTTCAGCAATAAAAATTACAAACACAGGTATGATCAATATTGATCAACAGAAGGATATTGCTAATATATATTTTATTGAAAATGCAGAAATAATAATGACTGCGAAAAAAGAAGAGGGAATATTTTATATATATTATAATATTGAAAATAATAATAAAAACATTATTAATAATATGAATAATAATGAAAATAATATGATATGTGCCCCCGTCACTCAAAATATAAATGATGAATGGGATGACTTTACCGTAGAATTAGAAATTCAGGAAGATGACGATAATAAGGAATCACCTGAGGGGGTTGAAGAGGAAGAAATAAGAGAAGACAATAATGAAATTGAGGAAATACCTCAAAACCCACAAATAAATAATAATATTAATAAAAAATTAATCATACATAGGAGACTAGGGCATTTGAATGCCAGATATCTACAAAAACTAAAAAATTTAGCAGTAGGCATTCCCGATAATATAAATTTTAGGGATGAAGATTTTTTGAATTGTCAAATATGTTGTTTAGCAAATAATACGAGGTTGGGACATAATGGTATTAGAACTAAACCAACTCGAAAATTGGAAGTGGCATCCTCAGATATTATGGGTCCATTTACGCCCTCAGTGGCGAATCAGAAATATATCTTAACCTTTATAGATCATTTCTCAAAATATACCTTCGTAATGCCCATTGTTAGCAAAAGTCAAGTGACAAGTGAATTTAAGAATATTATAGTATCCATGAAAAATAAATTTCCGAAGTACCCCATAGGGACTATTAGGTGTGATAATGCCAAGGAATATACTGATATAAAAATAATAAATTATTGCAAAGAGGTTGGCATAACAATGGATTATGTGGTGCCATATTCTCCGGAGTTAAATGGTGTTGCCGAAAGGCAAAACCAAACTTTAATGAGGAGAGTACGGGCCATGTTAATTGATGCCAACCTTGATATAAAATATTGGTCTTATGCTGTGGTAACAGCGGCATATTTAATAAATAGATCCCCCACGAAAGCGAATGAGGGATATAAAACACCCTACGAACTATTTTATGGGATAAAACCAAACCTTAAAAATCTAAAAGTCTTAGGAGCATTGACCTACAGACATATTCCTGTAGAAGTCAGAAAACAAAACGCCACTAAAGCCAAAGCAAAATCGAAAAACAAAATTGACCCAAAGCTAGCGCATAGAGCGGAGAAAAATATAATGATGGGTTATACAAATACGGGATATTGTCTTAAGGACCCCTATAATACAAAATCATATATCTCATGTGATGTTAAGGTGGATGAAACCCAGAATATAAAATCATTACTAATAAATAATAAACCATTAGTAATAAAGTCATCAGATTACGAGTATGATTTGGGGATAATTAATCCTGTAGTCATGAATATAAATATAAGATATAATAAAATATATATAGAAGATAACATACCAAAAAATTATTCTGAAATAGAAATAAACCCTTTTAGAGACGATTGGATCAGAGCCATAAATGATGAATTTAATTCTCTCGATGATATGAATGTGTGGGAAATAGTCGACTATGATCGCCAAAAACTCATAGATACAAGATGGATTTTCACAATTAAATTTGACGAATTTGGAAATCCAAAACCCAAGGCAAGACTTGTGGCAAGAGGTTTTAAGGATAGAACCGAGTATGGTATTGCTGAAACCCATGGCCCTGTGGCATCAGTAGGAACAATAAGATCCTTACTATCTATAATAAATAAAGAAAAATTAATTATGGTACAATATGATGTAAAAACTGCATACCTAAATTCACCAATCATTAAACCCATTTTTGTGAGAAGACCTGAAGGTGTGAATATAAATACAAATCAGGTGTTGGAATTGAAAAAGTCTATATATGGACTAAAAACATCTAGTAAGTCATGGTATGACCTGTTGGACGCAAAGGTAAGGGAGATGGGCTTTACTAAAACTAAAAGCGATAGATGCTTATACACAATAATTAATAATAATGAAAAAATATATTTTTTAACATATGTGGATGACATATTGATCGCATCAAATTTACAGTCATCAATTACAAAAATAAATGAGGAGCTACAAAAAGACTTTACGATTACCATAATAAATAACCCAAGATTTTTTGTGGGATTAGAAATAATTAGAGATATAGAACATAATACAATAATACTTTCCCAATATAAACATATAGACAAAATGTTGAAAAAATTTGGAATTTCGGAGTTAAAAAATACGAACACTCCGATGGAAACGGGATTAAAGTTGGACAAAATTGAAGGTGGCATAGATGACACCGAATATAGGTCAATGATAGGTGGATTGCTATACTTAGCGAGACTTACAAGACCGGACATATTGTTCCCGGTAAATTTTTTATCCCGCTTTCAAAATAATTCTAACAACACATTAAAAAATTATGTAAAAAGAATTTTCAAATATGTCAATACTACAAAAAATTATAATATAATATATAGATCGAAAGGGGATGGTATACAGGCCTATATTGATGCCTCGTATGCACCCCAAGTAGATGAAAATAATATAGATCTAAATAATTTAGGAAAAGGGAAATCCATAACTGGATTTATGATATTTTCTTATGGGGATTTGGTAGAGTGGAATTGCGGCAAGCAAACCATTCATGCATCGTCTAGCACAGCAGCTGAAATAATTGCGGTTTATGATGCACTCGATACCATAAAAGTCATACAAAATATAAATTACGAAATTTTAGGTGAAAAATTAAGTGTGGATATAATGGAGGATAATATCTCAACACAAAAAATATGTTCAGGGGGTAGTCAGAAAAAGTCGAGAGCCCTAATGATCAAATGCTACTCAATTTTGGAGGCATTTGAAGAAAAAATAATATTTTTTAGGACAGTAAGCTCCGAAAATCAGTTGGCAGATATTTTGACAAAATCATTGGATCGTTCAAAGTTCGAAAATATAGTTGTCAAAATATTAAACGAAACAAATATCTATACATAATATAATATAAAAATAATTCATTTATTTCAAAGTCATAATATGTCTCAGAATTTACCATTTCAAAGTACAAGTCGTCCAAAGTCCAAAATATAGGTCGTAACATGAAAAAAGATGCTTAAAAGTTAACCTTCAATTTACTGCAAAATTAGTATGCAACAAAGCCATTTACCAGAAAATACTTGTAACAAATAAATACCCGACCTCTTAAAAATGTGAACAAAAGAAAAAGCAGAAAAATCGAGCAGGAATAAACCCTACAATTCACATAATAAAAACCCTATACATTTTCAAACAACCGTGAGAGAAATACACGTAATATTCCCACACAAAATAGTGAAAAGAACTCTCTGACAATAAATACAATAAAGATTAAATCCATTACATGACCGCAAAACAAGATAAGTCGAAAATGTTCCTTTATCATATTACATTTTAAGCGCCAGTTCAAATACAATAGCAATGCACAAAAGATAATAAACGATACGATGAATATTATACTACAATCTTTTTCATGTCACACGTTTAAGATAAAATACGAAACGTAACGTTCCTTTGAATTCGATCAACTTCTAATCGGAAATACAATATTATATATATATTTTTTTTATATTTCTTTTTCTTTATGTATACGTGAATATTTTTTCTTCTCGAATTTTTTTTCTCTCTAATTTTTTTTTCTTTCTTTCCCTAATCGAAAGACATAACAATTAAATCACACGTTACCTATAATAAAATAATATTTTGCATGTTACCAATTTTATATTATTATAATATTTTTTTTTACAATAATTTTTTACATATTATATATTATCATTGAATATTTTATGCATGTTACCATATTTATTTATTTATTTTATAATTTTATTTATTCTCGAAGCACAGCACAACAAAAATTTATTTTGAAACTTAGTTACCATAATATTTAAATAATAAGATGTACATTTTTTATTTTATTTTTTTTTGGAATATGTCATTTTGGGATTAATATTTTTCTTGTATAAACAGTAATAATTCGTTTACTTTCAGCGTCAAACATGATGAAGAACTCATTCGGTAAAATTTCAGGGGGGTGTTGTAACGGAAATCCCACCTTCACTCATTCTTCATCATCATCATCACGATCATTATATATATGTCATACGTACACTCTCACCACAAAGTGCTTTCCCCTACTACTCTTGATACGATATTGCTGTTGCTTCGCCATTTCATATTTTGTTTGTAATGTATTAATCATTCGTGTAATAAACCTCCAGATTATTAGAAGTCTCAAGTTCTTTCGATCCTCGTTCTGTACGCCTCACATCAATATGTATATATGTTGGGATACGATTATCTCACTCCCTAGCGAACACATAACCTGATATTGACTAACACTGTATGACAAGCGTCTAGGGACACCGTAGGGTAAATTTTTTCGGGTGGTTTCGGAATTGTTCGGAGCATTTCGTTTGACTTAGTTTTCAAAGTTATTTTGTGTTTTTATTGAAATTTGAAATTATTTAGAATTTTTTAAAAAAAAACTATTTATTTATAGAGGCTGTTTTTTTTTTTAATATATTTTATAAAGCAAGAATCTGAAAATTTTAAGTTGTGAATAAAAAACACTGAATGACACTGTAAAGAAGAATGAAGTGTAGTATTCATGAGAACATGTTCGAATAAACCACCAGAAAAACTTCATTTATCCGTTGAAAATATTAAAAAAAAATCGGATCAACTTTATTTATTCAATTTAACAAGAATGCCAAGAAAACGAAACAGAAAAAAATGTTGTTCAGTCACCTCTTCACTACGCTCATACATTAGCGCTACCTACGAGTGATGAACGGTAAATGTAATTCGATTCATTCTTTCGTATCTGTGGTTATTCGTTTCACCTGTGGTATTCTACCCAGGCTTTATCTATCTACTTTGGCATCATGGCCGCGTTATATGTTTACTGGGCATTAAACCTTTGTGACGAGAACAACGTTTGTTTTTCATTGAACTAGAAAATTAATCTCTCAAATGAAAGATCCTCATTGTTATTAATAGCCATTTTTAACAATCTCAACATGATAGCAGAGCATTTGGGAAGTTTTTTCAGTGATTAATTCGTTTTTTCGTTCGTAGTATTTCATTCAAGTGATTGGAATCAAAAAATTTAGAATGTTGTAAGTAATTAATAATTTCGTTTTTCTGTATGATTCGTTTCATTTTGCTGTTCGTGGGATTGTAGGTAATTCGTTCGCCAAATTGGGGAAATCAATGTGAAT
>WOFM01000022.1:1225632-1608392 GCA_011428145.1 Ericerus pela
AAAATGTGTATAAATTTATAAATGATTGTTTTATCTTATATATTGTGTAATTATTAACATGAGGTATACATTTAACCTTCTGTTATAGTGTCACGTCTTATACATATATTGTGTGATTTTGAATTATTATATATATATAAAGGAAAGGTCGGAGAGATCAATATTTCCTCATCGTCAGCTGTGGGAGAAAACATTATTATTTATGTCCTTATAATTAATTGTGTGGGGTTTAAATAAATATGCTTATTGTTGGTATGAAGAAATAGGAATTATCAACTGGTCGAACTAGACGAAAATGACGACGAAAGACTTTAGTTGAACGATGACATCAAAGAAGATTAGACACACATATTACGAACACATAAATAATACACCAAATATTCACTTTCACGAACTTTTATTTTCACACAAGATGGTGAAGATGTTAATTCATCAACGTTTGATGAGCAACAAGAGGCACACAAAATATATTATCACAGTTGGGTTTCAAACATAAAATCACAGATTACAAATAATACTAAAAACAGTGTTACCACAACAAATGATATGTGAGAATAATAAGCCAAAGTATAATATAATTTGCTATCATTCTCACACGCCTCCTCAAATTATAATTATACGAATTGTCAATATAAAACAAATTACTAAATTAACAACATAAAACAATAAGTTGGTCATTACACAAAAAATGATAAAAGTCAACAACAAAAAATTACAACGTGAAAAAATATTAACATATATGGTAAACGTTGTGGCGTCTAAGTCATCCGTAGCCTTCCCTTCACGTCACCATCAACTGTATTAATATTACGATAGGAAACGGCTCACGAACTCTAAGTTTGTAATAATGATAAGGTGAACCAGAGATACGCCGATTCCCCATCGGGAATAAATTCCCGAAATCTAACAAACATAAAAACACGTCGACAGATGACTATTTAGCGATATGGTGACGTGTAATAATAAGATATCGATCATCGGTGAACTATCTCTAATCTCTTTGACTGTTCACGTTTTAGGCTAATAAGTGAACAGTCAGTCTCGTTTTAGACGTGATCGTTTTTAGTCCGTCGTGAATACGAAATATTATTCACGACAAATACAGCTCTTTATACGGCAGCAAGCCACCTATTTATTGTTTTCACCGATATTTTCGAATGTGAACGCCAGTAGTAGAAATTAAATAACTCGCGATATTATTCTTTCGAACTTAAAACGAATAATCGATCGAGATTTGATGGTTCACCGAACTTCGAGAACCATGAGGCGATGTGAAGAATAACCTGCACGACCTGATTGTAGTTACCATAACTGTAAGTAATCTTTTCAATTGTAATAAAGTATACACTGTGATAATGGGTCGGCCAACTTATTTAATTCCACATACATAAATTCGCCTGATATACTTCGTAGGCCTAGGGAGCTATCGCTGGTAGGCTGGTGGCCTAACTGTTTGAGCTGGTTTGTGGTTTCGACTCTACGATTGATCGAGACTTATTGATATACTTCGAATCGTGATATCATTCCCTATACTCGGGATGTACGTTCGTTTTCGGACGTCACAACGTATAGAAAAAGTTACAATTTTAACATCACCCAAAACATGACAAATTTGGGCCTCGGGCAGCCCTTTGTGAAAACGTCACCCAACTGTTGCGAAGTTGGTACGTACGAATATTTAAAGTCTAAATTTACATGATCATATACAAAACGGTACTTTACGTATACGTGCTTAGACCTGCGAGTATTCCATTTACCTGAATGCAGGAGCGCCAAGCAACTCTGATTATCCTCATAAATCATGGCCTTGTCTTTAACTTGAATGCAAAAATCAGTTAACAAATATTTAAACCAAATAGATTCAGTAGTGGCATCACATATGGCGATAAGCTCACTCTCAGTGCTAGATAACGCTACAGTTGGCTGCTTTTTGCTGGACCAGGACACCAGCGAGCCATAGACAAAGACACAATATCCAGAGATTGACCGTCTTGTAGTCACACAATTACCCCAATCGGCATCAGAATATGTTTCTAGAATATTATTATTATTAGTGTGTTCATTTGTGAATGTTAATTTCTTATCTTTTGTGGTTACTAAATATTTAAGAACCCGTAGTAAATACCTAAAATGTTCATCAGTAGCATGACTGGAAAATTGGCTAAAATATGATATTGCAAAGCAAATATCAGGCCGTGACCCTAGCATTAGGTACATCAGACATCCCACGAGCTATTGGTAGTTTTTATTCAATACACTATCACACGCATTGAGATCCCTGTCCAATTGGAGTTTGGGGTCAATAGGTGTGTAGGTAGGTGCACAATTTTCAACACCAAAATGCCTCGCAACAGTCTCAATGAGACCTCTCTGCTCAATTTCCAGAACACTTTCTTCACGATTGTGATTAATGTTTAATCCTAGGTACTTATTAATTTTTCCCAGATCTTTACATTTAAATCTTTTATTAATTTCCTTTTTAAAATATGTAATTAGTGTTTGATTATTAGAGCTTATTATGATGTCATCAACGTATGTGAGTAAATATACTATAGAATTATTATTTTTATCTGTGAATATATATAAACAGTCATCAGCCTTACTTTGTACGAAACCAAGAGAAACAAGGAATTCGTTGAACAATCTGTTCCACACCTTAGGCGACTGCTTCAGACCATAATTCGACCTATTTAATTTTAATACATTATTGTGTTTATTTATTTGTGTTTCTATACCTTCTGGTATCTCAAGATATACATCTTCCGACAGAATACCATTCAGAAAAGCACTACAAATGTCTATTTGTTCAATATAAAATTTTAATTTGTTGCTAACTGCCAACAGTGTCCTAACAGTCAAAAGTTTCGTCACTGGCGCATAAACTTCATCAAAGTTGTATCCTTTCTTCTGCTGACACCCTCTGGCAACTAGTCTGGCCTTATACAGAACTTTATTATTATTATCATATTTTTTATTGAATATCTAGCGACATGTGATGGTGGGGGCACCCTTTGGACATTTGGTCACCTGCCAAGTCTGATTGGAATCCAGAGCTTTAATTTCCTTTCCACATCACACTGTCAGGTGCAGCTATCGCCTCCTCAAACGTCAAAGGGATGCCATCCTCAGCAACATATATATAATTTGCAATGCCATCACGTTCAGTCGCCTCCTGTGGCAAACAATCCAAATTTAGATCCCCATCTACTTCTATATTTTCCAAGTTGGATTCTGTGACTTCCTTAAAAATATCATCATCCTTTGTGTATTTATTATTATTATTTCCTATTTTATTTTCAAAAATATCAACATCTCGTGACAAACGTACTTCTTTTGTATTTGTGTCTAACAATCTATATCCACAGGGTGAGTACCCTACCATAACCAATTTCTCACTTTTATTTTTAAATTTATTAGAATCGTGTTTGAATGACAACATATATGCGTCGCATCCAAACGTTTTTAATTTTGTGTAGTCATATTCTTCATTAAACCACCTCTCAAAGGGGACAAAGTCCTTATTTGTCGGACATCTATTCACTATATAGACGGAGCACAATATGGCTTCTGACCAATAGATCTTGTCAAGACAACTCTCGAATAAGATTGTTCTCGCCCTCTCACAAAGTGTCCTGTTCATCCTCTCAGCCTTCCCATTCTGCTGGGGACAGCCACCAACTGTAGGTTCAAAAATTATTCCCTTCTCAGCACAATATGACTGGAAGGTTGTATTTGTGTATTCTGTGCCACGATCACAGCGGAGTCTTTTTACATTATATCCAAATTTATTTGAGACCATTTCGTGATATTCCCTAAATTTCGTGAACGCTTCTGTTTTACTCGTCAGTAGGTACACACAACAAAAATAGGAATAATTATCTATAAATGTCATAAAATATTTCGCTCCTTTATATGAAGGAGGATTTATCGGACCACAGAGATCAGTATGCACCAATTCCAGAGGCTTTTTAGTTTTTCTTTCATGCCTCAGGAATGGTTTTCATCTCTGTTTCCCCATAACACAGGGTTCGCACAACAATCTGCAGTTGGAGTCAACGTTCAGTATTAAACCTCTGTTTGACAACAACTTAACATCATTAACACTCAAATGAGCAAGATGCCTATGCCACACAGTCAGCAGGCTTGATTCATCCTCCAACGTCAGATTACACGATTGACTTGACATTTTCAAAAAATCAATCGTGTACAAATCTGAGTCCACGCTAACCCCAGTGGTTACAATTTTTCCACTGCAGCGTTGGATGACCTCAACTGATTCCTCTCTAAAAAGAGTATCATAACCCGACTTGCTCATTCGTTTCACAGAAAGCAGATTTTGTGGCAGCTCCCGAGCATACCTTACATTTTTCAATTCGATTATAGTTTCATTTAAAAGTTTTTATTTCACCATACCCACAGATGTGATGGAAAGCGAGACTCCCTTTTTCGCAACACAAATATTATGAGGGTGAATTAATTCAATGTATTCACTGAACAGGTTAATATCATTTATAATATGAATTGTGCATCCACTATCGACAACAAATGTGGTTCGAGGGATTAAATTATCTTATTTATTATACTCAAAATCATTAATTTTATTATTATTATTATTATTAACTGTGAAACTAAATCCCACTTCAGAACATCCGTCATTAACATTATTATTACCATTGCACATCTGTGTAGAATTCCTACTAGAATTACTATTACGATTGTCAGATCTACTAAAATTATTATTATTGTGATTGTGATTGTGATTGTGATTGTGATTTTCGTAGTTATTATTATTCCTATTCTTAACAAAACAATTACGAGCTATATGCCCAATTTTGTTGCAGAAATGACATTTGATCTTAGACTGACCACTATCATTACTTCAATTACGACCATTATTATTAACATTATTATTATTTTGTGAACCTAAATTGTGATTATTATTATTAAAATTTCGACCTTCAATATCAGAAGACGAATTGTGAAAATTATTACTATTATTACTGTGAGATCATCCTCGACTAAAACCACGATTATTGTTTCAATTTTGCGACTGGCCACGATTGAAACTGTGAGAAAATATGAACTGCCAAAGGATCGAACTACACGAAAATACGATGATGAAACCTAAACTAACGAAGACATTAAGCAAAGACTAGACACACACATTACGAACACATAAATAAGACACTAAATATTCACTATTTCACGAATTTTATTCCACATAATAACAGCGGACATGTTATATCACCGACGATTGATGAGCGACGAGGAGGCATACAAAACATATAATCACAGTTGGGTTTCAAACACAAAAGTCACAGATTACAAATAATAACAAAACAGTGTTACACAACATGTGATGTGTGAGAATAATAAGTCGACGTATAATATAATTTGCTATTATTCTCACAGAAACGATTATTAAAATTACCAGAATTACGACCGACATTGTTATGGTTACCAAAGAACAGATTCTCTTCACCAGCAACAGGTACTGATGAAGGTTTTAGTGACACAGGATTCAGAGAATTACCTCTAACAGTCGACTTGCTATCCGAAGATAGTTCACGCTGGAAATTGTTCAGCCTCATGAACACTCCATCCCAGGTGACGACTTCTGCATCCTCCAGAACAACTTTGATCGGATGAAATTCGGCGGGCAGCGAACTCAGCAACACCAGGATAAACTGCTTCACGGTTGTCAAGTCTCCCAGTTCGGTCAAACGACGTCATCGAGCACAAAAATCAAGAAGATACTTCTGCAAATCAGCACCAAAAACATACCGTTTAGCATACAACTCTCCTCGTAAGTCCATCAGCGTCTGGTCATTTCCATTGTCAATTAAATTAGTCAACACTTGAAACATTTCTTTTGCCATCGTGTACGTTTGTATGATCTCCAGGTACTCGTCAGTCACATTATTAGCGATCAGGAACATCACCTTCGCATTTTCCTTCGACCAAGTATCTCCCCTATTACGAACAGTCGGTGAAGTATCAGTTATTATATTACCCAACGATTCCTTCGCCAACAACAGCTCCATCTGGAACTTCCAGGTTCTGCCATTTCGCCCATTAAACGGCTCAATATTATTCAGCTTCCTAAAGTCCATCTCGAAAACAGGTAACGACGATCAGTTGCACCGCAAACAGCAATTTCAGCAACTACCAGATACGCCAACCAACAAATCAACTCGAACAAGAGAAGCGAACATATTAGAAGACGAAAAATAAATTAGAAGGCATGGTTACTACTTGGAAGAAGCAATCAGGATTCGACAGCACAACATTGAAGACTCAGAACAATGGCAACCACGTTGACATCCAGGTAACTGGGCCCATAACCTGTGAAGAAATAGGAATTATCAACTGGTCGAACTAGACGAAAATGACGACAAAAGACTTTAGTTGAACGATGACATCGAAAGAAGATTAGACACACATATTAAGGAACACATAAATAATACACCAAATATTCACTTTCACGAACTTTTATTTTCACACAAGATGGTGAAGATGTTAATTCTAAAAACAGTGTTACCACAACAAATGATATGTGAGAATAATAAGCCAACGTATAATATAATTTGCTATCATTCTCACAGTTGGAATCAAATGAATTTGTTAAGGGATGCTAATGCCAGTAAGAGAGGCAGAGCAGCGACGGGGAACCTGTTGAAAGTGTATGATGTGAATTGTGAAAGAAAGTATGGACCTCTTCGTTTACAATAGGCGATAAAAGACTGACGCCCATCCACAGTCCAAAACCAAATATAAAAAATTTTGAGGGTTATGTCAATTAAGACTATTGGCCAAAAAGTTGACTTGCTCGGAGGATTCTTGTAATGATATTCTGGAAGGTTTTCCGATCAAGTGCTTTAGTTAATATATCGGCAACTTGATCAGGTGACCTGATATCATTAAAGTTTATCAATTTTTGCTGAAATGCCTCCAGCAGTGCGTAGCATTTGATCGCGAGAGACCTGGATCATTTCTGGCCTCCCCCAGATGCAATTCGAGACGCAGATATATTGTCCTCATACACATGCACTGGGTCGGTTACAGAGAAAACGCTTTAAATAAGTCTCCAGATCACATACATGTTGTCGAGTGCATCATTCAATGCAATTAACTCGGCTGCAGTTGACAAAGTTGCAACCGTGTGTTGCCGGTGAACGGACTAATTCAACAAGTCTCCGTTTACAAAAATTATGAAGCCAGTTGTGGAGCACCCTTTCTCCAAGTTATTTATATCGATGTGTGAATCGTCTACGTCGGGTGCATACAACGCATCGACAAAAGCTTTAATGTGAGTTTGGTCGGAGTGGATGACCAGAGAGAAGTCTCTTGTAGTCTTGAGGTATCTAATAATACGACGAATGTAATTTTTTATTTCATTATTGGAGGATGCCTGAAAACAGGATAGGTAGTTGACGGCGAAAGCAATATCCGGGCGGGTCAGTCTTGCCACATATAGCAGATTCCCAATCATAGCCCTATATTCGGTATCATCAATTCCATTTATTGGTTTATTTATTTTGAGCCCAGTCTCCATGGGTGTGGAAGATGAATTGCATTTGGTCATTCCGAACTTCCGGAGAATCTTAACAATATATCTATTCTGTGTAAGTATTATTTGTTTTCTTGGGGTATTACGACTTATTTCGTAACCAACAAAAAAGGTTGGGTTGTGTTCTATTTTTAATGTAAAGTTTTTATTAAATGTGTTTATTAAGTCTTGTGTCCACTCGTTGTTGTTGCTAGCCAACACCATGTCAAACACATAGACTATTAGGAATGCCATTGCACCAATATTATCCTGTTTGACGTATAATCATATATATATATCTTTGACTGAATGAATCCAGCTTGAATTATTGTTGAATTCAACAAGTCGTACCAACTTTTAGAAGATGTTTTAAGTCCATGTATTGACTTTATGAGTCTCAGGCAATTATTTTCGCATAGTTGGCATCCCTTAGGATTTGATATGAATATAGGATATTTTATTTGTGAGTTAAGAAAAGCTGTTTTTATATCGAATTGTGTTATATTTAAACCATATTTATTTGTAATTCACAGTATCCATCTGATTAACCAGTATTGGATTACAGGGGCATATGTTTTGGTTAGAGAGTAATGGGTGAGATCTTTAAAACCCCTCGCAACCAATCTAGCTTTTGGTATGTGAACGCCTTGGTTGTCGGGTTTTGTGGTGAAACACCACTTTGTATCTACCAACCTCACATTTCTCTCCTTTGGGACAACTTCCCACACGCCCATATCAGATAATGAATTCAGCTCGTCTGTAATTGTTTGTTGCCACTCTTCCTTAAAGGGGTTGTTTTCGACATCCTCCCATTTTTGAGGGATGAGATCCTCAATGTAATTTTTATATCTTGATTTAAATAAATTTAAAATTAAGGGAGTATCTATTATATTATTATTGTCTTGTGTATTTTCATTATTATTGTTTATATTATTTATTTGTTTTATGTTTCTCGTTTCATCAAATCTGACATCGCAAGTGACATGCAATTTGTCCATTAATGGATCCCTTATACAGTACCCACTGTTGGTATACCCTACAAAAATTCCTCTGTTGGATCTTTGGGTTAATTTTGGGTGTTCACTGTTGGCTCTTTTTCTTTTATTTTTTGTGGCTTGTTGCTGACGGACCTCTATGGGGATATGCCTGTGAGCGAGAGACCCAAAAACTCTCATGTTGGATAAGTCCAGCTTTGTGCCGTAAAACATCTCAAAAGGTGTTTTATTATCTTTATTGGCCCTAATTGGGCTTCTGTTTATAACATAAACAGCCGTCAGAACACCCAATGACCAAAAACTGAAATCCAAATCGGAGTCAAACAGCATAGCCCTTGTCCTTGCCACAATCGTTTGATTCTGCCTTTTGGCCATCGCATTCAACTCTGGTGAATATGGAACAACTGGCTCAAGGTTTACGCCATTGTCCTCACAAAACGTCTTCATATTTGAGTCAAGATATTCCCTAGCATTGTCACATCTTAAAGTGGCTATAGGGTGATCCGGGAATTTCGATTTTAATTTCATATATAATTTTTTAAACTCCTCAAAAACCATTGATTTCTTTTCAATGGTTGAAATAAAAGTGTACTTTGTGGCATGATCCACGAAAATCAAAACATACTTTTCACCATATATGCCTGGTGAGAAGGGGCCCATTGTATCTGATGAAACGAGCTCGAGTTTCCTCTCAAGTCGTGTGCGAGTTCCATTGTGCCCTAATCTTCAAGAGTTAGCTTTCACACATACCTCACATAGACTGAACTTGTCATCACAAAAAGTAATTCCATTTGGAATACCTCTTGAGACCTTTGTCAAGAAATCAGTGTCGCCACATGCAAAACAAATAAATGTAATATACAGGTTACATACAGTGTTAGTCAGTATAGAGTTATGTGTTTGTGAGGGAGTGAGGGAATCGTATCCAACACGTTTTTATCTTTTCCTCATCAAGTGATTAGAACTCACCTCAATAATATATAAAGTAGGGCTTGTAACCAAAACGTTTTAGTGTTATTGGTTACAGGTAGCAATAAAAATCTATATTGGTTACTAGTTATTGAGGTGAATTCTGATCACTTTGCACGGAAAAGATAAGAACGAGTTATCATATTTGAAAAAGATTTATTACTAACATTAGGGCAACGACTGACGAGCAGAGAACATTCTCCGTCGAGCAGTGGTGGAAAAAGATTATGTCGACAAACAATGTTGCCACATGTGAAAAGATTAAATGTAATAAACATGTTACATACAGTGTGAGTTAGTATAAGGTTATGTGTTTGTGAGGGAGTGAGGGAATTGTATCCCAATACCCCCTGCAATTCAAAACGGACGAACAAACATATAAGTTAAAATATGTAGACACAGTGTATGTATTAAAAAAAAATAAATAAGCAATAGCAATCAAAATTGTTAAACATAAATATCATATAAAAAAGTTGCTAGAAAAAATGGTAAAAATTAAATAAGTCGTTGACTAGTATCATGATGTACAATTAAAATGTGTATAAATTTATAAATGATTGTTTTGTCTTATATATTGTGTAATTATTAACATGAGGTATACATTTAACCTTCTGTTATAGTGTCACGTCTTATAAATATATTGTGTGATTTTGAATTATTATATATATATATAAAGGAAAGGTCGGAGAGATCAATATTTCCTCATCGTCAGCTGTGGGAGAAAACATTATTATCTATGTCCTTATAATTAATTGTGTGGGGTTTAAATAAATATGCTATTGTTGGAATCAAATGAATTTGTTAAAGGATGCTGATGCCAGTAAGAGAGGCAGAGCAGCGACGGGGAACCTGTTGAAAGTGTATGATGTGAATTGTGAAAGAAAGTATGGACCACTTAGTTTACAATAGGCGCTAAAAGACCGACGCCCATCCGCAGTCCAAAACTAAATATAAAAAATTTTGAGGGTTATGTCAATTAAGACTATTGGCCAAAAAGGTGACTTGCTCGGAGGATTCTCGTAACGATATTCTGGAAGGTTTTCCGATCAAGTGCTTTAGTTAATATATCGGCAACTTGATCAGGTGACCTGATATCATTAAAGTTTATCAATTTTTGCTGAAATGCCTCCAGCAGTGCGTAGCATTTGATCGCGAGAGACTTGGATTGTTTCTGGCCTCCCCCAGATGCAATGCGAGACGCAGATATATTGTCCTCATACACCTGCACTGGGTCGGTTACAGAGAAAACGCTTTCCATAAGTCTCCAGATCACATACATGTCGTCCAGTGCATCATTCAATGCAATTAACTCGGCTGCTGTTGACGAAGTTGCAACCATATGTTGCCGGTGAACGGCCCAATTTAACAAGTCTCCGTTTACAAAAATCATGAAGCCGGTTGTGGAGCACCCTTTCTCCAAGTTATTTATGTCAATGGATGAATCGTCTACGTCGGGTGCATACGACGCATCGACAAAAGCTTTAATGTGAGTTTGGTCGGAGTGGAAGACCAGAGAGAAATTTCTTGTAGTTTTCAGGTATCTCATGATACGACGAACGTAGTTTTTTATTTCATTGTTGGAGGATATCTGAAAATGGGATAGGTAGTTGACAGCAAAAGCAATATCCGGGTGGGTCAGTCTTGCCACATATAGCAGATTCCCAATCATAGCCCTATATTCGGTATTGTCAATTCCATTTGCTGGTTTATTAAGTTTAAGCCCAGTCTCCATGGGTATGGAAGATGGATTGCATTTGGTCATTCCGAACTTCCAGAGAATCTTATCAATATATCTATTCTGTGTGAGTATTATTTTTTTCCTTGGAATATCACGATTTATTTCAAATCCAACAAAAAATGTTGGGTTATGTTCCATTTTTAATGTGAAGTTTTTATTGAAGGTATTTATTAAGTCTTGTGTCCACTCCTCGTGGTTATTAGCCAACAACATGTCATCCACATATAAACATCTATATATCTTTGATTGAATGAATCCAGGTTGAATTATTGTTGAATTCAACAAGTCGTACCAACTTTTAGAAGATGTTTTAAGTCCATATATTGACTTTATGAGTCTCAGGCCATTATTCTCGCCTAATTGGCATCCCTTAAGGTTTGATATGAATATTGGATATTTTATTTGTGAATTAAGGAAGGCTGTTTTTATATCAAATTGTGTTATGTTTAAACCATATTTATTGGTAATTGACAGTATCCACCTGATTAACCAGTATTGGACTATCGGGGCATATGTCTCAGTTAGAGAATAGTGAGTGAGATCTTTAAAACCCCTCGCAACCAATCTGACTTTTGGTAGGTGAACGCCTAGGTTGTCAGGTTTCTTGTATCTTCCAACCTCACATTTCTCTTCTTTGGGACGACTTCCAAAACGACCATATCAGATAGTGAATTCAGCTCGTCTGTAATGGCTTGTAGCCACTCTTCCTTAAAGGGGTTGTTTTTGACATACTCCCATTTTTGGGGGATGGGGTCCTCAATGTAATTTTTATATCGTGATTTAAATAAATTTAAGATTACATGAGTATCTATAATGTTATTATTATCTTGTGTATTTTCTTTATTATTATTTATATTATTTATTTGTTTTATGTTTCTCGTTTCATCAAATCTGACATCGCAAGTGACATGCAATTTGTCCATTAATGGGTCCCTTATACAGTACCCACTGTTGGTATACCCTACAAAAATTCCTTTGTCGGATCTTTGGGTTAATTTTGGATGTTTACCATTGGCAATTTTTCTTTTATTTTTTGTGGCTTGTTGCTGACAGACCTCTATGGGGATGTGCCTGTGAGTGAGAGACCCAAAGACTCTCATGTTAGATAAGTCCGGATTTGTGCCATAAAACATCTCAAAGGGGGTCTTGTTATCATTATTGGCCCTAGTTGGGCTCCTGTTTTTAACATAAACAGCTGTCAGAACAGCCAATGACCAAAACCTGAAGTCCAAATCGGAGTCAAACAGCATAGCCCTTTTCCTTGCCATAATCGTTTGATTTTGTCTTCTGGCCATCGCATTCAACTCTGGTGAATACGGAACAACTGGCTCAAGGTTCACACCGTTGTTCTCACAAAATGTCTTCATATTTGAGTCTAGGTATTCCCTAGCATTGTCACATCTTAAAGTGGCTATGGGGTGATCCGGGAATTTCGACTTTAATTTCATATATAATTTTTTAAATTCTTCAAAAACCATTGATTTCTTTTCAATGGTTGAAATAAAAGTGTACTTTGTGGCATGATCCACGAAAATCAAAACATACTTTTCACCATATATGCCTGGTGAGAAGGGGCCCATTGTATCTGATGAAACAAGCTCAAATTTCCTCTCAGGTCCTGTGCGAGTTCTATTGTGCCCTAGTCTTCTAGAGTTAGCTTTCATGCATAACTCACACAGACTGAACTCGTCATCACGAAAAGTAATTCCATTTGCAATACCTCTTGAGACCTTTGTCAAGAACTTTAAAATTTTTCCTGATAGGTGTCCTAATCTCCTATGCCATATCATTTTTTTATCTACTTTTGATGTTTCTGTACTCTCATTAGATCCCTGATTGTCACTTATTGTATTATCATTATTTATTATATTATTATTAGTGTTTATATCTACATCCTCATTCATTTCACTTCCAGCTTTGTTCATTTCATTTTCTTGTGGGTTATTATTATCATATTCGTCATTAGGATTTATTATTATGTTATTATCTATATTTGTTGTGGGCTACGTAATATTTTTTTGTGCCGACTGGCTACACTGCTGCTTTCGTTTCGTCGCCTCGTTTCTTTCTCTCGTAGCTGTAGACTATTGATAAAATGTTAGTTGGTTTTGGTTTTTCGTCTATCTTTTAGTCAGTTATTATTTAAAAATGTTTCGTGCACTTTTGTGCAAATCTTGAGTTTAAAATATTAAAAGTTGAATAAAATAGTAAAATTTAAACGTAAAATTGTCAATTCTTTACAATATTATTTTTAGTTATATTTTCTTGTTTTTTATTATTAGTGTTCTCTCCATTCTCTTCATTTTCCTTTTGACTTTCCTCTATAATTTCTTCTTCTACTTCATATTCCATCCACTCATCCTGGGAATTTATATTGGGCATACATGCCAATTTATTAGATTCATTATTATAAGGACATATTCTATTTAATTCGTCTTCATCTTCCATAATATTAACGGCGGACTCTGGTACAATTTTGTACTTTACCATGTACACGCCTCTTATTTTTGGGGCTGAAAAAATGACTTTGTCCGTGCCTCGGACGTATATGTGCGATGCAGAGAAATTTTGATCTATGCCTAGCACTCTATTTTCTGTTATTTTAATCCCTGACATCAAATCTACATTTAGAGATGGTACATAATGTACGTTTTTTAATCTTATTATTGTTTGGTTTCTCTCTGAATTCTCCACTCTGATGAACATGGTACCTATATGTGTGGCAATGAGTAGTGTATCTTGAATGGCACATTCCAGTTCAATAGGCTTTTCTAACATTATTGGGTTAGATAATTTGGATAGATCCGATATAACGTGAGCGACAGCTCCACCATCTAACATAATTCTTTTAGTGAGAGGGACATAGTTTGAGTCTGACTCTTTTTTTGTTTCTTTAGATGTGATTAAATTTATTAGTTTATCATTGTTTTTGTTTATTCTCGGATCGTGGTTCTTGTACCTGATCATCATGGACCATTGAACGTCATTTTCTTTCTTATTTTTATTATTATTATTATGGTTGTTATTTCGTCCGTATCTTGTATTTTGGGCAGGACCATCTGGTTTATCTTGGGGTTTTATACCCTCTTTATTTGACGGACATACTTTAGCTATGTGTCCTTTGCCATGACACTTAAAACATACTAAAATGTTCAAATTTGGCAAAGTATTTTGATTTTGGTTATTGTTATATTTTTTATTTTCGTATGTTTTATTATTACTCTGAGACATTTCTGATTGTTGATTATTATTATATATCATTTTCCCCTGATCTACATTTTGACTGTGATTTTAACTTCTATTAGTATTATTGTATCTATTGTAATTTCCTCCATATTGAAATCTTTGACTCTTATTATTGTGGTTGAAATTACAAAATTTATTATTATTATATTTTGACTTTTTCTCGTCGTACAACCTATCTGACCTTTTGATTAACATGATATGGAGTGTTTCAATTGTTTTTTGATCCTGACTTAATGTATTAAACTCCAGCCTTGTCATGTCATAGTTCATGTTTAAAGATATTAGAAGTTGCTCTATTTCTTCCTGTTTGTCAAGAGGTTTACCATAGTCCCTTATTTTTTGAGCCGATCTCGAGAACACATCTAAATAGCTCCTCATATTACCGTCACTATTAAATTTTAATCTTTGGAAAACCTGCTTCGCGTTAATATATGTCACTTGCGTGCAGCTCTTGTACCTTTCATCTAATAGTTTTAATATTTGATTTATGGTTCTTAGATCTTTGACTCTTTCAATTAATTCGTTATTAAGTCCCTGATAGATTAGAGCTTTTCCCTTTTCTTGGTTACAAAAATATGCCATTCGATTAGTTGGACTAGCGTTGCCAGGATCAGGGTTTAAAAAATTGTTTAATTCAAACCCCAAAAATAGCACTTTGGTCTCAACATCGTGCATAATTGGATACAATCCCTCTGCATAGAGTGTTGAGACCATCATGGTCCTCCAGGCATCATAGTTCCTTCCATCGAATACTTTTTTGGTATCAAATCGTGACATTTTATTATTAAATTTGAAATATTGGGGAATTTAAATCCTACTTCAGAAACACGAGAACATAAATCTAGAGGGTAACACGGTCTTAACCGCATGATAATGCACAACACGGTCTCAACTGCTCGATAGGGAATGCAAATTAAATATACTATAATATGACATCCAATAATTAATTAATATTTTAAAATTATTCTCACTAATTATATGTTGCCAACGATGAGGTGATCTCTCCGCCGTTGTTTCAGTTTCTCGAGTGATCGATTTACTTGGACTTTATCGCCAAAAATATACAAGATTGATTTAATTAGTACTCTGGGTTGTGTTCCAGAACAAAAAGGATTCTGTTGAACATGTTAAAACATAAATTAATATTCAATTCAAAAATTATTCAACGAAAATGTGAAAGAGATTAACGCTGAAAAGAAAATAATCTGTTAACCATCATCTATTGAAAAATATTTTATTGTTTGTGAACAAGAAAAAGTTTGTCACCAAGATTAATGTTCATGAATTTAGGTTTTCTTTTGTTGGATTCGATGAAGCTCATCCAAAAAAGATTTCCTGTTTCTGCAATTCTCGACCAACAAGATAAAGTTTGAAAGGATATTGAATCCACCTTTCAAGTTTCGACTTTACTTAAATTTTGGTTGAGAATATACACAAAAATGTATCAAATCTTAATTTTAATATACTGAAATTTTGATGTTTTATTAATTTTTGAGCAAAATCACACAAAATTATGATCAATTATTCTAAAATTTTTTACTTATCTTATTTTTATCCGTTGATTTTTCATAATTTTTCAATGTTTTCCATCCGCTTTCTTGACCAATTGACACCAAGTTTCGCCGTTTCTTCTCAGGAACTTCAATCTCTCTGACAGCTTTTTCTATACAGAACACAGCATGAGCAGTTTCCAACTATTTCACTTTCGATGACTGGTTTTGTTCATCCACAGGATCTTTTCAATCTGCTTTCCCAACTATCTTCTTCGAATTTTTCGACTTACGCCCAAGGATTCACCTTCGTTTACTTTGACTTCGAACTTTTACTTTTCAATTCACTGACTTTAAACTTTTTAAAATTTTTCAGGATATTTACTTGTACAACTGAAACGAACTTTGCATTCACAAATTTTTAACACTTTTCCATCCACTTTGCGCGGAGGTATCACACGGCACTAAGCCTTTTCACTTTGCGTGAAACACGAAATTTTAACTTTTAATTAATTACACGATTAACACATTTTAATTACTGCACTTCTTTTTCCGATCCGTAGCTCTGCCTACCATATTGAGGTGAGTTCTGATCACTTGATGCAAAAAAGATAAAAACGAGTTATCATCTTTGAAAAAGATTTATTACCAACGTTAGTGCAACGACTGACGAGTGGAGAACATTCTCCGTCGAGCAGTGGTGGAAAAAGATTATGTCGACGATCAGTGTCGCCACATGTGAAAAGATTAAATGTAATAAACATGTTACATACAGTGTTAGTCAATATCAGGTTATGTGTTTGTGAGGGAGTGAGGGAATCGTAGCCCAACACTAGTTACTGGTTATTAGTTAAAAATGTAGTTGTTTGATTGCATGCTGCTTATTGTTCTGGTTAACTCAAACAACTTTTCTGGTTATTAGTTGTGGTTTTGGTTACAGTTGAGACAAAATTTGTGGTAAGATAAACAAAACATTTTCTACATGTCAAATTATCATAACTGATAATTTTAGAGGATATAATTGCCAATTGGTAATTTTTGAAAAAAATAATCAATAATATTGATATTTCAGAAAAACTAATAATAATCCATTCTTCCTGGTTAACGTTTTGGTTAATGGTTTCAGTATTTTATGGGAATTAGTTATTGGTTATTGTTTATGTGAAATTTTTTGGTTTGGGTTATCGGTTCTTAAATCAATGTTGTCACTGTGTGAAGGTTTTTAATGGTTTTTGATCTGGTTATGGTTACAAACCCTAGACTATAAAGGAGACTGGAAGGACTGGAGTCAAAAACATATACTTGTCCACAATTATGCAATCATTCATCCAGAATTTTTTTTTATGAATTCAGAGTTGGAACTAGAGCTTGTAACCAAAATACTTTTATGGTTATTGGTTGCTGGAAACCAATAAAAATCTATATTGGTCGCTGGTTACTGGTTATTGGTTAAAATGTAATTATTTGGTTTCTAGTTATTATTCTGGTTAACCAAAACAACTTTTCTGGTTATCAGTTGAGAAAAAATTTGGGGTAGATAATAGACAAAAACATTTTCTTACAAGTCAAATTATCTGCAATCAATAATTTTCCAGGAAATAACTGATAATTTTTGAAAACAATTATCAATAATATTGATATTTTATGAAAACCAATAAAAACCAATTCTTTCTTGTTATTGTTCTGGTTAATGGTTTCAGCATTTTATAGAAATTGTTTATTGGTTATTTTAGGTGAAATTTTTTTGTGTTAGTTATCAGTTCCTAAATCAGTGTTGTTAATTTGTTTAGGTTTTTAGTGGTTATTGCCCTGGTTATGGTTTTAGTTACAAGCCCTACTTGGATCAGACAATCAGAGCTCTGAAGGATTGTGATTTGAAATGAGGTTTTTGGATCCGAAGAAAATGAACAAGTCAATTTGAAATATTGTAATGCGTTAAAAGGACAAAAACTGCACAAGTATGAAATTGACTAAAAAGAAGATTGTGATCTCCCTCCATTACATAAAAACATTTGAGTGGGAAAAGTGAGAAAGTGTTATCGATATGTGAGATATGAAATGTCATAAGAGTTGCACAACCTGAAAAAGTAGTACAAATGTTCGAGTGCAGTGTCGCTATAATTGAAAAATGAAAGAACAACACAAACTTCAGATGACAATCTTTATTGCAACTGCCATTATTGGCATTTCAAAACGGACAAAAAAAATACAAAAAATGTTTGGTGAAATGACCAAACAAGCTTAACATAATAGTGAAATATCACAGCCAAATAACAGAATAACATCAAAATAATTATATAACATAATGGAAGGAGCATTAAGTTGAAAAAATGCAAGAATAAGAAAGAGAGAGAATGATAAACAGGTACTGCTATCTCTCTTTCTCTCATTGCATGTATTATAAACACATGATAAATTAGAGGAATATACTGTGAAAATGAGCTTTAATGCTCATTAAAGCTTTTTAAAAGTGTGTTTATTAATTCAAAATGAATTAAAAGTAAATTCTACATTTGTAATGAATAATTTTTGTATTGTAAAAGTTGTTAAATGTTTGCTGCTTATATAATTTTTGATGTTTCTCAAATGTTTCAGTTATACAATGCCACACTATTGCTTTGCTTTTAATTCTGTATCTTTTGGCATTCTGAATCCTGATATTTCATTTTGTGAATAAATTATTCACTGTTCATTATGCAGTTATTTTAATTGTCTTTTTTTTTTACTGCATTTTGAGCAATAATCCTTCAAACGTAGTAATTCATTCTACATAAACTTACAGATTTCCATCAAAAGAGAAGGATAAAGATTGTTTCAGCAAATGGCTTCATACAGTTAAAGTAAAGATTTTAAACCAACACAACATTTCAAAATTTGCAGCTTATATTTCATAACTGAGGATTACAATCCTCCTGTGGTTTGTGGAAAACCCAAACTGAAGTAATCTGACATCCCTTCAATATTCAATTTTAAAGATGATGAATCTCTTAATTTTAAACCAGTTACAGGCACCAGAATTTAATGTAAGACACTTTAAATAAAAAATCTGCATTTTAAACTAACTTTCATGAGCATTAAAGCTGATTATCACAGTGTATTCCTCTGATTTATCATCTGTTTATCATACACACAATAAGAGAAAGAGAGATAGCAGTACCATTTTATCATTCTTTCTCTTTCTAATGCCAGTTTACATTTGGCTTAAGGTAAGTACTTCTTGTAACGTATATTTTTGTCTATTTTTAAATAGGACAAACATATTTGGCTATACAGTCTCAAATACCAAAAATGTAGGTATTTATCAATAATCAAAACATCCTATAGTTCTTTATAAACAACCACAAAATTACCCGTATTTAATTTCATTAATATAGATATATTGTCTTCATATTCATGACCTAATTATGCCTGTTCCTCGATTATGTTGCGAGTCAGCACATCCCTATAATGACATGTCCCTACCTCACTTAGCATATCCATCACGTACCCTTACATATTCTAAACAGGTATATAAACCCTCAATTCGAAGGAATTTTTACACAGTGCTACCAGTTAGCTTTCTAATAGACAGTTTTTGTCTAAAGGGTTTAAATCCCAAGGTTCAACCTAGTTTATGGCGTTTGAAATATTATTTAATGTACTTGTGTCATACAAATTATAATTTTATTAAAAGTGTTGAATCAATCTTTTTGTTTGAAATATTATTATAGTCTCTCAAATACGTTAAGGTCCACAATAGACCTGGATGATACATTAACTCTTTAAAATATTATAGAGATATTAATGCTTTCCAAGTGTTTAATATCTCGTATATGGTGTAACACTGAGAGTGGTTCTAAATGGTACTATTACCACCTCTTTTGGCCATTACACTTCTTCCATTTTGTTATATATTTCAATTCAGAATAACTAATCATGATGTCTTGTCTATGAATTATATGAAATGAGCAGGTTTGATAAACAGCAGAGCCCTAAAACAACATTTCCCATTAAACTTGCAAGATCATGTATAAAAAAAATCAAAATAACGGGTGTTGTGTTGACATGATATAAATACGAATTCAAACAAAAAATTTCCAGTCAATTAGGCGAGACTCATGTTAATATTAATATTCAAAACAAATGCAAAAACGTATCCAAATTTAAACTAAATAATCAAATTAATAAAATGATAACTGCACGTGGTATCTTTAGCAATTGAATAAATAAATAAATAAATAGACTACAATTATACAAATGTTGTATCAAATTGTTACAATGTGTGTTTTCATTTATAAGGGAACTCAGCCTTTCAGGTTGTGTCAAAATGAGGGCTGCTAAGCACCTCAATAGAATATTAAAGTTCTGAACTTCAAAAATTTTGTACATTTGAGTCCTTTAGTGAACACATCGGCCAACTGGTCCATGGTTTCATACTGATAATATTGACATTGACATAAACTCTGATAAAATAAATTTTACATCCAGATGTTTCTTGACTATCGAGCCACTGGCAAACTTAATACAATTATCATTATCTTCAAAAATTACTCATGGAGAAAAAACAGGAACATACGTATCAATTAAAATACTACATGTTGTAATGGTATCTAATACACAATAACTCAAGAAGATGATTTCTGCATCTGTTGTAGACAGTGTGACTAGCGATTGTTTCCTGCTTTTCCAGATTACGAGACAATTATATATATACAAAGACACAATAACTGCTGATTGGCCTTCAAGAGATAGGACAGTAGGCCCAATCAGCACCTACATAAAATTTAATGAGTTCGTATTCATTTTGTCTATAATAAGTTAATTCAATATTGATTGTTGAAACAAGATATTTAAGGACACGGAGTAGATGAGAGTACGCTACATTATCAGCATTGTACTGAAACTGCTTGAAATATGAGACACATAAAAAATATCTGGTCTAGTCCCAAGTATTATGTACATTGAAAATCCTAGTAGCTCTTTGTATCTTACTATTAATTTTTTGGATTTTTTTTTTACATTCATCAATCAACAGATACAACTTTTCTCTATTGGTGTGGAAATTAGATTAAAATTTTTGACTTTGAATTTCTCTGTTACTTTTATTATTAACTGTTTTTGATTTAATTTCATAATTCTGTTTTTATTATTATGATTTATGTGTAATCCAAGATATGACTTAACATTACCCAAGTTGTGGGTCTTGAAAATACTGTTTATTTTTGATTTTATTTCATCTATTAACATTACATTAAGCCCACATATTAAAATATCATCAACATATACCAGAATCAGTACAGTATCTTCTGAATTTTGTTTGATGTAAAGGCAATCATCATGTCTACTACTTTTAAACCCTATAGAAAAGATGAACGTCTTCCATTTTTCATACCAAGCATTTAGAGTTTGTTTCAGACTATAGAGCAACCAATTTAATTGTAATACTTTATTTCTTTTATTTACTTGTGGGTATATTCCTTTGGATATTTCTAGGTAAACTTCATATTTTAAAATTCCATTCAAAATGCATTCTTTACATCTACTTGTGAGATTAAATATCCTAATTTATTACAGTACATTAACAATACTTTTAAAGTGCTCATTTTAGCTACAGGTGCGTACAATTCCTTAAAATCAAATGGTTTATTAACTTCATATCCACGAGCTATAAATTGGGTTTTAAATAATTTGATTTTGTTACTATCCTCTTTCACTTTAAACAGTCATCTACTACTAGAATACCTTGTTGTGAAGAAGTATTCACACAAAAAGGCAGTCAACATCTTTACATGTTCTGCCACATCATACACAAATGTATTGGAGAGCCAAATCCTGGGCAAACATTGGCAATTTTATAACCAGATTTATGACTTTATATATGGAAATTGGCACACGCACACAGACACACATACGTACATATATGTATGTCATTGTGTCATGGAATTATGTCATTTCTTATTTGGTTATCTAATAAAAAACAAAGTTTTACCTTTGCTACCAGTCTGCAACACCTCTGAGATCATTATCTATCAATTATTCATGGTCTGAATGCTGTATCTTACTTATATGTGCATAAAGGTAAGAACATACAAATGTACAAATGTGTACATATTTCATTTAATGTCGTAAAGACAAATAATGAGCCAGCCTTTCATTTTATCTCATGTGAGTCAATTATCCCCACATAAACATATACAGATATAATTGACAATGGGGAAAGTGTAAGAATTACTCAAGTATCATTCTTGCATTCAGGCCCCAGTATTCAAATTGCCTTTAAGAGGAAGTCTTGTTTGATAAAAGCACAATTAAAGTAAAAAAAAACTAAAATTTAAAAAATAAGTAGTTTTGCTATACCTGCAGATCATGAGCTTTCATTTGATATAGATAATCCTTTGACTATACTATAATACTGGACCATTAAAGAGAGATGATTTCTAGTTAGACGTGCAAGTGCTAAAAAGGCAACTAGAGTGTACCTTTTGACAAATTTTGCTTTATGTTTATGTATGCTATACTGGTGAATTTAAGGGATCTCTTTATCAGATGTATTCTAAATTGGTGAACTAAAACAAAATGTTGAAAATATGTAGAAGGTACACTAGAGTTGCCTACTTTTTTGCTAGCATATTGTCTTGACATTAAAAAGTACCTTGGTCTTATAAAGCTTTACTTGTACTGTACTACATAGTCAAAGGTATAATCATATTTTTTTGTTGGCGGTTAATGCCCAAAAGGAGGAACAAATTATTATTAATATATATAGTAACTAGCCACTCTTGGTGCCATCTTTGCGTGGCTCAATCATGGGAGTAGAAGTAGGGGGCCATTTTATAAATAATTCTACTTTTTTTTCAATTTTATTTTTCTTATAAATAAGAATAAAATTATAAAGTATAAATGATCTTATGCATATTCAAAGCTGAAACTAAGGTATTTGTAGTACAATGATCGGAATACTTTTTTCCCAAATTTATTTAGACATCATTCTCATTTGTCTTCACATTTACAAAAAAAAATTATTGTCTTCAGTATTTAATAATTTAAACTGAAACCAAATTAAAGTACCCATTATCATCTCTTCAACTTCAGACAATAGGGAATGTGGGTCTTACTCTTACCTCAATGATCAACCATTTGCAGTGCTATCTACTTCCATCTTAAATCCCAAATGATAGAAAATTCCTCCACCAAAATACAACCAACTGTAGAAAAATTATTGGCTGGAAAATTCTACCCAATTGTTTCTTTAATTTGAAAAGAAATACCAACTCTTCGCGCTGCTAACGCCACATGTTTTAGTTTTGAAAAATTTGATTGGAGAAAAATATCTTTAATAGTGGATTTGTTTATAAACACTGGTGTATAAATTACCCCATTCTGGAGAATCTGATTATTCTGATTGATCGATGTTAATTGATTTGGGGTAATTTGTATGCCAGTGTATCCGTCCTTGGTACAGATGTTAATGATAGTAAATTCCATTGTAAAATGTAGCTGTCATTTTTAGCATATATATATCCTTGAAGACCAAACTTAAAAGGCAGTATTACAAAGAAAAAGATAGATTGTAGTAAAAGTAGAGACAAAGATACCAATAATTATTTTATTTCTCTTTTGTTACATCCTTTTTTAATCCTTCAAATGACGGCAACTGAAATAATGAAAATAACGAAAAACTTGCATATTTTACTGTATACCTCAGATTATTATGAACTGATCACAATAATAGGTAGCCTTTTTTATAATTAACAATATGAGCTTGGTGACGATAGAAGAATAAAACAAATTGGTTCGGTAGTTTTAAAGTTATCCATTATACACGAAACACTTTTATATGTTAGTATAGTTTAGATATATGTAGATATAAAAGTAGGTACAGATAAAATAATAACGTCCTATAAAGCCGTTTTAAAATCCGTATCTACTAAACAAGAGAAAGTGTTGAAAGTTTTTATAAAATAAAATTTATTTTTAATTGACCTACGGAGAAGAGTGATGACTGATGAAGTTAACGAAGCATTGTTTGCTGTTTCACTCCTCAAAACTGTTGTTTAACTCCTTAAAATTCCTCTCCCTAAGTTTCAAGATGAAGAGTAATCGATGGAGCTTCCTTTCTCTTAATAAATATAAAATACAAATTCGGATTCAGATATTGATTCAATTTCTGCGAAACGTTACTACGAATAAAAATGGGATGCTTATCTATGTAGGTATTTCGCTTTATTATCTGATTATATTTATACAACATATATTATAAGAATTTATTTATATCACTTTGTCAAAATTGTTCGGTTTAAATTTTAAAGTCAATAACATTCGAAGGTTGTAGCAGAGTAAGAATTTAAAAAATTTCTCCCTAATCCGATTTTCTTTAAAATTTAAGGGAGTATTATAATCCTTGATAAAGAATTAATTTCCTTTAAATTCTACTAAGTTTCATTAACTTGTTTTTATGGTATAATTTATAGTTAATTCTTTCGAAAAATACACATAATAAAAAAATTAAAGTTTTTCTGCAGACTGACTCCTTTGATTAACTACATTTTTGAACTTTTTTCTTTTTTTTTAATTCGTTCGGAAAATTGCGAAACTTTTGTTAATTTTTTCTCCCAATTATTTTGCTTAAGTATGATCATAAACTTGGAATAGTGAAATGTCTGTAATATTTTTCGAAAGATTTTATTCATACCATATGGTTTTTTTTTTTAAACAATCGGAATGATAAGTTACCTATTCCTCCAAAAACCAAAAAACCATACGATAGGCTACGTTTAATAATTTCCTATATCTTTAGGGTTTCATAGATATGGTAGAAAACGAAATTATTCATAAATTAAATTTTTACCCGTTACCTATAGTTATTCAGATACCAAATTCAAATGTTTGCTTCTATTTTTTTTTTTTTTTTTTTTTTTAATTTTTTATGATACCTACATAATTTTTGAATCAGGTTTATCAAGAATACGAAGAAAATTTTTCTACTTCAAGAATAAATATTTAAAAACGAACAAAATATTACAATCAGTATATTTTTTTCAAATAAATCCGTCATCAGAAATTCGTATAAATACATACTAATATACATCATATTCGAACGATTCAACAACGTACATTCGTCATAAAATAACAGATTTTTTTTTTCCTTTTTTAAATTCAATGAAGCACGAATTAAAGTAGGTATCACATTTGCTTTATCTTAATTAAAATCAACTGATTAACACCTGATTTGGAAAATAAAAGTCGTACATATAATTCAGGATAGGGTAGGCTAGTTAGTTAGTTTACATAACATTTGCCAAAAAATTATCACCAGGCAAAAAAAAAATCAAGTCATCTAGTAATTCCTATATTGACAAAGGCAAACGATTCAAACAGACTATATTATAAAATGTGATAACGAAATTTGAAACGAAAACGAATACAAATATAACGATGAATTCACGACATCGGCCGAAGCCTTTCAAAAATATTTAGGTGCTTTTCCACGAATATATATTTTTACTCTCAGCTAAGATAGCAGCTAATCAATTAATAGAAAATTTTAATTAACGAATAAAGAACGACAGAAAAAGATAGAGAGAGGAAAAAAGAATGAGTGAAAAAAAAAAAAGGAGAAAAATCGAAGGGAAAAAATTTAGCGTATTAAATTTTGGGTCGTTTGAATATAAATTGAATGAAATCGATCTCAGACTCGTTAACCGTGGGTTATAGTATGGGTAGGAACTTATACCGTATAATTGACTGTTCCTACCATACCTAGATACATAACCCGAAAAGTCGATTAAGCCAAAATTAGAAAGCGGAGCCGTTGGCTCTCGTTCCTTCATTTCGTCACTGCGTCAAAATAAGACGACATAAAAAAACTGATCGCATTCGGTGTGGTTAACGACAGTTATACCGAGTCTGCGACTAAATATTTTTTAATTAGGCTGCAGCACTGCCTAAAAGATGATGGCGAATTACTTTTTTTTTTTTTTTTTTTTTTTTGGCAACTACAGTTTGCGAGTGCGGTACATCGGCGGAAATTTAGACTTATTGCTCGCGATCGACGTGGACGATTGTTTTTATTTATTTAATTTTTTTAAACGATATTCTACGAATGGAACACCTAGGTACGAACATCAGTAGGTATATAGGAACATTAAAAATTCGATATTTACATAATTTGTTGCTAGAAAAATTAGCATCGTTATAACATCGGCATTAGTCATTCTAAAAGGTGGAAAATAAAAAAAGGGAAAAAAGTTACTGAAATCAGAGCTTCCATTCGGAGCTCAAAACTTTGCCCCACATATTGAATACTTCCAATATGAAACCGTTCGTCCATCCGAAACCAGTTTGCGGTTGGTATTCGCCTCCATTTCCGGATGATCCTTTTTCAACGGCGCTGTACTGTAGACAAAAAAAACAACAACAAAAACAACAAATTTTATTAGAAAATTAACTTACGTAGGTATAATCATTCGAAACAACGATTTGAAATTGTGGAGAAATATAGCATCACCAATTAACGAATGTATACTTCTTTTTTTTTTTTTTTCAATTGGGTTTCGGCAACATACTTAACCATTTTACTAGTATTTAGGTACCTATCTGGAGAATATATTTAATGTAGTGGTGAGGAGGGGATGGTCGAGTTCCGGTGGCCAACGGTCTACCAGCATGAATTTATTTTCCATCTATACTTACGTCACATTTCACGCCTATGCATACATATGGTATCCCTATTTATAGAAATAAACCATCAGAAAAATTAAAAAAAAGAAAAATTTTTAGCATGATTTTATGATAGAGGCCAAGCAGAGTTAAGATAAATCTTTCAACGTAGATAAATAAGTCTTCAAAGTGAAGGCTCGCGCTTTGTGTATAGGTATTGTGTTTTTAATTCGAAGAGTGGGTAAATACCGAATTTATTATTATTATTATTTTTTTTTTTTTTTCTAAAGATCATATAGGTAAGTTAAGTTGAGTATTTTCGTAAAATTTCATGAATGACCTCTGGCAAAAGAAAAAGGTAGGAAAAAAAAAGAGGAGGATGAAATACATTCATGAAATTTTTCTGTTTTATACCTAAAGATCTCATTTTCTGTTTCCTCGTAAATGTTAAATTCCAAATTCAGGCTACAGCCTGCTGTCCCACTGGCTGCCTATCCAGAGATTCTCGCACCAGTAGAATATTATTTCGTAACACCAGTAAACCGTGAATTTATAGAGCACTCTCATTTTTCATATACCTATATTCTGCAGTAAAGTGTAACGATTTATTTTAATTCGGGTCCGACCACAATATTTTTATACGAATAAAAAAATTAAATAAAAATCACGCACACCCAAACACAATAGTACACGTAAATAGGCGTTTTGATGGTAACGTCACGATGCCATAAAATTGATATTAAACGGAATTATGTACATTATATACATATATAGGCTACAGCAACATTTAGCACCATTTTAGAAATGATTACGACGTACCTATACCTACGTAGAATGCAGTGCAGCTGTGTGGATATATTATGTTTTCCACGAGTTGTAAGCGTCGCCGTATAATGTAAGACACAACATGGTATAAACAACACTTTCTTAGCTTGTGATACTTTATGGTCTCTCTCATACTTATAAAGAGTGGCTAAAATTTCCCTAAACCGAACGAAAATAGATTTTTGGTATCTAAGACTTTTGTTACGCAGCTCAAACTTTGATTGTTCGAATAATATGTATCGGACCAATGAAAAGGTCCCACAGTAGGATCAAAATTTTTTAACTTTGAGAATAATACATCCAAAATCTACAGGCATCAATAATCGATTTAGCATCCCTCATTTTTTTTTCACAGCACACGCCAGAAATTGGTATTTTTCCGAACTTGTAGAATTTTGAGATTCATGTAGCACTTCTTGATTTTATTTAAATAGGGTCGCTGTGGTTCGAGTTTCATTTTTTTTGGTACAAAGAGCACAAAAAGATTTTTTAATAAAACACCCAAAAAGGATCTAAGAAAAAAATAAAAATAAAATTATTAAGATAAAACAAATTATAAAAGAGAACAGTCGAAAAATAATTAAGAAAATGAAAATTGGTTTTCCACAAACCAACGTAATTTATACTGCAAAAATTATTCACTGGTTTTCATGAGCGAAAGCTGAAAATCACAGAAGAAAATGTTGATAGTGAAAAAAAAAATTGAGATGAATACAAAATAAAAGCTTATAATTAAAAACGCGTTTTTAAAAGATAAGCTTTTATTTTTTTTTTTGGCTTTAGCTTCATGTGAAATAAATATTATTTCGTTGCAGAAGGTTGGCTGCAGTATCGGTGTATTTTAAAATCGCAGAAGTGAGTAGAATAAAAGCTTATAATTAGAGTACCCATAGTCATTCCTCGAAATTTGCAATTTCACCATAATTACGGATTAGAGTTACACGAAGAGGGCATTAAATATCTTCCCCGGAGAACCAAGGTATTAAAACATACCTACTTCAAATATTCTGTAGGGCCCTGGTTCGAGCACAAAAATGATCGTATTTGAGATGAAGTCAGAGGGAAAAAAAGACATTTTGTTCGATTAGAGGATCTAAACCAGAGGTATGTACCAGTTTCTATTGGTCTTATTCAGGTAAAAGTGATTTAGATTTTTTCATTCGGATATATTCCAACTTGAAAAGTAATTTTAAATTATTTTTTATGGTGCTTTGTTAGATGAGAGTAAGGAAAATTCAATAAACATAGGTAACATTTTTCACCTAGTTTGGTAGACCTACATATCCCTCCTTTAAAATACATTGCTGGATAGATTCAACATTCGCGAGGAAATTCAGGAAGCTATCTATCACAAACATTCATAGGTGACTGCACCACAGTTCATTCACACACGAGCAAACAATCAAACATGTAGATAAAGGCTTCACGGGAAGAATAACGAGAGTTCAAATTTTCAGTTACTTGCAAAAACTTTCTAGCAATATTTCAAAAGTACCTACTTTCAGAAAATTCAATCGCTTGTGAAGTAAAATGATTTCAGCCCAAATAAAGGCTTAAGGTTTTGCATACTGGGAAAAAATCACCACAATCCAAGTGCAGATGTGGAAGAACCTTGCAAATTAAATAAGTGCATCGCATGTAAAAAGTTTCATGATGATACATACGCATCGTTAACACATTAATGAACGTCTAATTTGTTTTGGGACTAATGTTTTCTGCTCCCACTTTTTTCGGGTCAATTCTTTTTGCTTTTGATTTTCTGTTCTGCAATTTTGTTTAGATAATATTCTGTTTAATAAATGTTCTTGGAGTCCTATTTCGAAACATTTTGTTTGAAACTTGAAATTTTTTTATTTTATAACAGGAATCCATAAATTTAAAAAATCTTTTTCACAAAATTTATTTTGACAGGCACCGTTATTCTTGTTTTGAATTTTCTTAGCGTTAAAAGTTTCAAATAGCTCAGACGATGCTACACAGATCCAGAAAAAAAAAAAATAATAAAAGAAAAAAATCAAAGCACGAAGAATTTTTTCTTATTGTAGTCTCGATAAAATTTCAAATAAATTTGAAGGGTATTGATTAAAAATTTATTTTTATTTGTTCACTGTTTGCAGTATGATACTTTTGTCTCATATAATTTTTCATTCCAAATATTTAATAATTTTTAACCGTCAATTTTTTCACATCAGTAATTTTTATTATTTTCCTATGAATACCGTAGACTAATGCATACAATTTTCAAAAACAGTAAATTTTAAAACCCATTCTGTTGACAATGAGATGGTATGGGGTGATGGAAAATTTACTTTAATTCAAGACTGAAGATTGGGATTCATGATTTTTTTTTAGGAGGATGTGCGCAAAAATAAAGTTGAGCTCCAGGGGGGTACGTAGACTAGTCCCGTTACTGATTATTCAACAGAAATTTAATCCTGTAAAATTATTTTTACACGTACTTTAGGAGCGAGGGAACCATAATTAGGGTAGATGCACCAATTCGCAACAGATTAAGGGAAATGTTGAGTTTGAAGCAACATAGTTCAGTGTAGAATGAAGGTATTCATTATGTGAATGTTTCATTACATGAATAATGATCTCCAAATTAATATTTCTTTTTTAAATTTTCATTATATTGCTCTGAATATTATTTTTTTATTACTTTAATAAGAAAATACCATTTTCCCCAGTTTGCAACACTGCTCTAGTTGGCAACATTTATGTTTCAGTTTGCGACCCACAGATAATATAAGTACAAAATAATAGAAAAAACGTGTATTTTTTTCATAAACTGGTAATGACAATCAAAAATTTCAATAATCCTCTTTCATAAGATTCGTGAGATTTGACAAAGTTTTTATTGTGTGAAAATAAAGCTGATAAACATTCTCAGATTGGTGCTGGAATGTGAGTGTTGAACATCTGGGGCATAAGTGTTGCAAACTGGGTTAGAGAGTCTTAAGACAAAAATTCTTTAAGAATTTAATATTTTAAAAAGGAATATGAATTCGGAGATGGTAAGTCATGTTATCACACCCAAATGATTAAAATAATTTGAATTTTCTCGTTGATCAAACTGAAGTAAAAAAGTCTGTTGCAAACTGGAAATGTTGACATTCAATGAACCATTTTGCATCAGGTGTATAATATTTATAATTTTAGCTAAATTAATCTAAAATACTGATTTTTATCAATACCTGAGTGTACTTACAATCTTCGAACACTAACATATTCATACTATATCAATTATTCCCATTTAACTGGGCCTCATTCATCATCTATTGAGCAGATTTCTTTTATGAAAAATCATTTCTTGTATTTTTCACAGCAGTTGGAATTTTCTTTGGTTTATAGTTTCATTTATGTCATGAACTTCAAACTGTTGCGAACTGGTACAGTGTTGCAAACTGGTGCTTCTACCCTACTACACAAGGACAGCATTTTCAAATGAAGAATATTGTCGCTGCCCACTTTATGCTCACCTTTTCGAACATATAACCTTCTTTTAGGTAGCCAACGTAAGCCGTATCGATCCAATTTTGGGCCATTTTGAATGCCGTATACCTGGCCATCGGATGTTCAGTTCGTTCGAGTCCTTGAATGACGATTGCCTGCAGAGGGGCCCAGGAGTTAGGAAAGTCCCACTGTTGCGTCGTATTCTGTAAAGAAGTTGGTACACCTGCGCGAATAATCGCGTCGTTCATTATAAAACGTACATATAACATTCTGGCGGAAAACTGTGCCATAAAATGTTTAGGCCAGTCATTTTTATCGTTATAATTTATTGTCTTACCCCAATAAGTTGGTGTTAAATCTAGTCTGATAATTCCGTTTTTCAGCAGATATACCATCACTTTTTCAACGTATCCGATTTTCTTCGTGTACGAGCCAGTCCATAGAGGGGTCAAATTCGACGCGTAAAAATAATTTCTACTTTTTTGGGCTTCTATGTCCCAGTCCAGCCAAATTCCAGCTTCCTCGTTCCACAGTACCTGCAGGCATATAATTTTACGATTAGATGTCGAGTATATTCAAGAATCTCATATATGCGGTAATGGATAACGTACGTAGTGAGCAAGGTGAAGGCGGGTTGTCTTTAAAAGATAATTTTCTATTCTTTTTTTTTCGTCTCACTACAGAAACACCGATTACAAATAAAACTACGAAAAATTATTTCATCGTAGCAAATAAAAAACATGATAGGTATAATAAATGATGTTTATTTTGCCAGGTAAGGCATCTTAAATATTTCCATTTTAAAACTTCTGTACGTCTGAAAAAAGAAAATCACCTGCTCTAGTATGGTACGTAAAATTTAGGTAATTTATTAAGAAAACTTTTTACTTCGCAGGGATTATTTCCTAATACCCGAGGGCATTAAATGACAATTTTAAAGCTAAATTTAGAGTAGGACTAATTTCTTCTCGAGTTTTGAGCATCTAAAATATCAGTTATTTCATAGGAATAAAAATGTGGTTGCACAGGTAACCATAAAAGACAACAAGCTCTGAGAAGAGCTATTTTGGGTGTTCAGATAGTGTAATGATATTTCTATACGATTTATTTCAAGTACCCATATATATTCTAAATTTGTATTCTCCTATATCATTCTCCATATTTTCGTATATTTATTCTTCCTTTCATTCACATCATTTTAGACTAGTTCAAACTTGTCTGTCCAGTTTTGACTTGCCTGATGACATCACCTCCTGTCCACTATAAACTGTTCTCGTCTATATTCCATGACTTCATCTTTTCTACGAATATATTTCAGTACCTTGCACTAATTCTAATTCCTACTAATTTCTTAAACACTCCTACTTTCTGTAACTTCCTTCACATTTCATTGGTTTTATCCAAATTACGTTTTCCTCAAACATACAATCATATTCATATCTCTCACAACACCCAATTCAAATCACTCGAACTTCACCCTTATTTAATAGTCTAATGTTCTGTACAATTCATTCATTTTTATTATTTCTATTCACTCTAATTATTCTACTCTGTGAAACAACCTGTACACTTTTTATAATAATATACACTTATACTATTGTCGTGTATTGTTTTGTAACAACTATACTGTTACAGATAGAAAACTAAAAACACTGTTGTAGGCAGTCAAATAAATGCCAGTGGCTCTCAAACAGTTGAACGGGCTTTCTAGGATACGCAAGCATGCTCCAGGGGGTGTAAAACTTTACCCCCTAAGAAAAAACAATTTAAAATTACTAAGAAAACTACATAATATATTAGTATGATACTGGAGTAAGGGGATGCAAAGGTGTAGTTACCAAACTATGGTGAGCACGACCAAAAAAGAATTTAAAAAGTTTGAGAATCACTGAATTAAGCAAACTGAACATTACGGGATATAAGGTGTAGGCCCAAATGAGAAAACAATACTTTTAAGTATCGTCAGTGACAAAATAATCGCCTTAATAGAGTTTTGATAATGGGAAAAACGTAAGAATTACTTAAGTATCGTTCTTGCATTTGGCTCGTAATGCTACATTTTCTGCTTCTTTTGATTTGTGATCAAACTGTTTCCAAACAATAGAAAAACATCCAGATCGTTCGTCTTAATAATTAGTTGATTTTTTGACAAACACAAAGGTGTTGACAAAAATCAATTAAAATTTCTTGCAGCATTTTCAAATTGTGTTGGACAATGGCGTAGATAAGGGGGAAAGTCAACCTGGAGATCCAGACTCTCTGGCTCCAAAAAAAGCTGGACAGAAAAAATAAAGGATATTTCTTGGTAATAACGTTGGTGGTGGTATTGTAGCAGGAGCGGTTAGGTCGAAAGCGACGAATGAGAATGAGAGGACGTCCTCCATACGATCTTTAGTATTTGTCGGAATGTCCCAACAGATTCATGTTTTTGGCTTTCCAGGTGTATATGCGTGCATTCACTTATACATGAATGCTGGCAATGGACCAGTGAAACTCTGATAATTGTATGTACGGTTGGCTACAGACGCTATATGTGGGAACGTATATAAGTACACACAGTCAAACGGGTACATCGTTTTCTCTCTCCAAAGACTTGACTGCTGCCCAAGAATTGTAATCTTATGGATACGATTCGTGTATGGGTGTAGGTGCTCTTATGAATCAGTATGTATATTTTATAAGTGCATGGTGCTAATTACTGGCAACTAGCAATGTACCGGGGCGTATCTGTTGATGTAAGTTTTGGAGGCTTAGCCTCAGGGAGGAATCCTGAAAAGATCCATTTTATAAAATCGATTATTTGAATGTTCTCGTTGTACTAAATTTGATTTGGGAAGGAATCTAAAGTTATTTATGATTTTTTTTTCTTTTTTTTTCTTTTTTTTTTTTTTTTTTTTTTTAAATTACCTTAGTAGATTATGAATCCACGACCCTACAACGGTACACCAGGTTTGATTCAGCAGATTTGAAATAATGATGAAAAAAAAAGCATAAATTTTTTTCCAATTTGATATCAAGAAGGCCAAGATAGACCGCAAAAAAATTCACAAAAATCTAATATCTTTCATTAATGAATAAATAAGGATGAAATATGTAGAGTAATAATTATTTCTTTGATTATTTCGTATGGTTGAAAAATTAATTCTATTCGAAAAAAATATGAAATATTTTTGTAAATAGCACGACCTATCCTTGGCCTATTTCTTTCATCATAAACTAAACCTAATAAATTAAGTTTTTTCACTTACAATATTATTACGGCGCTAATATTTTTTTTCTCAGTCATTGTTCGAAAAGTTACCAGTTTTTAGAGCGGTACAGCCCCTCCATTAGTAAAGGTGGGCCATTAACGTTGATAAACTTTCTAAAATTTTGATAAGTAGCTACTTACCTCAATATTCTATGAGATAATTTTTGAGATACCCATTAGGATAAGGCTAAATCCGATATAAATGTTTGTCCACATTCGAAATTGAAAGGGCAGCAATTTGCATTAAGTATAGTTCCACTTAATATATCTATTCATCAAATCAAAAATTTCGTCAAAAAACGAATTTATCAAAGTGTGCGACAAACTAATTAAGGAAATCAGCAATATACGAAGGAAGAAATACTGATTTGTCGAATACCTATCTACAGAATAAATGGAATTTTGTGTCAACAAAAATTACCAAAAATTTTAATTTACAGTCCACCAAAATTTGATCGAATCGTTCTTACCCCGAAAGTATACATTCGAATTCAGTTTACATTGGGAAAAAATGTAACGATGAGAAACTGACCTCTTCAAAGAAACAATAGCCTCGATATTAACTTGAATTCAGCGTAAAGAACACTGTTACTTTTTTCACTAAGTCAAAAACTTCGAAATAAAATTAGAAGCCTATGCATAATCTTCAAGATTGACTTAACCATAAAATTCTTATATAAATTGCTTATTCGAGAAATTCGTTATAAATTTCTCTTTTGCATGGATGAAAATATTACAGGTTAGTATTATAAGTTGAAGACTACGAAGTACACGAAAACAAATATGGACACTAATAATGGTTTAAACAACATTGTGAATGAAAAATTAACGATTAAATTCAAGTAAATTTGTTTAGCTAGGAAAATAACTTTTAATCTACGTAGGCTATTCTTTTTAAAATTTATAAACCTTGACTGAATAAATGTAGTCAACTGCAAAAAAAAAAACAAATTGTTTTTCCATAACATGGGATTAGTGAAAAGTTCAAATGCTTTAATTTTGTTTCTTAATTCCCATGAAAAATTCTAATCAAGACAGTGATAATATTAGAGATGATATTATTTTAAAATTTGAAATAATTGCTAACTGGGTGAAAGCAAAAAATAAAAATAGCGCGGTGATACTGCACTATAAAACCCAGTTTGCCAATTTTCATTGACAATATTAAAGCAAAAAAATCAAAACTTAAAAAAATAAATAAAATCCAAATTAATGCAACGCTAAAAAGACCTTTGTAATTGCGCCGTAAATAAGAAAAAGATACTTCAAGCAGCACAGTCAACTTGCTTTTCTCCAGTAACTTTTCATTTTTGTTTTACATTTTTCTCAGAAACTACTAAATCAATAGACACCAAACTTCTACCCATACAATGGTAGTCTATAGTGAAAATTTCAGCCGATCCCATTCGTAGTTTTCTCAAAACCGTGAACCGAATTTCCTTCCCATTTTTTACTGAACAAATCGACATCAAACGTCTATTAGACTTGAACATATTTAAGAAAAATCTATCGCGAATATTTTGAACCAAGCCCTTTTGAATCTTTCCAAAATTCTGGAAAAAACTATTTAAGGAAGTTTTTGTTCTCCAGTTTTCTCGGAAACTATCAAACCAATAGGCCTCAAACTTCTTTCAGACCTGTTTATGCATAAAAACTGCGTGTAGTGAAAATTTCAGCCCTATCCCTTTGGTAGATTTTTCAAAACCGTGAACCGAAAATTTTTCTTTTCCAGTTCTCTCGGAGACTATTCAACTAATAAGCACCAAACTTCTACCAGACTTGCACTTAATTAACATAAGGAAAATCCATCGCGAAAATTTCAGTCACATCCCTTTTGTAATGTCTTTAAAATCTTGGAAAATCCACTTTCTCAGGAATTTTTTTTTTCCAATATGGTGACCTAAAAGTGAAAGAGTGAACTGCTTTCAATAAAAAAATATTAACGTTAGGAAAGAAAGGAGCAAGATATACTCCCATTCTGATATTGATGAATCGTAAATGAATATACACCATAAACATAAAATGAAGAAAGCTGCCATTGTACCTTCTACTTCTATCATTATAATAAACGTAAAGGCGAAAAATTCCATTCGCCTAAAATTCCCCTTTATTATTTCGCGAAATTAAATGCAAAAACTATCAAAATTTCTTTCTGTTTCTACCAAATAACAAATTGAACATTGTTACCACATCTATTCCAGCAAAAGTCTTGGGTTGGCACAAGCCAAAGCGTCGCGAACTAGTAGTGTAATCAATATTTTTTTTAAGAAAAATGATTTGAGGAGAAAAAATTTTTCCCCTTTCCCCTCACTACAGCGTTGAATTTCAAAAACTTTTTTTTTTTAGGGTAAGGACCACAGACGAACTTTGATCAACCATCTGAATCGATCAAAAAATGTGTATTAAAAAGTATCAACTTTCAGCTTCCTCACCAGAATGCAAGATTTGACTCGGAGAAGAGGAGAATTCACAAACTAAAAAAATTATTTCAGATGGAGAGAGTGAAAAAATAAAAGGAATTCCTCATACAGTAGCAGGTCTAAGAGGAGTTTGGTATCTATTGGTTCAGTAGTTTCCAAAAGAACTGTAAAACTTAAATTTCATAGAAAATTCATTTTTCCAGGTTTTTGAAAAAAAGGACTAAAAGGATCAAACTGAAATTTTCACGATAAATTGTCCTTATATGGGTGCAAGTCTGATAGAAGTTTAATAGTACTTGTGGGAACTGCCATATCTTGCCTAATACAAAATATATGTGCTAGTTATTGTCTGCAGTAAGATGGCCATGTGGTTAAGTTTACCACTTTTAGCTGGCAAATATGTAGGTCCCAAACCAACAAAACCTAGATCTGGTGACCCTCAATGTGTGCTGGATGTTCACGCACCCTAGCGGTGCATGGTGGAACTCAGAACTCTCCTTCCTAACTTGAGTTGCCAATAGATGGGGCCCTATATAGTGGAAATAGAACCCATATAGGTAGAATAAGCCTGTGTGTGTGTGTGTGTGTGTATAGGTGTAAGAGGTGTTTCTGGCTCCACCCAACCACCCTCAGCACCTGATGATGTCATTCAACTTGTGTTGAGTTTCTTTAGGGTAGGAGTATATGGGAACCGCCATACTTTGCCTAATACAAAATACATTCGCGAGTTATAATTGGCGGTGAGATGGCCATGTGGTTAAGTTCACCACCGCTTTTAACTGCCAAATATATAGGTCTCAGGTTTGATCCCCCGAATCAACAAAACCTACAGTACCTATTAATTCAGTAATTTTTGAGAAAACTGGCGAAGAAAAATTGATGGAAAAAATTTTGCTATTGGGACTGGCGAAAGGCATAAGGGGCTCCCTGGCAAAAGGCAGGTTGCGCGGCGTGAAGGTACTTTGGTGAAAGGTAGAATGTGTACTTGATGGTACCCTGGCGGGAAATGTAAAGAATGATTTTTCTTTTTTCTTAGGATTCTTGTACTTTTGTAGCATAGCTTATATTGTATTTCTGGGTAACTTGTAACAAAAAATCATTTTTCAAAAATTTCTTCTATTTCAATAAAACATCCGAATGATGAGTAAAACCTTCACCTCAGTCATATCAGTCAATGCTAAAAAAAAGTAGGTACTATTATACATACAAGCTAATTAAAGGTCAAGGTTGAATGATAATAATTAAAATAATATTCAAGTTCGATTAACTTACATTTTCAATGGCGTACAATAACTTGTTGGCAATATTTTTGTAATACTGCGATCGAACTTCGTTTTCGAAGAATCTATACCATTCACTCAGGACAATCGCATTGGCATGTAGAATGCAATTCAGATCGACGTAGACGAAACTCTGTGGGGACAAGTTTAACAATGTTCCTGCAACAATAAGATGTAATGAACTAATGAATGAAAAGTTTTGAGGTAACAAAACATCTGTAGACCCAAATGCCTGAACAAATATAGAGGCATATTCCTATTCTATAGGCAAAAAAGTAAGCCTACCTTTATTGGACTTATCGGGTCCTCGCATATGTCGACTAGAAAAATCCCAACCTGATTCGGCGGCTGATTTTATTCCCGTAAAAAGACGTTTTTTCTCTTCATTTGACGAAACGTTAAGGGAAAGCACGTAATCTTCGCTGAAAGTTTTAAAATTATCGTTAGCCTTAAACAATAGATGAAAAGTCAATGTTTTCAGTACGTTTTCTGCGAAAATCTACTTATTAATTTCGATCTCATGAAACGACCTTTGGATGGAGGTAGGTACTTATTTATTTACTTTTTTTTTCATAACCGAAGAAAAATTTTGGCACTAAAAATTAAAATTCATATTATATAGGTAGGTACATATATTCAGTTTTCTTGTTACCGCACGGTACAGGTCACAATTATTGTTTGATAGTCACAGTTTGATGCGAAAATTAGAACCAAGCCAAGGAACTGGCCTATTGAAGTATTTACTATAACGTAGAGTAACGTGCTACCAGTTTTTATGCGAATTGGTCGGACGGTACTTCCCGTATCGATATTTTTTAGTAGGTTTTCTTTACAAAATCTACGTTGGGGGTTGGTGCGTTTTTCATTTCACAACTTCAAAAATATTTTGACGCCAAAAACTCAAATTCATATAATATATAATTATATAAATACGTATATATATATATATTCCGTTTTCTTATTCCCACGATACTGGCCGAAATTTTTGTCCGATAATGACGAAATTTGGTAAAAACGTTTGTATTAGGCCAAGGACCAGACCTATTGAGTATTGTGCGAATTGGCCGGATGGTACTTCCGGTATCGCTATTTTTGTTTTTATTTTGGTCATAAAATGCGGAATTTTGGAACAATATGTACCGAATTTGAAAAAAATATTCATCATAATTTATTATAGCATTTTATCAACTTTGGTGTGTATCGACGTAACGGTAGTTCCCGCATAACGCTTTTTATTTTTATTTTGGTTATAAAATGCTCAATTTTTCACCAATCACCACGAAGTTCGGAATAAATATTTTCTACAACTTCTTGTAGTATGGTATCAATTTTGAAGCGGATCGTCCGGACGGTATCTCCAGTAAAGCTTTTTTTTTCTTTTTTTTTCTTATAATTTGCCTGAACTATTTTTTCAAGAAATAATACTTATAAATTTCACATTGTCCGATATTTTTTCAGCAGCTAACAAATTTCATACAATCATAACGTACAATTTACGCATACGAACTTAAAGACAACTGATATGACCATCAAAGTTCGTAATTCTTTTTTCTCGAAAACCTACTTTTTCTAGTGAGGCTTGCTGCGCTAGAGTTTTTTGTTTTTATTTTGCCTACAAAATACTTAATTTTGGCACCACTAGCTGCGAAATTTAGAACAAGTATTTACCATAATCTATTGTAATATGCCACCAATTTTGGTAGGGATCGGCCGGACTGTACTTTCATGAGAACGATAATAGTTTTAAACTCTATAATTTTAGGTCACAAAATTTAATACAACCGAAACCAACTTTTTCCAACGGAGCTACAGCAGCTAGTTCTTTTTTGTAGCCACAACTTTTTTTATTATATAAACCAATTTTACATTTTTGTTTTTTTTTTAATGACCAATGAATATACTGAAATTTTCTCTGAAGCTCTATACATATTAGCAATTAATTGAAAATCTGACTTAATGAAGTCCCAACACTTCCGTACATTTGATTAATGGTAAATTTCTGCACAAATTTTCATCCATGATACGTGTAGATAGGTAACTCGTATTATTTTCTAGACAAACAAAGTCAATTACAATCTCTTCTCAAGACAAAGTACACCATGCAGTTATTAAATGCATAAACTACGACTTTCCTCAAATTTCACGCTGAAAAACATTTGAAAAGGCTCATATCACCAATTTTGAAAATTCTAACCATTTTTGCCTTTAGGATCTAAAAATAGAAATATTAAATGAACACCAAATCACATAATGTTATCACCAAAAAGTCAGTGTATAAACCTTCTAAAATAGGAACGGCAAATGGAGATTACATTTTAATTTAAAAAAAAACTTCTCTGTTTTGTATAATTATGGCAAAAAAATACAGAACTGAGTTATAGGTTCTCGACGAATTCTCTCAAGAGTGACAACTCAGTACAACCCTAAGGTTTTAGAATTGTAGGGTATACTCAATCCTTCTCACCACACACCTACAAAAACTTTATTGTTAAAATAATTTTACTTTCTTTCATCTCTATAACAAACCTTCAAGTCAGCCAAAATTATTCGACAAAATTTATTCATCAAAATTATTTCCCAATATTACTTCCCAATATATTACCTCATATTCAATGTACATGCGCCACTAACCACCTGGTCACAAACATATACAGAAAAACAATTTTTGTTGCTTCCGCCGAAACAACAAATTGTACAGTGTTACCCAATTTGCCAGCAAAAATCCGGGGCTGCCACGAAGGGCTTGTATTTAATATCTTTGTACGTGGCTACACAGTAAACGATCATTAAACTCTCATTACTTAATCCGCACCTGATGTCACTTTGTATGTGATCTCATACTCTTTGCTTTGTTGCATTTCATATTGATAATCATTCCACTTCTTCGACTAGAATCAATCTTCTTGCCTTGTTCTTCCACTTTGCATTATTTTGCATGTACGGATTCCTATAAGAACAGTTTCTTTAGAGAATTCTTTCTACATTTTTCTGAACAGAACAGCCCATTATCAGAATATGCTAAAAATTCCACATAAAGAACAACGCTAATGTAAGCTAAGACGACCACTTGCATGGAATAAATGAATATAGCTCATGAGAATATCGGGAAAAAACGCTCATAATTAAACAATGTAAGTAAGGTGAGAACATGTCAGGATTAATAGAATACTACGAAAATGCTCCCTTGCAAAGAAATCAGACACCCAGCTCAAGTAAAGTAAACTCAGTCGATACTATCCACTTACTAATAAGATTCTGGTCTAGGGCTGCAACTTGTCGCATTGTACCTGGCCATTCGATACACGCGACCATCTTTATGAACATCCACCATGCGGTTCTTGTACCAAAATTGAAATTCGGTATCAAAATACTGAAAACGGAATTTAATAAAAATGGCAACATATTACGCCACACAATACGAAAGTTAGACCGGTACTTTACATGCAACTTCTCACTCGAAGATGGAAGAAAAAAATAACTTACTTCCAAATTTTTGCGAATGAAATCGGTATCCTTCGTACACGAATGATAAGTGGCAGCCATTTGAATGAGCAGTGGAGGTTGAGATCGTTGTAGGTAGTATTTTCTACTACCATTTGGCATGTGACCGTATATTCTCACCAGCCAGATCATGTTTTCAATGATACCGCGTGCTGTTTCGTACATATCGCATAAGAGTAGTCCGCGTAAGACCCAGTACGAATCCCAGTAGTACATTTCTCGAAATCTGCCTCCTGCCTTTAACACCAATTGAAGCAAAGTATCAGGTCATTAACTGCAATGAAGCGTAGGTAGGCCTAATTACACTGGTACCTACTCGTGTATCTGGAGCACCTTCAACTCATAATATATCATTCAAGTTCCAGATGTCAGGTACAAGTAGGCACTAATGCAGTATAAATACTGGTTAAGTGTTCGAAATTTGAAATGGGAAGGGAAGTTCGCTTTTCATGGGCGAAAAGCGAGATGAAAAAGAAATATCAATTAGTCGTGCATTTCAGGTTATTTATTACATATAGTCTTTTTCATCGAATCATCTATACAAACAGCGAACCAACAATCCCAATTATCGACGAATTGTTGAGAATATAGGGAACTTCCAATCATAAAATGGAATACGATGTTTCTATTATCAGGTGTATATATTTGATTTTGTAGTCATGAACTTGGTTCCCAAACTGGGAAACAAAATGACTTAGAATGTCGAACCAAACTGTATACTTAATCCGTGAACACTTTAATGTTTGTGGGAAGCAAATATTTGTATATCAAAAAAGAGACTATTCACGGAGAAGTAACTGATAAAAGTGAATAGTCTGGTAAAGGGACAGGAAAAAAAGAGAACTTGGAACATCGTTGGTACACCGTTGAATATCAAAATCTACGCACATTACCATTGTGCATACAATTTAAAAACCGTTGAGTTAAATATCTCTATCTATCGTAGAATGGGTATTGTCGATGTATCATTGGTAATTGGGATTGTTTTTGGTTGGTTTTAGAACCAAACAATTATCTTCAAGTTTATGAGCCAGTTCCTACTACTTATAAATATACAATATTTAAAGTCTGTGAAAGTATGGTAACATGTTAAGACTGTGGGTTTTCAGATGTCTCAGTACATGAATAAACACGCCTATTTTTTTGAATTAAAACAAAAAAGTGGTTTCAGTCCCATTGAACAGTGCATGTTGGAAATAATTAAATACCTAATATAGCACTACCCTAACCATCAGTTTTAGTACCATTCCATCAAATTTGTACTCTTGGGCTAAGAAGCTTGAGGCATTTGCACACATTTCTCTTTATTATACCATTTTATTTGATTTTTAAACGGTTTTCAACCAATCCATTTTTCAATGTTATAAGCCACCTCATGTTAGAAATGGTGCATTAGGTTCCAATACGATACCCAACATTAACAGGCTTCCACTGTATATTTTATTGAATTTTTCCAACTATATTTTTCACCCAAAAGACTGTGGAACTGTTTCTTTTTGATTTTCAATAATTTTTTTTTCCAAAAAAAAAATGAAGAAATGTTTTGAACATTGTTCTAGTCCAAAATCCATGTCCAAATTTACCGAAGCACCCTAATGTATGTGGTGATTGTATCGCACGTTTTTCCGCTTCTCATCTCACCAAACCCCACAAAAATAAGTCGATAAACTTGCCGAAAATTAAACGTGAGCACAAAAGAACACATCTCATCGAGGTTATTTTCCACTCACAGACTGTAACGAATAAAATTAATATAGCCTTTCCACGTACGCATTTCAAGCTTATACTTCACACTTTTTATGGAGACCATTGCAACGTCGAACTAAAACGGCTCCATTCCGTTTCACATAATAGGAATTTAGAGTTGCTGGAAAGAAAAGTTTCATTCATATGTATTTTATATGACTACTTTATCGACGAGACGCACGCATCAGGTTTAGTTCTAATAGGTAAAATATACTGAGAATGTTTAGGCAATTCCAGAAAAACGTTACCTGTTATAGGCTTCATATTTTGGCGAACTTATCGTACCTAAACCAAATTGTATATACTCGAGCTGGGCACGTACCTTAATGAAGCCATTCGGTAGGTAAATTTTGGAATGCCTATCCGGATTCTGGCGTACGTCGTCGTTAACTTTGAATGCCAACTCTTTCCATATCTGATTCAAATTTAGCACCCATTTCTTATAGGCTTCGTCTTTGACATTTTCGACGATGGACGGGTATTCTTTGAAATCGGGCGGTAACCAATTGTCCAGAGGATCTTCGGCGAAATTTTGATCTATGAATTGTTTCAGTTGTTGCGTCGATGGCCGTTGGGCACTTTGATTTTTTAGCGTAGCGTATTTGCGAACAATTTCGTTCTCCGGAAACAGTAATTTCATGTCGACGAACGTTTTCGAGTCTGGAAATATCCGCGATAATTGAACATCGTGAAGAATTTGCCCTTCGCAGTATATTTGGCTGCAACAGAAAATTTTTAAGAATATTTTAACGTTTGATTCAGGTAAAAACCACAACATAATAACGACAATTTGTTTTCGTGAAATGAAAAATCCGATAACAGTTAAGATTTGGCTTTGCAAGCAGAATCCACGCCAACCCATAGGTTAATTCTAGAGTTAAAAAGTTAGGTCAATATAAACATTGACTGACTCCATTGACTACGGAGCTACGAGTGCTGCTACAGACAACAGATCGGTATTGCCGACAATACCAGCGTCCCACGTGTTCAGAAATAACAATCCCTCCGCCTTTCTGGACAAACACACTGCAACTTAGCTGTAAGTATATGGCGTGTCAGTAGAAGAGGAAAGAGTTTCAGAATATTTTAGATACAACCAGTTCAATCGTGAGTAGCAAACATCTAAATTACAAAATTTAATCCCACTTTTTATATATTTATTCGCGTTTTTTGCAACATTCACAACATTTCAATTTTTGAAAAAAATTGCTCTTCTCTCATTTCACCATTTTTCAGCTTCTATTTAAGCTATACAAAGCTAAGGTTTGTACTACTGAAAAAAGGAGAATATTTTTTCTAGTTCTCTAATAAAATTAATTTTTTTATTGCTATTAGTTTTTCACAAATCGGCCTTAAAAAAACATAAAATTAGTGAGAAATTAGCGGTGTTTTGTCATTTATTTCAAAAGCTAATGATGGCAGAAAATATTTTCATTGACAACCTCCCAATTTTTTAACGACAAAGTCATTTCCAACATTAGATTTTACCTAAAACGAATTAGTCACGAGATAAAGGCGAAAGAAAATACAAGAATAAAACTGGGTGCTTCACTTATTACCATATATAGGTATGTATACACATAGTATACAAAGGACTTTCTGCATATTTCACCACCTATCACATGTGTGTGTATATGATTTTGGTCATCTATAATTTGTAACTGGAGTCGGTGGGGAGGAGGCGTAGACCCCTCCTCAAAAGCTAGTTTCTCAATAAAATTCTTGATATTTCTAAAGCCTAATTCACACTCGGCTAGTTTTCTAGCTACTAGCCAGCTACTTGGGGCACTATTCTGTTAACAGTTGAAGTCACTAAGCGATTTTAGTCATTAAAGTCAACTTTAATTTGACAGAGATTCTTGTAAGAATCTCATTAGAATCTCATATAGCAAACTGCCAAATTTAAGTTGATTTTAAATGGCTGAAACAGTGTAGTGAATTGAACTGTTAACAGAATAGTACCCCAATAGACTGGCTGATAGCATAAAAACTAGCCAAGTGTGAACCAGGCTTAGCACTACTTGAGTTGCAAACTAGACCTAAATTGATGAAAAAAACATGAAGGTTGAAGTTGAGATTTTGCAGTGTCTGAGCCACGATGTACCTATACCAACGTACATTTTTGCAAACATAAATTTTCCAAAAGGCAATGTCATTTACATCACAATTCTTATCATTCATCTCACAGGGTGGCTAAATATTCATGAAAAGCATTGAAAATAATTGAAATATAGGAATTTTTGTCCTATAATTGTCTCAAAATAAGCGATAGCTATTTGTTTGTTGTAATCTTGAGAATATGGCGATTGTAAAGATGAAGAAATAAAAACACAATATTTAGGAGCTGACAAAAAGTGTTTACAGCTCCAAAGTAGGGAAAAGCCCGAAGGCATAGAAACCCCACCTGGTGTGTGTAATTACTTTAAATACACTTTGATAATAAAACATAAAACCATTAATTAATACGAGATACATTTTCATTCTATATACGCTCTATATCACAAACGAACATAAATTGATATTACCTCATCCTATATTATGGATGACCAATAACAGTGTTGCCAATGGAAGGGGTTAAATATGGTTCACATTCATATTCAACATTTTTAAATATAAATGAAATTACAGAAGAAGCTTCAAGGAATAAAATAAAAATAAAAAACCAAAGAACAAGAAATTTGATTAGTTCAAGGCTGAGAAAATTATTTAATTTGATGTTATCAAGGTAATTAGCTTTGAAGACAATTTGTAATACCACTCAAATCCACCAATTTGAGGCACAATTTTGTGTTCTTTTTCTATTCACTCGGCTTCTAAGGGCTCAAATTTCTTGATGTTTGGCTTATTTTATTCATTGAAGCATCCTCTAAAATTCTATTCATGTCAAATAGGTAGCTGTTACTGGTTTTAAGATAATTAAGACCAAAAATTTGAATATTCATTTTCATGTGTTTCGGCCACAGAGTATTAAATATAATAGAGGACGGATGTGAAACTAAAAATGGTACCATATTCACAATCAAAATATCTGCCATTGCTAAGGTACCGACAATTTTCAATCTCAGTTTTATCTATAAAATTTGGGTTAACTGCAATTTATAAATTAATAATTATATTTATTCATTCATTTAATTATTTAAAAAAAAAAATTTCTGATTATTTCCCATGGGCCTAAATGAGGGGCAAAGAAATTCAAATTAGGTATAGAAGGATTGAGGACAAATAGCTTCAAAATTGGTGCCATTTTTGTTACAGCTTTTACATGAATGTGCTTGGTCTATTATATTTAATGTGCTGTGGTTTTAGCCACCCAGTGAAATAAAAGTTTCATTTGTGATGTCACATGACATTGCTTCATACACAGTACTTTTCCATTTTCATTCAGAGGAGAAAAGAGTAAGATGTAACAATTTAGGAGATAACGCATTCCATACATGCACTTTTTTCATTCTCTCTCATGCTTATTCTGCAACTTCTTAAAAAGGAATAAAACAATTTTTATCACTCAGTACACTAATTAAATTAAGATTGGAAGAGGTTCCAAGAATTTCAGTTACAGTAATAAATAAAAATAATTCATTTTGGAAGCATTAGGTCTACAATGGTCACATAATGTTCAAAACACTAATTACTTTCTATTATATCTAGTTAAGTAAGCTCATGTATTTTAAATAGTACCAATATCATTAAAAATAAATGTGTTTGTAGTGGTTAGATTAAAGGGGAGAGACTACAGAAGAATAATAATTCTATAATGGCATAGAAAAATCGAGGAAAGGACCAGTCTCGAACAGCTACACTCGCCAGTACTTGTCACAAAAAATTTCAACCTTATCTCTTTGGTAGTTTTCTCAAAACCAGAACTGAAAATTTTCTCCAGAAATATTTTTTTCTAGTTTTTTTGGAAACTATTGAAAAAATAAGCACCAAACACTTATCACACTTGCACTAACATAAGTAAAATTTATCATGAAAATTCCAGTCCAATCCCTTTTGTAATTTCTTCAAAATCTTGAAATAACCTCTTTTCCAGAAATCTTTTGTTTTCCAGTTTTCTTGGAAACTACTGCACCAATAAGCACCAGACTTCTTTCAAACCTAGTACTGTATGAGGACTACATATCTTAAAAATTTCAGTCCTACCTCTCTTTTAGTTTTCTCAAAACTGTTAACAAAAAATTTAGGTGATATATGCATAATCAGGTCAAAATAGGAAAATGGTGTCAATATTTTTGTTTTTTTGTCATAAAATGGAAAATTTTCATCATCTCATCCCTAACCCTTTCATGAGGTAAATTTTAATATCCCTCTTGCAAGCAAATTGGGTAAAAAGTTCACAATTTGATAAAAGTTTTTTGAATACCTTCTATGCCATATAAATGAAAAATGTTTTTATAAACACATGATCAGAAAGGCGATGTTTATGCTGGTATTTTTCAAGTGAAAAGTAGCTCATATCATTGATAAATATAATCTCCATATAATGTGAACGCACCTTCATGTGAAAACGTGAAGCATCTTTTTACATGGAAGCAGTTTCAGTTTACATCGAGGTAGAGGTTACATTTTCTAAATGAAACGTTAAATCTGCCACAATGAGGAGGTTGATATTTTATTCCATTTTTTATAATTCTTAAGAAAGACTCATCATTTCGTTGCTTTTTGATCATTAATTATATAAAATAGCTTCCTCAATAAGATTCAAAAGTGAGTTTATATGACTCGGGAATCGCTCACTCGCTGCGTTCATTTCGTAAACTCCCTCACATGTAATCGCTCACTTTTGAACTTTAGTGTGTAATATACCTATTATTATCAATACCCACATCTTTTTTTACAAACGAATAGAACTCAATTTCTAATAGGAGAATGTTAGATACCTACTACGAACCTACTTTACACACTTATCTACTCAGAGTCATAACATATGCGCGAAATCGATTCAAACTTAAGTACAGCTTTTTCAAGTTTGGCCTAAAATTGATGCGCGTGCCCATTAAAATAGGAAAAAAATAGACAGCAAAAGAAAAAATGAAATTACAAAAGTTTTCAAATCAAAAATATCAATTTGTTGTACGCCAATTATAAAAATTTTTTAGCTCTGATATAGCCTAGATACACGGTTACTAAATTTGTATTGAAAGAAATTTTCCATTAAATTCGTTAACGATCGTCGCAAATAGGGTCGTAGAAATTAGGGGTTGATATTTTTGTTCAATTTTTTTTTTATTAGGGATGAAAAGAAGAATAAAACATAATTTTGTTCGATTCAGTCGGCAAATTCATTGACGTACTTACCTATTTGCAATAACATTCGGTAACGACGTTGAACTTTCACCGACGAAGAAATTTAATTTAATTTTTCATTTGATTATTTGTTAGGTAGTTAAATGAGTGAAAAGGCAATTGGCGCGTGAACTCGAAGAAAAGTACATTCTAAACAACGGAAATCATGTTCTAAGTACGCGTCGAAGGTCATCACTTCTATTTTGGGAGATGAAATTCTGTAAATTATATGTTACATTATTTTGTCACCATTCTGGCAGCGATGAATATAAAATGTCGAACATATTTGGCCGTCATTAATTTGTACCCTCGAATGACACTTGGTAAGTATAGTAAATTGAAGTGAAATGGAATAAGTAAATTAGAAGTTAGAGGGCATAAAAGTTTCATTTTCTAACGAAGATGAAAAATCCTTTTTGTAAAAAATAGTATACATGCTATGAAATTCGGTTAAGCCTTTAGTAAATATTCCGAATGCGGCCTCAACTAATGAAGCAGTTAAATTAATCTGACAGTTCAAAATTTGCAGCACAGAACATTAAAAATACGAGGGGCGTTCAAAAAGAAACTTTCTCTATTGTTTTCCTCTGTATTGGACAACAGTGTAGTAGGCCCTTGCAGCTTTTATGTATAAGTGAGTTACCTATGAAAATACAGAATATATATATGTATATTTTTTAACATTCGGGTGGAATATGAAACTCCCTTTTTTCACCCTGCCAGAAACGAAGTGACACTTCAACAGGACAATGACCGACCCCACAGTTCTAGCATCACACAACAGTTCTCAAATTCGCTTAACCAAATTGTATAGCGATGCGGCCATATATCAATCTGTATCGATAATTTCATGAAACATGTTTTGACAATTCATACATCCAATTAAGGAATGAATAAAGAAATAATAGGTAATTCATTAATCAATTAATAATTATAATCATTAATTTATTGTTCATTCATTATCAATTAATAGCATAAATTAAATGAATCTTAAGGTAAACCTGCCTATAAGTACTCATTTAATGGTTTTGAGGCTGTAGCTCCTAGAGAAAAACACCAAATCACATTAAATTTATACTGCATATACTTAGTACCTTCATGTATAACACAACATACTTATTTTTGAATTTACCCCACCACTAGTCCAGAATGCACACACAAACACTAGTTATGAAATGCGTACTTTTAGGACACCTCCTCCCTATAAGTATGTAGAACCCTTCCTAAAAGTACGTGCATTTCAGAAAACATTTAGAATGAAGTCACATTTCTCAATTAATAAAGGTATAATATGTAGTAAATTTAGTAAATTTAACTCACTTACTGCTGCTAGTTTTAAATGTTTACAAAATATACGTGCATTCATTCCAAATTTCTTAGCAGTACCACAAATGCTGCCACCCTCATCAACTTTTTTTTTCATTCTAGCAGATGTATCAGGATCAAACACCAATTTCCACTTAACATCCATGCTGTTTCCAGAAAAGTAAATGAAACAACATACATTTTTTAATAAAAAACAAGTGCGTACTTATAGGAAGTTTAATGTGCGTACTTATAGGCACTTTTCACAATTCTAAAATATTCATTTATTACACATTAAAGAATGTAAAATTTCAAAATTTTCTAAGGGGATTTGTAAACTAGAGGAAATAACGAATCTAATGCTATATACATACTTACATTTAACTATTTGCATTTGCCATTAACATAGAATTTGAAATTTTTTAAATGTATCATTTTTTAAAACTGAGAACAAAAAAAACTTTTTCAATCTGTAGAGTGCGGAGTTTCATATCAATAAACGCAATTTTTTGTACACAACCAAGGATTGTGGTAAGTAGAGTAGGTGGTGGTATCCAGTGTTGCCAGATGCTGAAAGTAGAATTGCCGTATGCAAGTCTCCAAAGAGCCGTATTTTGCACCAGAGAGCTGTATTTTTTGTTTTCCCCTGTAAAAGTGTAAAACTAACTTATCAATGACCTTTTTTTTTTCTTTTTTTTTGGTTCTTTTCTATTAAATAAATTTTTTTTCCACAAATTCAGTATTATATCGATATTATATCGATCTAAACTAGTCAATAAATTGATGCGAAATAAAAAATAATAGGAGAATTCACGTCTTCATGATTAAATATTTCGATACTTCCGCAAAAAACGAAATAAAATGATGAAAATTTGCTTGAAATTTTCAAAAAAAATTTACAAAAATGGTGAAACTGGTAAAAGCCGTATTTTTAAAATGAAGCCGTACGTGGAAGCTTAACAGCCGTATATTTTGCGTATGGCTCAACCTCGGGCCGTACGGCCGTATTATACCTAAAATAGCCGTATGTTTACGGCCGAAGCCGTACATCTGGCAACACTGGTGGTATCATTCATTTTACAAATCAGTGTTGCCAGATATGAGAAATTGTAAGTGCGTACTTATAGGATGTGCGTACTTATAGGCAGGTTTACCTTACATTAGCAGCGCTCCAAACAATAATAGCCGGAGTAATAATAGTATTTTACTCAACTAGTTAACAAAATAAGTGAGTATCACGAGCGACTAACTAGTTGAGTACAATATTTTTTTTTGACAAATCCACCAAAAAGAGGTTATTATTTATTCGATTAAACACCTAAACTTCATTCGTGAATAGAGTTTTAGATATAATCAAATATCATGGAGAAGCGAACTTGCTTATTTGTGTAAGCATCATCCTATGAAATGGCCCTTTTTCATTGTGACATTTTGTAACTTGCATATACATGCAAACGGTGTTGTGAAGAAATAAACAACAAACAGTTAAAAAAAAACTCATTTCTACACTGTTTCTACACTTGGTGAAGAAATGAAAACCATTTTCGATGTTCCAAACTGCTTTTGAAATCTCCTATTTTGCTAATCAAAATCGATTTGATAATAGGTAACCTCTTTTTGGTGTACGAGTTGAGAAAATTTAATTTCCACAATTGAAAAACAAACCATAGAACTGGCTGAAGAGAAAGAATAACAAACTTAGCGATTGTATTACAATAGAGTTTTTTTTTGCACTTGGTGCAAAAATCCTAAAAATGGAATACCTAGCCTATCGTAAAACCAGACACTCGGTGATGGAATTTAGTCCATTTAACCCTCTTTTCGACGGTTTTCAAAAATTTCGATTACAAAATTATCTTTTCAATTACCCACGGATATCGAGTCATTGATGTCGAAATCCAGTCAACTTGTTACGCTTTTCGCGATATTACTGCGTTAAAAGTTTCCATATTTCAGCCATTTTTCCCAAAATAACGACCTATTTTCGGTTTTCCTTCGCATACTTTGCTCGCCGAAATCATGCGAGTCGTAGAAAAAATAGCTCACCGAATACAATGCACACACAACCCACACCTTACCTCCGGATATCCGGCTTATCATTTTGCGAGATGCATGCTGCTTACTGAGTCTCAGAACGATATAAACTGTGCGTTTGAAACAATACGAACAAAAGGTTTTTATACACACTTTGACGGATATTAAGGTTATTTCCCGACCCGACCGAGAATAAGAAAATTGATCGTGTCATGAATTTTAAATTCAGACACGACGAATAAGATACAGCTAACAGCCCAGGTACTTCAAGATATCGTCCTATTTTCTTTTCTTTTTTTTTTTCTTTTTTTTTCTTTACCGCTTATTCTTCTTTTTCCTCCTTTTCCTCCACCCTAAACGTCATATCGTGGTTAAGATGTTAGATTCGTTACGTTAATTATAGCTTTTCACAAAGCCCAAGTTACAACGGTGGTATAGAAGAATTTCACGTGCGGAGGCTTTTGTTGGATAGGTTATAGAGATACCTTCCTGGAATTGTTAATTTGAGTTTAAAAAAATTTCCATTTCGACAAAAATTAACGCCTACCCGCGAATTGTTCGCGAAGGACTGGTGGGCGACTACATGGTTTTTGGCTGGGAGGGCAGACAGTGTTATGATTCAACTTTATGAGTAACAAGCTGAAGTGCCCGTCTCACAGACCGGCCAGACAATAATACCACAAAATATCACCAAATATCGGACTTATTGTCTTAGTTTTCTTCATCGAGTAGGAAACCATTCCAAACCATTCCAAACCATTCCGTAATTCAAGAAGATTTCAGTTTTTTAACCGCATTATTTCGTCAAAAGATGTATGTGCCCTTAGCAATATATTTGTGGATGTATTTGTTATTTGTACTTTATTGTCAATACGTGATAATTTTTACGAATTTATTTTATTTCTCGCTTTTAAAATGTGCAAAAAAGCTTGAAAAAAGACTTTAGGCAGAGGTTAAATGAAGTACCTGTATTTCATTGTTTTCTTTACATGACTTAAGTGGGAGTATACCGAAACATTTCATTTAATGGTTTCAGAATTTGAAGGCCATGGATCACTATTGTCATTCAATAAAAATTTCAATAGACAACACTGATGAAACAAAGAAATTCTTTTTTTTTGTGGGGGAGAAAATCAAAAATTTCAACCTGAAAACTTTATAATTCCAAATTGAAATTCTCAAGTTTTCCTTTATAATTTTTTAATTCCCAAATCTTCTGATATGGAAATTTTTGTTTTTGTTTTAGCTATGAAATTTTTAATTTTTGATTAATAGCTACGAAATTTACGACAGATATTTAATATGATATATTATAAGTTGCTAAAAATTTTGGCGTGGATTGGTCGGAAGATACTCTTGGTATCTCTATTTTTTTATATTGGTCACAAAATGCTCAATTTTGGAACAATATGTAGGTACGAAATTTAAAACAAATATTTATTAAATTTTATTGTAGCCTACTGTTAATTTTGGTGTGGATCAACTGGACAGTACTTCCTATAAAGATACTTATTTTCGTTTTTAGTCTGGCTATAAAATGCTTCATTTTGAACAAATTTTTATAATAATTGATTGTAAAATTCTACCAGTTTTTATGTAGATCTATAGTATGGTATTTCCTTCAAGTCAATTTTTATTTTTAATGGTTTCCAGCTGTGTAATTTCTAAATTCGAAACAAATATTTTTACTTACTACCCTTAGTGCGGTATTAGCCCCCAGGGTTGGGGGTGGGTACATTTTTTGTTTTATGACTTCAGGAAAATTTTGACACCTATAACTCAAATTCTTAGTATAAATCAATTTCTTGTTTCCATGGTATAGGTCGCAATTTGTGTTTGATAAACACAAAATTTGGTAAAAACATTTTTATCGAGCCAAGGATCAGACCTATTGATTTTAGTTCAGATTGGTCAGATGGTACATCCGTTACAACAATTTTTATTTTTATGTTGGCTATAAAATGCTCAATTTTGCACCAATAGCCACTAAATTTGAAATAAACATTCATAAAAATTTATTGTAGCATGCTACCAATTTTGGTATGGTACATCCGGTAAAGCTTTTTTTCTTTTTTCTTTCTAATTTGGACAAACTTTTCTTTTTTACAAAAATTAACCATATGCTCATATTTTCTATTTTTTTATTTCATAACTTCATTATATTTCACTGGTTTTACTTTAAATTATATGATTATTTACCACACTTTATCATCTTAATTTATTTTTCATTTTTTCAAGAAAAAATGCTGTTATATTTCACATTGTCTAATATTTTGTCAGCAGTTAACACATTTCATACATAACGCATATAAACTTGCAAAAAATTAATGTGACCATCAAAATTCATAATTCTTTCTCTCAAAAACCTATTTTTTCTAGCGAGGCTTACTGCGCTAAAGTTTTTTTATCTTATTCCTTTCAATTGGAAAAAAAATGAATGTCTAGAATGAATTTGATGACATTAACATAAACAAAGTCACCAGTTGGCCGGATATATAGCTTCGCCTCTTATTAGTAAATAATTTTTTGTAGCACACAAAAACACTAATGTAAAAATTAGTGTCACATACCCACTCACACATAGACACTTATGCAAAACAACTTTAAACCTTAATTTCAGCAGTTTGGCTGAATGGATTTTACTTTTTCAGGTCTATAAACCACCTGTAGGATATTATTCATATGTGGGATGAGTTTCAAAAAATTTTGTTCAGTATATTGAGAGAACATTCAGGACAGAGAATGACAACTTGTCTTTATATATTAGAGAAGAAGAAAAGAAGATAGAAGAGAAAAGAAGATAGGTGAAACATAGAGCAGTCCACAGTCTCCATAATCTTCAACTTGTTTTGTGATTTTTTTCCTCATCATAGTACAACAATGAAAACTATCCATAACTCGGATCTTATTACCATGTTTCAAAGCCTGAGATCACTTTGTATATATTCGGAGGGCGTTTCCAGTTTATAGGAGAAAATATTTTATATTAATTCCTGAGGGAGTCGAAATGTTGAGTGAGCTTATGGATAGGACGACGATGCAAACAGAATAAAAGTATTTCGCACATACGTATGTTATCGCCTCATCTTCATTACAGAGTATAGTGTTCAGATTTATCCGTACAGCCAATCAAGTTTTTTTAAACTTTTCAGCAGGTTTTCATACGTATATTTTCACATGTAGGTCGTCGTAGTATAAAATCTTGTTAACAAGATAGGCTATAGGGAATAGTTAGGGAATAATTTTCATTCAGATGTTTTGAAATTTGGTGAATTTTATGTACCCATATTGATAAAGATACGGAAATTAAATCCACTAATTTTGGGCCTAATCAGAGCTTTTTTTTTTTGAGTTATTTGAGATTTTCCTTTGACAATACTGTCTGCATTAACCCCTTTCCAATCTCCATTGATTAACATTTGTGACGAAACTGGGAACAAACAATGAAAATAATATAAATTAAAAACTCTATAATGATTTTGAGTTTGATCCAGGATTATTATAACGTTTCGAGTTTGATAGATTTTTCTTTCCAAACTGTGTTGAAAATCGGTACGTTCATTAAATACAAGCCCCGAAGCACCGTTCCACGGCGCTTTGGTTTGTGCCTGCACTTAATTTTTGCTGGAATCCCTATATAGGTAACATTGTGGAATTCATTGTATCGGTAGAAAGTAAGGAACATATTTTTTCATGTCTGTGTGTGGCTGTATGGATAGTGGCGCATGCGCATCGAATATGAGAGAATAATTAGTGAAATAACATTGGGAAATAATTTCGTGAAATAATTAAAGGCTTGTACGTTTATTATAGTGATGATACGAAAAAATAATAAATTATCTCAAAAACCTGATAAAAACTTTTTGTTTATATGATTTTTATAGTGATGCGTTGGTTCTTGTGTTATTTTAGATTTTCTATTTGAGTACCCAGGGTAAATCTTCACCCCTGCCCCTTCACCTAGAAATGGAAAATTAGGAATTTTTTGTAGGTACAGAATATTTCATAATTTCCTAACAAGTACAAAATTACTGTCTAAATGCCAGAAAATAATTGTTCATTTTATTCATACATCCCCTACCAACATCGCTTTGCGGAGTCCCTGTATTTGCCATGCAAACTCGAATGAAATTTTCAAAAAAAAAAGGACAAATCAGCTCACGTATTCTATTCAAATAAAAGTGCATGATGCAATCTGATTCACGACGAAGTAAGAGCTAATAAAAGGAGAAATAATTTGAAGTGAGTTGAAATTTGTTCCTGTAAAAAAGAACTTTTCCGATTGTTGGAAGTTATTTTGGAGGAAGAAAAGGATTAGCCGAAACTCAAAACCACATTGATATGGTAAAACTGGCGAGACACTTTCTAACTCCTCGTTAATGACAATAATTAGCTAATGAATCGAAGAAAAATGCGTTCACTTTTGATGGTTTCGGTTTTAAAAACAAAGTTCATATTTGCGGAGAGTGTTTCATATGGGACACGTGGTGGAACTGAAACCTCTTACGAGATATTGCGGAGCTATCCCTGAATTCATGTAATCTTTCATTAAAAATGTTTTCATTATTTTTCTATCAAATTCAAAATCAGAGCCTCAAAAAATATACCTGGCGATGGATCACCCTATAAAATACGAGATATCAACATGTGGCCTCCTTTTAAAGTCTCCAGTGGTAGAAGAATGGGTCAAATGATAAAAAAAAATGAGCACCAAACTAGAAATCAGTGCCTCAAAAAACATTCCATGTAATGTATCACACAAAAAAATATGAGAAATTAAAATTTGTATATCTTTTGAAGCCTATTATGGGGGTCGTAGAATGGGTTAAATGGTAAAATAAAAATAAAATTCAATATCTTTGCCCCAAAAAAACATATCCACACTGATATAAGCAGTAAAAATTTGGATTCCCTTTGCAGCTCCTGGGGGTTGAAAAATTAATTGAATGAAAAAATGAACATCCAACTTGAAATCAGTGCTCCCAAAAACTTACCAACTGATTTATCCCAATAAAATAAGAGAAGTTGAAATTTGACCCCTTTTTGATGCCCCTGGAGATTGAGGAATGGGTTGAATGGAAAAATGAACATCAGATTCAAAATCAGCGCCATAAAGAATATTCTCATTGATGCATCATATAACAAAATATGAGAAGTCAAAATTCGGTCCCTTTTTTAAGTTCCCAGTGGTTGAGGAATGGATTGAATGAAGAAATAAAAGTCAAATTCGAAATCGGCGCCACAAATAACATACTCACTGATGTATAAAATATAAAATTAAAATTTTCCCCACTTTTGATGACTCTGTAAATCAAAGAATTGGTTAAATGAAACAATAAACGTCAAATATGAAATAAGCTCTCCAAAAAACATTCCTGCTGATATATACACAAAAAAATATGGTAAGTCAAAAACTGGCCCTTTTTCAAAGCCCTTGGAGGCCGAGGAATGGGTTGAATGAAAAAGTGAATATTAAATTTGAGATCAGTGTCCCAAAGAACATACCCACTGATATATCAAAAAATAAATTACAAAATAGGAAAAAATCAAAATCCAACTGTTCCTTTCCGTATTGGGGGCTTTGATCTCCAAACCTTATTTTTTTGTTATAATGGGGACAAAATATAACTGCTTTTGTTTTTTTGTTTTTTTTTTTTAATTAAAAATAACCGAAAATGTACATGAAAAAACATTGATTTAAAAATTTGATTCAGTTTGAAGCAAACAAAATGTCAATTTGAGAAACAAAAGTTGAATAACTCGGTAGAGGTATAAAAGAATACTTGACCTTTTTTCATTTTGAATAGGAGAACCAGGGGCTAAAGTATCAATAAATTGTTTTTCAAAGTCAGGTTAGAAATTTGTTATACTTTTAATCAACCTGGAGATAAAAGAACTGTAGATACTACGCAAAATCATGTTATTTAGCGTTTCTAAGCTCTTTTAGACAAATTTTTTACGAAATTTCGTAATTCATACAGTACATAAGGTAGGTACCATATTAAATAAGTTGAAGTTAAAAATTAATTTTTGAAGTATACGTTTTGATAATATACTACACTAAATAGCAAACCTGGACAACCTACAGCTCGCGAAGGGTCTCAATGCGGTGCGCGAACGGATTTCAAAAAAAAAAAAAAATCATAAAGATAAATAAAAGAAAAAAATTTTAATTGGTACACCTTCTGGCCTACAAGATGAAAAACAGCGTGTAAATGTATATTCGCAGCTATAAACAGATACGTAATTAGGGCTGTACAACCCCCGCAAATTTGTAGTCAATCTCCCTCTCAGACCTTCCAAAAAAACTGGGAAAAACGGGGAAAAGTTGGGAAAAAACGCTATATAATTACATAGGTAGGTAGGTACCTAAATGTTATATAGAAATTTAGAATAAAAAAATTAAGTAAAAAGATTTTTCGCTCGCTGTACTTGCGAAATTGTTTCATAAATTTATTAAACCTTTCCAGAGGTGAATTTTGTGTACAGCCTTGTACGATACAATTGAAAATTACCGGCGGACATTTATGATTTTCAAAAATTCTAGTGCAGCGACACTCTGCCAGAAAAAGTAGGTTTTCAAAGGTATGGTTTGAAATAATTCAACCATAATGACGGAATATTCAACATTTTTTAAAACCTTTCTTCTGCCCCAACTTTAAAGTTTAGCTTGCGCTCCATCCTTGAATATTAGCTTTTGCTCCAACCTTAAAGAATATTAAGAAAAATATCCTTAATCTAGAAGACTAGAAAAAGACTAGAAAATAAAATCGGTAAATAGTAGAAGAAGTGATACCAGAACACAAAAATCTTCCAAAAAGTACTTACTTCAAACGAAACTGAGGAGTAGATGTTTGAGGATTCAAATTGTATGTAATCTTCCTCTTATCTACTATGAAGTTGCTTTTTTCTGTTGGAGTATTTCACTTAAGCCAAATGACAGAATTTCACAAAATTATGTGCCTATCCCTGGTGGGTTTGCTGTAGTATTGCTTTAAACTGTTCGTCTTATCTTTTATGAAGTTGCTTTTTTCTATTAAAGAATTTCACTCCGCTCAAATGATAAAATTTCACAAAATTTTTGCCCACATAATTATAATTTGGTGCCATTTTCAGGTAACACGAACTGAGTATTTCTCGAGTATTCGGCCCCAGCGGTGGGTGTGGGTGTATCTTTCGTTGCATGATCTTCTGAGCGTTTTGGCACTATTTTTTAAAATTCATTATTTTTAATATGTACTCCCTTTTGCGTTCAGTCCATTTCGAAGCGTAATTTTGATCGGATCGTTTCGAAATTTGAAACGCATATTTGTATTCACCTAAGAAAGAACCCTATTGTTTCTGGTTCGGATCAGTTGGTGTAGGTAATGATTTGAAGTATATCTAACATGTTTTAAAATTTTGTTGGTGTTATGGTTCATTCCCTGGGGCTATTGGAGGTGCTAATTTTTCATGTTATGTCAATAAAAGTTGAAATTCTCTTTCAATAGGAGCAAAATTTGGTACAGACAGTACCTCCCCTACAACGACCAATTGGTCAATTGCTTTCCAACTTATTAGCTATTCAGTGTGAATTTTCCTCTTTTACACTTCTTATAATAGTCCTGAAAAATTAACTTTCTACGCTTCATCGAGAAAAACATTCGTTCTAACCTAAAAACAATCCGATCTCAACAAAAGGTTAAATTTCGCCCATCCCCTACCCGCTTCCGTACACTAGATTTGAATACGGACACTAAAAATATCCGTGTATTTTCGCAACTACCACGCAGACAATTGCACCTTACTTCGTTTTGCAATGTGTGACATTTTTTCACATATAATTGTAGGTATTTATTTATTTTTATTTTTATTTTTTTTGTATAATCCACAATTCTCATCACTAAAGGAAAGAAAATCATCGAATTATTTTCTAAAATCGTGCTAGTAAAAATTTTGAATAATTTTTCATTCAAAAAAAAAGATTTTTGTTACAATAATTAAAAATTCATTCATAAAATATTTTGAAAACATGATACTGAATCAGTATACTTTATCGCATATGCATCGTATTTGAGTGATATTGGTAATTTTTTACAAAAAATCTAAATATTTTATATATTACCTACTTTATTAGAAGAATGTTGGTGATAGAGGTGATTCTTAAACGAAGAAAATCTACTTTTTCTTGCGAAGCTTGCTGCCCAAGAGATTTTTCTTTCTTTTTTCAATAGCGGTGAAATTTTTCACACAGGGATACAGGTTCTCCTTCACGTAAATGAATTCTATAAATTCCGGTTTTAATAACAAATTATTTTATTTATTTTCGAGTTTTTGGTAATTTAGCGTTAGTTTTTTTTGGTTAATGATTTTATAGGCTTCCTGCTCTATTCCGTCCTCCAACCAATATCACGATTGGAATCGAAATTGAAACAATTATTTCTTATAATCATTCATAGGTAAGGACTCTTCATGAATAATGCTTGAGGTTAGCTCTTCCTCTGAACGGCTGTGTAATAGTAAAGGTCTTTCAAAAATGGCTGTAATAAAAATTTCTGTAAAAAAAAAAAAATTGATTTTAAAAGAGTTGAAGTTTGCAACGGTTCATGCCATAACATATCAGGTGTGTCGTCAAGTAGAAGTTTAGTTATTGTCGTCTGTCGTTAGATTAATTGAAAGTCCCTCGTTTAAAGCTGAACAGATGTTTTTTCGAAAAACATTTTTAATTACTTAGCCCGTCAGCTCAATGTTCACAACAATGAAGTCTCTTTAAAAGTTTTCTTGATAGCTACAACTTCCCAAATCTGCTCAATAAAATATCAGAGCATTGTGAAATTAGATTAGATTAGTATTTTAAATAGCAAGTAGAAATAATTTTAACGAATGAAAAAAATTATACTTATTTTAAACAGTCATAAAAATTAAATGAAAAGTGTAGCATCTGGTGTATGATCATACCTACAAGCAATGATACGAAATAATTTTTTGCAAAATATAATTAGCAATTCTGTTCTAACAATATCTAAAACTGGAATCAATTGTTCGCAGTTTCTTGAGATAGCTCTCTCCTGATTTTCGTATAATGGCACATTAAAAGGTAATTAATAAAGCTGGATCTTGAAACTGACAGGGAGTGAGAAATCAAAAAATGATTTAAAAATATCAAATATCAAAATATGAGACTAATTTATTTTTGAATTTTTGTAGCCTCTTGTTTCCAGTGACATATACCTAAAACATATAATTTTTATTTTGATTTCACTTTAAAAATAAAAATAGTTAAAAAGAAAAAATTCAAAATTTTTTTCACATTTTTTTCTCAAAAATCTCAATTATTACCTATATGCAAATGAAAACAGATCTGGAGAACTATTCCATTAACACTTTAAGTCATTTCAGCTCTGTTTACGTGGCGTCAAGTCCAGTAAGAATCTCACGAAACTACCAAATTAAAGTTTGCTTAAACGGCATAAGTGGCTGAACGACGTAAAGTACTAATAGAACAGCTCCCCAGTCCTGGCAAATAATCTGTCATAGAAGCGACTCGCACTAAATTCTGTAAAAATTATTGAAAAATAAACATATTCGGTTCAAATTTCACATCGTAGGGGTGCTAGTTACAAAAATATCAAATAAAATTTTGAAAAAATTTATATTTTTTAATATTGAATTTTCTGAGAAAAAAAAATTTCCAACTCAAGTTCTATTTTCTCAGGATCGAATAAATGGATTTTCAAGATTTTTAATTTTTATTGACTGAAGTATTCTGAAGAAACGGGAGGATTGTTTGAAATATTTGTTCTAAGAATAAGCGTATGATTTTTTGTATGAAAAAAAAAAAAAAAAAAACTACATTTATCAGAAAAATTATCAATGAGAGTTGAATCATTCAAATAGAAAACTATTCATTAAAGTATTCGCTAATGTTGTGCAAAAGCAAGACAAATATTTTAGTCATTATATTCTAGAGCTCATGAGGAAAAAGAACATAAAAATGAGCAATTTTACATTAAAATACTTGATTTCTCACTCCTTTGAAGCAGGTTATAATTCATATTGTTCTAATTTTAACTGCGCAAGAATTGGAAGTCAAAGAACTGTAAATGAATGAGTAAAAACTGTAGCGCAGTAGCTGCTCCACTAGGAAAGAAATTAGTTACAAGTAGTTACAAGTAAGTACAAATCATAAATAATGATTGAAAATTATGTATTTTAAAGTCCAACATCCGAATTAAATCGAACATGTCAGAAGTATCGTCTGGCCAATCCGCATCATAATTAGTTGTAGTTCATAGTAAAATTTTTATTGTAAATTTAATGGCTGTGGCGACTTCCCACCAGTAGTGACGAGTGTGCTTGCACATTCGCTGGTAGGTTGTGTGGCATGTCCCTATTACTCTCTTGGTACACACAAGTTGGTAGCTCACCACTAACAATCTAATTTTTATACTTAGCTAGGCTCACACACACACGCGCACACACGCACACACACACACACAAGGTCAATCGGTAATTGTACGCATGCACTTTCCGCGGCCTCCTACAATGGCTCTTGATAAAAAATTGAGCATTTTCGAGCTATAAAATTTGTAAGATAGGAACAAAAATAGCTGTACAGAAAGTACCTTTCTATCAATCTATACCAAAATCAATAAGTCTGGTCTTTGGCTTAACGCTAATATTCGTACCAAATTTTGTGACTATTGAACAAAAATTACGATCTTTACTGGGGTGAAAAGAAAATGGAATATCTATAAGTATCGACCAACATATTTACCAGTATTCATACCAATTTGAGCTTTTAGTGTCAAAGGTTTCCTTTGGTTTCATATGAAACGAAAAACGTACCTACCCCCACCTCTTGGTCGTATCATGAGTTCAAGATTAACATGTAGATTTCCGTAGAAAACCTACATAAAAACTAAACACCTTGTATAATACGGACACCAGTTATATTTGTCTAGAAATAAAGGTTGCTAGACGAAAAGGTAGTTCATTTGTTTCATTTTGACTGGAAGTTGGTCACCTTATCATCTCCCACTTTTAAATTTTATTCGTATTATTACATTTTCAAACACCTATCATACTAATATAATTATTATGGATTGTTCATTCATACCAGTACCCGAAATTTAAAATATTTCCAAATACTCCATCTGCGTGACCTCGATTCATTTCACGGCGTATCTTTATGAAAATTAACATTTTTCGCTTAATTTTCCAACTTATTCATTTTTAATTCTTCTAATTTACGACGAACGTTTTGGTAACAATAATTCTAAATTTTATTCTATCTCAGTAAAATCAAACAGAACTTCTACTTTCTTTCTCTGTAACCGTACATTCACTCCCTCCCCCACATACCACATACGTGAATAATATTATGTTAAATAGGAAGGCCTACAATATATCTATTTACTAAAATTCAAATACGTTCGGATTTCCGTCCGCATTTATTTTTCGTACTTCTCATTGAGCTATGAGGCTGAAAATTGGCATGAGAGTGCATCAGTATCCCATCTGCATACGTTTGTCTTCGAAACTCTAAAAACGTGAAAGGCAGCAGATATGGGTCAAAAACATTTTTTGAAGCAGCATTTTTTCCACTGTCAGTAGGATGGGTGACCGACACGAATTGTTTTTTTCTTTTCTTTTTTCTAACCCAATACGGTCTAACTGAGAAGATTTCCTGTAAATTTTACTGACTGGTGCCAATGTGTTGATCAGCGTAGACTCTCAATCTCAATCTCCCCCTTTTCTAACCAAATACAGTCTTACTGATAAGATTTCCTGTAAATTTTACTGACTGGTGACATAATCTTATGACTTTGATGGATCCAATATACCTAATAGAGGAAATGCAAAATAAAATGTTGATAAAGTTGTTCAAGGAAAATTACCGTGATAGACCCATTTGTTATTTACCTGTAGGTATATACTCGATCCGTTATGATGTCTGAAAACAAAAACCAACATCCTAAGTGATGGGAACAAAACATGTCAAAAAAATATAAGGATAAGAGTGAAAATCACAAGTCGAAGACTAGCGAGTCAAGAATGAAACAGGCCAGCAGAAACAGCCTATGTGTTTCCAGCCAACCAGAACAAGCCCTGTACCCTCAATGAAACAGTCCAACATTTTAGTAAATGAGAGAAAAGATGGGCAGGCCGACTTACTATTACACAGTGGATAAAGTATAGTAATAACTTACAGTTTAGGAAACCTGGAAGATTAAGTCGTGCCAGTCACATTGTTTAATGACATTGTCTTCATTATGTGATTGTCCCATGTGAATGAAGAACCAACTATCATAACTGTCGATGGACAGTTCAAACTAAAATTGGTCGACAAGTCACAAAATGGAAAGAAAGAATTTCCACAAGAGGTGTTACTAAAAGTTTGATTTTGTGATTTTAAACAGTATTCTTAAATTGGGAATTTAAGTGATTTGAATGGTTAAATTGAAAAACTGTGTGAACTGCGAATGTATTTTTATTCTTGGCAAGCGGAGATTTGTACATTTAAAATGAGACTGACTGTTCATTGTGAAATCAAAATCCAGAACAGTCTAAAAAGATACCTAAGGATGAAATATCGCTGGTTCATAATTGATATGTTAAAACCGTTACATTACCAGTATGTAATTAAAATCATCGAGTAAAATGTCCCTATTTTACAAAGAACAAGTATCATTGATTATGCATATCATTGATTGACTGAATGTATTTTCCATCATTCATGGAACTTAAAGGTAGAAGAACAAACTTAAAACTCATGAGCCAATTCCCTAGCCAGTCCTACATGACGCGTGTATTTGAAAAATGTTATTCGGCGAATATTCAGCCCAAACATTTGCCTCGTTGCTTTGCGGCTCCTACACTACACCACGTATATATTGACTCGTGCTTATTTACCGACAACTGCTGGAACCTGGACAAATGTCTGCCAAATGCCGAACATTCGCATTGGCATTTCTCCCACATGGTGCACGAATGCAGACAAATGTCAAATGTTTGCCAAATACACACGTTGTGTGAGACTGGCTTTATAAAATACCTATATAATGTTTGAGACAAAAAAGGGTATGATAATCTGTGAAAGTTGTGAGTTTTTGGATGTCCCTACGTCATCACAAAATGTGAATAATTTTGTATACTTTTGATTGAGAAGAAATTTAGACTGTGTTCTTTACAAAAAATAAGTAACATGTTTCAAATAATATGGAAACCACGAATTTTCAAATTTAAAAATTTTGGAAATGCTATGGACGATAGATTAACTCTTTCAGTAAAAACAACTATGAACCAATAAAAGAATTTTGTTTGTCACTTTTCTCATCCAATTGAATAAAAAACTTTTAAGTCTTCTGTTATTGATAAATTTTAAGAGAAAATAGAAGAATCTTGTTATGCCTGAAGATCAAAGATTTGAAACTAATGTTACAATTAAGGAAGATCGATAGGTAGGATTCTCTCCTTTTTTACCAAGCTTGCTTACAAATAGGGTATTAAAATTGACCTCACAGAATGGTCATGGGTGGGGATGATGAAAATTTTTCGAGAAAACTATTGATACCACTCATCTTGACTTTTTTTTTTAAATGTATAATGCAAGAATTTATCGCCTCACATTTTTGTTCATGGTTTTGAGAAAACTCAAAAACAGATGGTGAGCTAAAATTTTCACGAGTCATAGTTCTCACACAGCATAGAAGCAGGTATGAGAGAAGTTTGGTGTCTATTGATTTAGTGGTTTCCAAGAAAAAGGGAAAACAAAATTTTTTTGGAAAATTCGTTTTTCCAGGATTTTGAGAAAACGACACAAGGGATCGGGCTGAAATTCTCTAATCGATTATCTAGAAGTTTGGTACTTATTAGTTTGGTAGTTTTTGAGAAAACTAGAGAAAAAAAATTGCTAGAAAAAATTTTATATTAACAGTTTGGAGAAAAATACAAAGGTGATAGGGCTGAAGTTTTCACGAAAGGTATTTTTTATATGGGACCAGGTCAAATAAGAGTTGGGTGCTTATTGGTTCAGTAGTTTTTGACAAAATTAGAAAACAAAAAAATTACTGGAAAATCGGTTTTTAGCTATTAGGCATCGATATATCGATTTTTTTTTTTTTTAGTTTTATCCGAAACTAATAATGAATATCGAAAAATCGATATATCTGTCAGATATTGTTGAGACCACCAATCCTTCTCCCCTCTCACTCCTACGAACACACGATCACATATCAAATACATTTATTTATATCTATTCGCGGCTACACTGATATACCACTTCCGCCACTCACTCGTTCATTTCCGTTACCGTTCGTTCATACTCTAAAAATGTACTTTGCTTAAATTATGTAACTTATGAAATAAACATTCGCTTCTTGGACGTAACTTCACTCAAATCTTTCTTTTCTGTTACAACTCAAGTCCTCAACCTCTATATGGTAGCATCGCTCGGTAACAATCCTTGTACCTGCAACAGATTTTAAAAAATAATAATTTAAAATTTTTAAATATCGTGAATTTTCTTTTGTGTTTAAGTCAAACTTTTAAAATTTTTTCGTGAATAATTGTGTTTTTAATATTTTTCGTAATTTTATTTTGTGTTGGGTAACTTAGTTCCAACCTACCATTTTTTTTTCTTTTTCGAGTAATAAAATTTTGTTCTCGAAAAATTTAATTCCACCTTGAATGCTGTAAACGTTCAATGAGTTTCGTCGTTTGCTGAAAAGGATTTGCCCTGTTTGTGTATAATCCAGCCAAGTGTATCGAAAATTCCAGGACTCGTCGATTGCTAAGTTGTTCAGGAACTCTGCTTGTGTTGCCTGAAAACTAGTAAATTCATTAGTGTCTGCCCTGCTTGTGTATGAACTAATTCGTCGAAGTCATCAACCGGAAATAAATCGCCTTGAGCAGTCACAAATCGATCTGAAACCAACGTAAAAGCTTCAATTCAACTACATCAAATTGGTATTCATCGTTACAATTCAACTTCATTTTTGGTATCATCTTTAAAACTCAAAAACTTAACTCACATCTTCATCGAAGTACGTTCAAAACAACCGAAGCGCAATTCAAACAGCAGTTCCAAAGTACCACCTTCATAAATTCCAGAAAACGAACCTGAAAAACAAAAAATCAACGATTGAAAAGGTATAACTTGAAAATTTTCTGCTAAAAAAAGGTAATAAAAAACATATTTTCGTAATTTTTTTTCGTATTTTTCGTATTTTTTTTCGTGTTCAATTTCGTGTTTTTCGTGAAACTTAACTCTTTCGATTCAAAATTTAACCCGTATATTTGAAAATACCGTTAATTTCAAATAATTTTGGCCTTTTCAAAATTTTTCTAAGTACAAATTTTGGCAAGTCGTGTGCAAATTTTTGCAGCCACTTTTGTCTTGGAGTGTACAACTCGTGACGTATGCACGGCTCGTTTCGTTCATTCGTTCGAACTTGTACATTAACCTTTTGTTAAGTGCAACGAACCTACGAACGCTTATCTTCGCCCATTCATTAAATACGTTGGCGCGGTTTTTCAATTTCAAACCACCATTTTGTTGCAACTTGAAAATTTTTGCCGTTGCACAATTTTGTCGAAAATACTTAACGTTTTTTTTTTTTTTTTTTTTAATTTTTTTTTTCTTTTTCTGATACGAACACTTAAATCAAATTAAATTTTTTTTTCTCTCGAGCAACTTTAATTATTTATTCGAAAATATTATACATATTTCAAAATTTTTTTTTCTACTGTGAATTTTTATTCTTACGAGTTACCAGTAGAATTAATTTTGCGTAATACTTGGTGAAATTTTTTTTTTTTAAATCACCTGCATATTTTTTTTTTATTTAATTTTCTCTACAATTTTTAATTTCGAATTATTTTTGTGGGTATATAATTTCAAACAAAATTTCCCCTGTTTTCAATAATTTTATTCCTTCCTAATTCCCTCGATCTGAAGGTAGCTAATTTCATATTCACCTCACATTTTTTTTCTGATTTTAATTAATCATCTTATCGAATTTTGAATTCTAATAAGAATTATTTTGGGTTAAAAAGTCTTGTTATTTTATTTTTATTTTTTTTATTGGGAAGCGTCCAGTCTCATCTTTAACGTGTGTGATCTCTTGCCCGCAGTGGACCTACTCGAGACACACACAAGGACAACTTAAATACTATCGTTAAATCTTCAAATTGTTTGGTTAGCACAGGTACGGCAATCCTAGTCTTGCGGCATTTGCTGGGGATTGACATCCGTTTGTTTTATTTTTTTATTATTTTTTTTATTTTTTTAAGTTCAGTCAATTCATTAATTATGAACACTGAAAATAATGAAAGGATCTCAAATGTTTTCCGTGGAAATGGCTATGAGGGATGGCGGGCAACTGTCATCAGCACCCTTATAGGTAAAGGCTGCCATTCCACAATTTTTCCTACTGCTCGTGAAACAAGTTACATTTATACATCCTCTGAAGAACGCCTAACATCGAAATGGCTTAAATTCTTCCAAACTCAAGAACGAGCCAAAGCTCATATATTCGAAAGACTTGACAGAAGAATACTTCATCATGTCAAAACTTGCGATGTAGTTTCTCAAATTTTTGAAATATTGGATGCTCGATATAGAAATCAAACCGCTACTAACATCATGGTATTAAAGTCAAAATTTCAGTCCCTTCGCTTCGATCCAAGGAGAGGTACCATCCGTAGATTCTTGGAATATTTTTCAACCATTGTGGAAGAACTACGTGATGCTAATTACCCCCTATCGGAAGCCGATGAAATTGATCAATTAATGATGTCATTGCCCGAAAAATTTGATACTGTTTTCTCAGAATTCCGCCAATTAGAAGTAGAAAAACGAACTACTGTCAGACTCACAAAAATGATATTAGAAAAATGTGATCGAATTGAATATTCTAACAAAACTTTTCCCGGGTTTGATCAGCCTAAATCATCCTATCAACCAATGAATAATAATAGAAGAAATTTTAGAAATTTTCGAAATAATAACAATAACTCAAATTCCTCCAAACCAAATTATAATACAACGAGTTATCTAAACGATCACAGAAATAACCAAAATAAACAAAACAATTATCCTTCCAAAGATAATGTGTCCCAAATGGATATTACGTGCTTCAGATGTAATAAAAAGGACACATGTCAAGGACATGCCCTAATGAGACATCTAATGCAAGTAATACTCCAAATACCCAGAATCAGAACAGTAGCTCAAAACCCCAAACTTCAAATAACACGAATCCCCAAAAAAAGTCAGAAGATAAATCCAATTTTCGTGTCAAATACTCTATGATGTTACATTCAAATCTTAATCACTTAAGTTTTGATGACATCGAAGATGAATTCCAATGGCCAAAACCCCCTACAGTATCAAAATCCGCCCCCCCAAAAAACCAACTCCACACGATGTTACTAGATAATGGAGCAGATGACCATATGGTCAATGATATTTCAAAATTAAGAAACGTACGTAAAGTTGACAATTCTCGTAGAGCACTTTGTGCCAAAAAAGGTGTATTCGTAAATCCCACACATGTAGGATCAATGTATGTTAATGTCTGCAACTCTAACGCAGAATTTTCCACTATTCACCTAAAAGAGGTATATTATGACCCTGATTTAAGCCTTGATATTTGGTCAGGTGCTAAAATCATGGAGTCTGGCATCTTCAAAATCATAACGGACACGGATCACGCAGACATCATAAATAAAAATACTGGTGAAATTACTATAACCGCTCCAAAGAGAGGTTCTATGTATTACATTGATTACGAAATAGTTGATGAAGAAGAGGAAAATAAGGTCTATCAGGAGCTTGTATGTATGCCTGTACCTAGTACGTCAGTAGAACAGGAAGATCATTTAGATGATCCTCAACAAAATTTTGAAGAACTGAATGAGGCCGAAACAAGCAATCCACATAGAGAGCAGGAAAACATTGACCATCCCCAAAATTTTCAAGATACTGAAGTGGATACAGTCACTCAGGAGATTTATTCCGAATCTGAGGACGAATTAAATGGAGAGAGTGTCGGAATAAATAGAAAGCACAAGAAAAATATAAACAAAACTAAAACTCTTTGGCATAGAAGATTAGGTCATCTAAGTGGCAAAAGCCTTAAAGCTTTATCAAAAGTAGTAGTAGGTATGCCCCAAAATTTGATATTTAAGGACGATGACTTTGCCACTTGTGAAATCTGTATAAAAGCAAAATCCACCCGACTTGGTCATCACGGCGTGAGAACTCGACCAACGAGAAGAATGGAAGTAGTCTCATCAGACATCATGGGACCCTTTCAAGAGGCGTATAACGGAGAAAAATTCATAATAACCTTTATTGATCATTACTCGAAATATACTCTCGCCTTTCCAATATTAAGAAAATCCCAGGCATTCGATAAATTTAAAGAGTACTATTTATCTTTTAACACAAAATTTCCCAATGATCCTATCTCAGTATTAAGAACTGATCAAGCCAAAGAATACTCCGACTCCAAAATGACACAATTTTGCTCCGAAAAAGGAATCACATTAGATGATGGCGTGGCGTACACCCCCGAATTAAACGCAATAGCCGAAAGGCAAAATAGAACCCTGCTCGAAAGAGTTAGAGCCATATTATATGACGCAAAAATTGATTTTAAATTATGGTCAACAATTGTATTAGCCGCCGCCCATATAATTAATAGAAGTCCGACCCGCGTCAACTTAGGAAATATGACCCCTTATGAAAAATTATACGGGACTAAACCCGATATTTCCCATCTTCGAGTCTTTGGTGCTATTGCATACAAACACATTCCCATTGAACAGAGACAGCAATCAGCAGTCAAAGCCAAGAAGAACGAAGAGGAGCATCTCGACCCAAAATTTCTACCCCGAGCCCTTAAAACAATTCTGATCGGCTTTTCGAATGTAGGTTATCAGATACTAGATCCAATCAAAATGAAATCCTACAAATCCTGCGATGTTAAATTTGATGAGACGAAAACATTAGCCGACTTCACAAACAAACCAGAGGAACTCCATGTTAAACCCTTAGAAGAGGAAATTGAGGCAATCTATAGGGTCAATGTGCTAAAACAAGCCTCATCTGAAGACTCATTGTTTATAGAAGATTGCATGCCAGTAAGTTTTAGTGATATTTTCCAGAATCCTTTTAAGAAAGAGTGGCTTAAGGCAATCAATGATGAACTGCAATCCATGTCAGACCTTAATGTGTGGAAAATTGTAGACCGTCCACACAATATCAAACCTATTGACACACGATGGATATTCACGGCCAAAGCCAATGAAAGAGGAGTAATGTGCCCAAAAGCTAGACTAGTTGCCAAAGGCTTTATGGACAGATCCGAGTATACCATGACAGAGACCTATGCACCTGTTGTGCAACTCTGGCTAATTAGGTGGATCTTATCCGTAACTAACCTATTGAATCTACAACTTGTTCAATACGATGTCAAAACAGCCTATTTGAACTCTAAAATCAAAAATGACATCTTTCTTAATATTCCCCAAGGTTGCAACGTCGAAAAAACAAAATTACTTAAACTTGAAAAATCCATCTACGGCCTTAAAACATCTAGTAAAAATTGGATTGAGTTACTGGATTCTCACCTTCAAACTTCCAATTTTACAAAGTCAAAAATCGACAGATGCGTATATACACGTAAAGATGAATCAGATGGTATTGCCTTCATGATAATTTACGTAGACGACATTCTCCTTGCAACTAATCGTCCCGAATGGGTTAATGAAATAACCAATCATTTTGAAACTCGTTTCACTATGAAAGTTGTAAACAACCCAACCCATTTTGTAGGTTTTGAAATTGAAAGAAATCGTGAATCACAAATAATTAAACTTACCCAAAAACAGCAGATCCAAAAGATTCTCCAGAAATTCAAAATGTGTGATTCAAATCCTTCCAAAACGCCTATGGAGACAGGCCTCAAGTTAAACAAATCTGAAGGCACAGACAATAAAGAATACAGATCTATGATTGGTGCACTATTATATGTATCTAGAGGCACAAGGCCAGACATATCTTTCTCAGTCAATTACTTGTCAAGATTCCAAAATTGTTCTGATGATACAAAAAAGAATTATGTACGACGCATCATCCGATACTTGAAATCCACAATCGATCTTGCAATTGTCTACAGATCCAACTCCGAAGGCATATCAGCCTATGTCGATGCATCCTATGCCCCCGACATTGATGATCAACCTATAAACATGTCTGAATTAGAAAAAGGAAAATCTATAACTGGTTACCTTATTACTATGTATGGTGACATGATAAATTGGGGCGTTCATCGCCAAAATATTCATGCTTCTTCATCAACAGCAGCTGAATTAATTGCTCTTCACGATTCTTTTGAGGACATAGAACTTGCTTGGCTTCTCAATCGTGAATTCTTCTCAATTGACACTCCAGTAATTGTCTACGAAGACAATATCTCTGTTATTCATGTCATCTCTGGAGGAGGTCAAAAACGTCTTCGAGCTCTCATGATCAAATGTTATGGACTTGCTCAGGCCTATAATAACAAAATTTTCACATTCAAACAAATAGCTACTGAAGATCAACTAGCTGACTTACTTACAAAAGCTTTATCCAGTAAGCAGCATATATTACTTACCAATAAAATCCTAGAATCCCTAAAAAGTCAACTCCTTTACCCAAAATTTTGTCTGAAACATCACAAAAACATAATTCATTATATTTTATCTCTTTTTGCATGTTATTTATCCTGTTACCTAATATAAATTATTTTGCATGTTACCATATTTTATTCACATTTATTAATCACTATACTTACCATAAGCGTCCAAATCAGTTACCATTTTATATATACATGTTTTCATTTTTAAATTTATATTTTTGTAATTTTTTTTTAAACTTAATTAAATGTAATAAACACATTTTATGAAACACTTTTGTAACACCCGCAGTCGTGATCGGTTCAAAAGATTGTAGGGGGGTGTTGAGACCACCAATCCTTCTCCCCTCTCACTCCTACGAACACACGATCACATATCAAATACATTTATTTATATCTATTTGCGGCTACACTGATATACCACTTCCGCCGCTCACTCGTTCATTTCCGTTACCGTTCGTTCATACTCTAAAAATGTACTTTGCTTAAATTATGTAACTTATGAAATAAACATTCGCTTCTTGGACGTAACTTCACTCAAATCTTTCTTTTCTGTTACAACTCAAGTCCTCAACCTCTATAGATATCAATAACTATCGATAGGTTTTAAAAGTTTGCCAGCTATTTGGAAATTTGGAAATAATATTTTGAATTATTGATGAAAATTGGCAAACTGCGTTTTCTAGCTGCCTTAGACTTTTTTTGGAATTGTAGATGCTCCAATTTTGAATAACGTACAAACAAAAATGGTAATTTATTTTTTTTAAATACTGAAATATCGAAGGGGAAACTCAAAATTACGTGTAGAAAAGAAAATGGAAATAAAGTATAGTTTTTGCTTCAAGAAATTTCGCTTTACCTTTTTAGAGAATCATCGACTTTTTATTCGAATTCATGGAATTCACTGATGCTCACCGCTCGGTGCTTTAATTTGAGAATTTCTTTTAAAAAAATTTTTGAATTCCCATATTTGTGATTTTTCAAGCCGAAATAATTGCATATTAGTTGATAATTTTTTCTTGAAATTCATGAAAAACAATTCAACTTTATCTATGATATATCTACCTATACCGAGATAAAGGAACTCGGACCTTACAAGAATTCACGTAGGCTAACGGTTTTTTATGTAAATTTTTTGTGTGATTGCGAGAAAAAAAAATTGTAAATTTTATTTCATATTTTAACAATTTTTTTACACCGAAACTACATTTTCTCCTTCTTTTTATCTGAATTTTGGGGAATTTTACCCAAACTGTTGGGTGAACTTGTCCAAAAGATTTTTTGTTAGATACTTTTCCCCACTCTTGTGAAAAGTCTTTGGCTACTTTGTCAGTAAACTATGTCTCCATCATTGCTAATATTTTTCTTCTTTTTTTCAAGAGAATGGTAAGTACGTCAACCGTAAAACTGGGTTAAATTGTACAAATTCTATAGGTGGAGGAGGCCAAATAATTTTTACAAGAATGAGAAAAGTAAGCAAAATTGTATTCAAGAACTGAGTTTGAAACATCACATAAAATACGAGAATATGAATTTATAAGTGAAATACAAATATAAACTTGTTCAATACGGTAACTTGTACAACTGGAAGTTATGTTTTTCGAAATAGAAAAATAGGTTTGATGAACTGGATCAGAACAGTCATAGAAAAATAAGTTATTTTACAAAAACATAGGCATAAGTATATATATATATATATATACAGTACTTAATTATTCTCCTGAATTTTCAGCTCTTAGAAGAGTATATCCCCTTACATCAAAATTAGCCGAGTGTCACCACTTCAAATTCGAATTTTTGGAAAAATATCAATGAATTATACAATTGAAACACCGATCTCGAAAAATGAAGAGTACTTTTATTTAACGTACACGTATTAATACATATTTTGTAGGTTTTAAATTACTATTTACAATTTTACATCTTTTTTTCTCGCAGTAGTAAGTGATTCGTGTGATTCTTTGTTTACTCATCAAATAATCCATACTTATAAACTCTTCATATAACAACAATTGTCAAAATATACGAGTTATTACTTATTTCGTAATAGCGTATCACAATTATGAACACGGAAGGATAGAAAATATTGAAAAATTTGCTGAGAAATGTGCCACATGTTTGTTTAAAAGGAATACAGTAAACAAGTGTCTCGTATTTTACTGATTTGCTAAGGTGCAGCAGATTTTTTTGATACGAAAGTACATACCTATTTGCCATTAAAACTGTTTTCCGAACATAATTTTTGGAATATTCATTTAAATGCAAAATTTCTAGTAAGTCACGCACTTCAGAAAAAAATTCAGATACTGTCAGATAGGGGCGTTTAAAATGTGGTATTTACCTGCAAAGAATGTGAAATATTTTTTAATTAGTTCTTTGTGTATACTTTGGTAAATAATAATTCTACTGTAAAAATAGTTACGTATATATAAAAATATTTTACATCTAATTTTTTACAAAAACAAATCAATAAGTAATATTCGCGAACAATGCACTAAACAGCTACACCTATAAAATACTGATTTTTGCATCAAGTTCTCTCAGAGTACTTATACTCTAAGTACTACACCGCAGCGAGGTTATTAAAAAAATAATCAACTGTTTTACATCATAAATCATTGTTACTAACACAATGACGTTTATTTCGTTTCGATACATCTAATATTTATAGAAATATTATAAGTCAAGAAAAATGTATAATGATAGATGAATTTGCTTAAATAGATAAAAGGTCGGCGCCGTTGGGTCTTTTAATGATGCTCGTTAGCAAAAAAATGAATAAATTAGTTCAACTATAGTTGCTGATATGAACGAATTCGCATTTGTGACGTCAGTTGCCCTCAACGAAGAATAAGGGTGTGGTTTAGTTTAATCAACTTCAACAATTTATTGAACTTAAAGCATTCTAAGTCACAGGGAAAAATATTCCAACAGAACTATTCAAGGTACCGATCCGATTTGCAATAACTACTCGCTGCTTGGGGAAAAATCATTTACATCTGTCCCATTGATGTTTCAGCAAGGTGACCACGTGAAAACTGTCCTGTATTTAGTTAGTCGTCAGTTTTAATTTTTGAATCGTGAATAAATAATGATAATATTCAGCGTCTTGTTTCTAAATCCTACTTCCTTTTCCTCTTTTTTCAAATTTATAGCTAAATAGACGTATGAATGGCACATTGTAGAAAATATCGATATATCGATATTGTATCGAAATTCTCGCATGAATATTATAGAGGATGAGGACCGGAGATGTAACAAGAAAGAAAGATTTAAGTGAAGTTCCGTCTAAGAAGCGAGTGTATTTCATAGAAGATACATAATTTAAGCAAAGTACATTTTAGAGTAATAAACGAATGTCAATGGAAATGAACGAATGAGCGGTGGAAGTGGTAGAACAGTGTAGCCGCGAATAGATATAAATAAATTATGTATTTGTGTGATCGTGTGTTCGTAGGAGTGAGAGGGGAGAAGGATTGGTGGTCTCAACAAATATCAATACTATTTCGATACAAAAAAATATTGATATTTGGCATCACTAATAGTTTAAACGTCGCATTGTCACAGTTTTTTTGTTCAAATTTAGTGCTCGTGGAAAAGGTAACACACACATGAACAGAGTTTAGCAGCTCGTATTCCAACGCTCAACGCACAAATCATCGTACCTACTGAAGTGTGCACAAACTTACTCGGACTGAAGTTGGTACAAGTTTACTTACACTGGGTGGACACTACCCAGTGCCCCATCTTTATTGGTCAAATTATAAAGCTCGGTCAATTTTGCGGAGAAGCCTGCATGTGTGGATAGCCCTTTAGACTTCAGTGGAAATACAATTCATAAACTTTTTTTGTAACACACTTGCTTCGTTTGCTGAAGGGAGAAGGCGTTTGGAAGGGTGAGTCTTCGATCATATTCTTCTGGAGATTCATCCCCATCCATCGAAACAAAGAGAAAAATTTTTTGCCAGTTCATTTTTGTGCCTTGACAACCGACTGCTAAAATATATTATTTTGTCTTCAATAAAAAACAAAACCAAAAACAACAACAACGGCAATTTACGACACCCTAAATCCAGGCACTACCTGTTATCGGTCTGCAGCATTAAAGTGGGAAGGAATTTTGAAATGGACATTTTATAAAATGACGTTTCAATCTGTAATGGTTCTTTCCTTTTCTGCTTAATGGGTAATTTATCATTAACAAAATGAGCTTAGAAGTATATAGGTACACAGTGAACTTCACCATATAGCTCAAAAATTTCCAGTAAGAATTGAATTAGCAACAAATTTGAACCATTAGTAGTAGAAGTTAGAACTCTTTACTGAATAGGAAAAAGTCGAATGCTTACGTTCAGGATATAGGGAATAATATTTTCATGAAACACCTTATAATTCCAGTCAAGTTCTGAGCTGAAAAATAGTGATGTGTCATTCCATCCGGAAGTACTTCCAATGAATGACTCTTCCAGAGGAAGGACTCCGAGTCATTCCACTTGATGAAAGGAACTAGTTCCACCAATTTTTTTTCTCTTCCCATTTCATTTTTCATTCTCCTTCTTGTTCAGATGTTCACTCATATAAATTCATTTTATTCTGTTTATTTACCTAGGTATGGTTTTACACTTTTACTTCTAGTTCCAGTTCAATGAGTGTTATGTTGTTATCATTTACCGTATCAAATAAAAATTATTCGTACTTCACAACAATTACCTACTCAATTATAGTAAAATAAACGAAATAATCCTAAAGAAAATGTGATTATTTGATTCTGGATTTGTATACTGTACTGGAAATTTTCATCAAATTGCCATTGCTGATAAGTTACATGATAATTGAACTAATCCACTTCCTACTTTTCTAACTTCAAGAATCAAGAATAATGATGATAATCATCTTAAAGCTTGCTTCAGCATGTATCAACAATCTTTATTCAACGCTATACAGTACACTTCCTTCCATTTATTTTTTTCTTTTCTTTCCTTCCATTCCAACATTTCCCACATTCATTTAAGGACAACTGACGCATTTCATTTTTTGTAAACCTAAGGAACTAAAGGAACTAATGAACTACTTCTAAGAACTACTTCCATTCACGGAGTCGAAGTCGTGGAAGTAGATCCATAAAAGAAACTAAAATTCCCATCAATACTGAGAAAAGGTTTTGAGTGAATGTACGACACTTGATGGAAGAAAATTACCCTTAAGACATGGGTTAACCTACAGTAGTTCAGTAATAACGACTTGTTTTTACGACAACAAAACACGGCACAAAGTCGTCAGTAAGGCGCAACACATTTTCTGAAGCAGTCGACGGATCGGCTGAACAATACCTACTTTAAACGTGAAATTTCATTCATCTCAATTAAACGACTCATACGCCAAACAAAATCTTTACACTCTTCACATAAAATTTAGCATTAATGCACCCTGGAAGAATACTACGAGGAAAACTCTATTAAAAAGTTTCCATAACCTTAATTTTCGCGAATTTAATGTTAAAACAATGTTATCTCACGTTTGCATACACAGCCACAGTATCATCGAAAAACCTTCATGTATAAAGGGCCACGTTTCGTATTTTTATAGGTACCTCTTCTCCTTACAGCACATCCTTCGCAATCTTAAGATTAATTTTATCAATACCTTACCAATTGATGCAGAAGCCACTTGAGCATATCCTAATAAACGATCACACTGGCTGAAAACATCGTCTTATTGTTCGTCCATTAAGAAATGTTACCCACGCATTTCTTCACCGCCTCCCAACGCCTTCATTGTCTCTTCCTAATCTACATAATTCAGATAATTTTCGTTTGTTTTGTTCGGTTTTTGTTTGGTTTTTTCCGAGAAAAATACGAATTTATAGGTACAAAAGTATATATGGAAGAGATTCGAAAGACACAGAAAGCCCATTTGCATTTCGGAGGAATGCACTGGATGGAGGAGACCACCGAAATGCTTATTTATTAACCAGTGATTACCACGCTGATAAATTTTTACAAAACAATCTTTATTGTGTAACCTAACCAATTTATTCGATGATTATACGAGCTCGGGTTCCTAGAAAAATTACGCAGTTATTATGCTTCTTTTATTGCAACATAAACGTAGTTGCAATTCCTGAATAAAAAAAAAAAAATTCTGATGAATAAGCAAAAATCTGTGACATATGCGGTAGGTATACTGTACGTATTTAGAACATTTCAATTAAAAACACAACGCTACAACTTGAAATAGGCCACAAACCGTTGTAAAGCTGTGTTACGATGAGTGAAAAATAAATACCTACCTACAAAAATGAATATGTACCTACAGAGGTTGTGGACTGCGTTTTCGGCTAACTAATGGTTTCTCAACTTAAATTTATCCAGGAAAACCGACGAGAATACAGTATGAAAGCGATTGAGATCTCACACGAATGACTTTTTATCCTAGAAAAGATACACAGTATCATAATGTACCCGCTGGACTTCAGCAGCTAAAGACGATTAGAAGCTACATAAACCTCAAAATTAGTCAAAACAGTCAAATAAAAACGAAAATCGAGACGAGTTGAACAGAGCATACTTATATCTTCAGATACAATCATTCTCGTCCAAATAGAATTAATTACGAGTGTCTTAACTTTTCGATGAGCGCATATATATGCCTAGGTACGTAGACTTTCACTCAGTATTTATTAACAAAGGAGAGGATCAGTCTCATAGAAGCTTGCGGTGAAGAGGAAAAAATCAAGATAGTTACCTATGTGTTTCAGTTAGCAGCGAAATAGCGGATGTTATCAGAGAAGCCAACACCTTTCTAACCGAGTGAATAATTGATTTAGTGAAACCAGTTTGAAGGTATTCGTGATAATTTCATAAATTTAAGAGTACCTAATTTGATAACTAAGGGGTAGGCATTATGCAATAAATAGGTTAATTTTTTCGAATAGAAAAATTTCAAGTTTATTAATTACTTGTTCGTACTAACCAATGAGAGGGTATGCAACGAGAGAGCAGGATTATTATATGCCTGTACACCTGTTAAAAGGTGAGTGAAATTGATCTTGCCTTCCGGTTCTGCAAAAAGCGTTAGATTAACAGTCGACGTGTAACGAGAATACTGGTTACAAAGTAATTTAAGTACTCGTAATTTGAAAAGGTTATATTATACACAATATAAAACAGTGAACTCGTAAGTTTAACATAAAAGGTAAAGATGAGAAAGATAGATTAGATTTAGATTGATTGAATGAATGATAAAATGTACATGGTTACATGAGTTTTTATAATTAGAAGTTTTGGGAGGAGAATATGGCGATTTCTTGGAGAGTGGAAATGGTAGTAATATGATTGGCGAATTATGACAATACAAGTTTAGAATTGTCCAATAGGAGTTTAAATGAAATGACATAAATGGGTGATTTTGGTATTTGCAATATCTGCAAAAATGGTTTCATAGAAAAGAGTTGTTATGAAAGGATGGATTTATTTTGTTATAAACATAATGATAGGAACAAATGAGTCAGTAAAGGCAAGTAATGACTTGTTTACATGACGTCATTATAATAAGAATTGTTTTAGGTGATTGATATATATATGAAATATATATTGAAGAGAGAAATATTATGAATGATACGAAATTATCATTACACGACGGTATTCCCAAAAAATAAGCCCATAAAAAATACCTATACACTATCGTGCATAGGTAATGTCATTGACCTTATTAATAACGATAATCGTTAATGGATTGATAAATTTTTGGCCAAGATAGCTCGCAACTTTTGTGACTTAATTTTATCAACTTTAGCCAGGTACCTACTTCAATTCCCTAAAGACATTTTTCAAGGTCATCCATAAGGTAAACCTGCCTATAATTACGCACGTCCTATAAGTACGCACTTACAATTTCTCATATCTGGCAACACTGATTTGTAAAATGGATGATACTGTCATGGCTACGGCCACGAGTCCTGTGCGCACTAGCGATGCGCAGAGGACTCGACATGACTGGAGATACTGGGCTGAGGCGACACTAACAGTTGTTCCACGACCAGGCGCGAGCTAAGGTGTGTGACAACGAACATATTTTATTCGTCCTTGTGACGTTAAACCAACATATAATAAACTCCTCCACTACATGGTAGCAGGAGCACAGTGTTTTTCACTGGACCTCGAATTCAATAATTCGTCTACACCGAAATTTAATTTCGCAAATCGAAACCTAGTTTCGGAAAATCGAAATTTAATTTCGCAGATCGAAACCTGGTTTCGGAAACCAAAAATTAATTTCGAACATCGAAATCCAATTTTGGAATTTGAAATTTAATTTCGAATCCACACGCTTCCACTAGTCAATGACTCTCATCCGTACGTAGTACGCACTTCACAGTCTCGATAAGAATTAACCTAACAGTTAATTACAAAACAAATCAGTTTGACTTATTCGAGACTGAACTTCAAGTCAATAATAATTTCCTATACTCCGTATAGTACTACATTTCCTGATTGTAAATTAGCCTAGAAATGATTTTCGTAATCACTGCTATTAATTAGCCGACGAAAAAATAATTTACAATTATTTTTCCGCCGCCACCAGCGCCATTTATTACGTATATTATTTCAGAAATAAAAAATATCAAATTCAAAAATTCGTCCTAAAAATATTTAGGCTATATCAAATACAGAAAGATCGCTAAGTGTTAGCGCATTTGTGTCTCTGTCCTTCAAAATGAGAGAGATAGAGAGAAATATATTACTATCCCTATCTCTCTCGCACTCATGCGTTTGAAAAAACAATCCTGAAAAGAGACAGAAATGACTTCTTTTTCGATCAAATTTCTTCAGAAATGCAACGATCGTGTTGAAAACAAAAGATTCGATTTAACCAATCGGCTCTCACCAGCCGATGGACGATTGAACATCGTATGAGTTTTTTGTGTGAACACACACATATACGCAAAAAGGATTGTAATCCTTTACGCAATTACGCACACAAACGTAATTTATGCATCACGCTGCAACAGCAGCGACAACAGCGTGTTTAGCACAATGTACCCCTAATGTACAAATAGATACACGATCACAATAACTTGCTGTTTGATTGCCTTAAAGATCATCGTGTTCTATTAATTAATCGTAATTTGCGGAATTATAATAGTGTTTATTATAACTATTTTTGTAATTAATTACGCGTTTCCATGGAATTCATTCCCCCCGGAGTGTAGTGGCGAAGTTTCCGGAAGGTACCGCCATTTATTCAAAGGAAAACCGTAAGTACACTTACGAAATTGTAATCTTTAGCAAATTTTCTAAAGTGTCGCCATATTTGAAATATGCATTCGTAACCGATTGTTACGAGACTAAATCTCAGTTATACGGACATAAAGTAATTTATTTCTATTGTATTATTACCAAATTTTGTAATTTCAATAGCCAGTCCAAAAAATTTCTAACCAGCTAAGATCGCATATCGATCTCAGCACAAAAACTTAGTAAATTTATGCGTAATTTAATTACTGTGGCTAAAAATAACCGCATACAACACAACCACCAACGATACTACGTCAATCCTAGACACGTTAGACACCTTAACCATTATGGTAGATAGGTATCGTTTACTTGCCAAAGTAATCGATGAGGAACAACTATTTAACATAGTAATTAAAAAATTTCCACCCCGATCTTACCAAAACACTTTAAAAAGTAACGAACGCAATGTTAAACATTTGTTCGAAGCAGTTAGATCGTTTATTAAAATTAGGGAGTTATCGGAGCCTATCTGTACCTCTGTACCAAAAAAGGTCGATAAACCTAACCCTCTCACCTAAAATAAAAATTTCTCTCAACCTAAAGGCAGGAGAAATTTTGCGATAATTTCTACAAAAAAGAAAACGAACGAAAGAGGACAGAATAAATCCAATCCTTGTAAACGACCAGCACAACGTTCGAATCGCACAAACAATAGGGATACTAATGAAACTTTATCTAATACAGATGCAGAGGGGACCTTATGGGTCCATCTACCATCTGGACAACGGATCCCGGCATCGACGGTGCGCACGCCAGTGAAACCAAACACTCCGTGCATTTTCTGCAAAGGTGACCATCATGCTCACCTATGCAGAAAAAAGAGTACTTTGGAATCACAGCGCGCGCACTACGATCAATATCGATTGTGCACAAGATGTGCGCAATTGCACACCAGTACCCAGTACTGCAAGGCGCTACCCCCTGCGAACTGCAAGTGGTTCCAATGCGGCAGTAGCGAACAACACTCAAATCTCTGCCCCGTGATGGAATACCCAATCATGGAGGGCAGAGTGACGGCGTGGGTGGAGCAGTTAAAGGACTGCAAACAATATCTACCGCCAGACGACTGCAGCTTCCGACAAAAGCATCGCTAGTCTCGTTGCGCAGCAACGCCAAGAGGATGAGAACCTGAGTTCCGCATCTGGAGTTCCAGTGTTAAGTGAGTGCTTATCATTTTTTAGTATTAAAGATACTGACGCTCATTTCTTAACATTTTCATCCTACATTCTCGCTCCAAACGATAAAGATCCAGTAAAAATTAATGGCTTTTTTGATTGCGGAAGCAAACATAGCTATATGTTCTACACATATGCCTATGAACACCTCAGACAAAATTTTTCTGAGTTCGCTGAAACAATCAAATTTAGAGGCCTAGCTGGACAAATGTCAAAACAAATTCGAACACAAATTGTAAAATTTGAAATATTCAAACGCGATGGAACTAAGGTTCAAATGGAAGCCAATACGGTTCCACACATCGCGAATAACCTATCCAAATTTGATTTTGTTGAATTTAAAAAACGTTACCGACGATATTCTAATATCGATTTTTCAGGTTTGGACCGAAAATCTACAATACACTTATTAGTTGGTAACAATTACATGTGGTCGTTTATAAAGCACATTAAACAATTGTCGCCAACCCTAACCCTAATTGAAACAGATTTTGGAAAAATGTTAGGAGGATTCTTAGGAAAACCAACCAAATGTGACGCATTTGAACCATCATTTTTTACATCTCCAGAAAGCATCGAAAACTTTTGGAAATTGGATACCTTAGGGATCAAAACCAAAAACTTAGTTGAGGACAATGCCGAAACTGAAGCATTGCACTTATTTTATAAAAATATAAAATTAGTGAACAATAGGTATCAAATTAAATGGCTATACAAATATAGCCCACCACCCTTAGTCAATAACAGACAATTGGCTTTCAAGCGATTAGAAAGGCAATTGCCCAAATTGCAGAAAAATCCAGAATTTTTCATAAGATACGATCAGTATTTTACCTCACTAATCGATTTAGAAATGATTGAACCTATCGAAAACGATAGACCTGCGGAAGTAGTACACTACTTACCACACAAGGGTATCTACGATCCAACAAAAAGCACTCCACTTCGAGTAGTTTTTGATGGATCGGCCAAAAATAAAAAGTCTAACTTGTCACTAAACGACTGCATGCACAAAGGAAAAGTACTATTAGCTGATCTAATAGCAATGCTTGTAAGTTTCCGTAAGAACCCTTACGCAATAATTGCTGATATTAAAAAAGCGTTTCATCAAATTGGATTGCACCCAGATGACAGATGGATTAAAAATCCTAACAATCCCATGAACAATAACAATCTAGTAACATTTAGATTCTGCCGTGTTCCCTTCGGAATCATAACGGCACCATTCTTACTCGCAGCATTGCTATTACATCACATCCAATTGGTCGACATGGAGTTCCATGATAGGTTCTTAGAACGATTTTACATTGATAATTTAATCGTTTCCGTACCAACGTACGAAGAAGCAATAGAATTATACATAAAATCGAATAAATTATTCAACGATATCTCCATGGAACTCGCCCAATGGGGCACCAATTGTAAACAGCTAAGAAAAGATTTCAACCCACAACACGCATTAAGCAACCGAATCATAAAAGTGATTGGCCTATATTGGGATATGGACCATGATGTACTTTACATGCCCAAACCAAAACCATTTACATCTCCATGGACGAAACGCACATTCCTTAGGGTACTATCATCATTCTATAACCCTTTAGGTTAGTTTGCACCAGAATTCGTTCCATCGAGAATGTTCATGAAAGTACTCTGGTCCAAGGGATTGAAATGGGACGAAAAAATCCCAGACGATCTCGAACCAACAGCCAATGAGATAATAAATGATCTCAGCAATAGCCTCAACTATTGTATACCTAGACAATTCTATCTAGGAACTTATAATCCGAATACCTACCAACTACACGTATTCGCAGATGCATCACAAGTAGCGTACTCAATGGCAATATATATCAGATTTAGCAATACTAAATTGAATTGTCATGCAGTACGATTTGTAACAGGAAAATCATGCGTAACACCTATGCGACTGATAACAATTCCAAAACTCGAATTGATTGCAGCACTTATAGGTGCACGTGGACTACGTTCCCTACGTAAACCGCTCAGTTTACAGAACGCACCAGCATTCTTGTGGTCTGATAGCAAATGTGTTCTCACATGGCTATTAGAAAGAAAAGTCCACCCACAATTCGTAAAAAATAGAGTCGACGAAATAAAAAGTATAAAACCTGTCGAATATTGATATGTCCCATCAACGGACAATCCTGTTGATATTGGCTCACGTGGTTCTTCTATCCACAAACTTTCTAAATCATTATGGTGGTCTGCACCAACTTGGCTATCCCAAGATGAAAAATCTTGGCCAAAAACCGATTTGAATATAATTGAAAGCCTACCAGACAAACCGACCAAAATAGATACGCCTGTATTTCACACATTGAAAGAAGTTTTATCTTCAACTTCCAAAAAATCTGTATCTATAACACTTGATGACAAATCAATTTTTGACAAACGTCATCCTGCCAAATATCTAAGGCAGATGAAATTGGCCAAAAGATTCATCCCACACTTCTTCATTGGTACAAATACAGATCAATGTGAAGTCACACTACCGGAACCTGATGTTCTGTCACAACAGTGGATAGCTGATCCACCGAACCAAAGTCAGCCACTTGATTTGACAATCACCAAATCATGCTATATTCCGAAAGATGAAATACCTTTTGAAAGTTTCATACATCTACCATTGAACACTCCATTCAACATAGATATCACGAAATTCAATACTTTATCTAAACCTGTACGCACACTTCTACAATGTATAGAAGCCGTACGGCGATTTAGTAAATAACGAATAAGGAGGAAAAGATTAATTTCACCTTATGCATCGTTAGATTTCACGTTTCATTTTGCTCTACTCTGTTTCATCAGAGCTGACCAAAAGAAATACTTCGGAAAACTACTCGAAGTATTAGAAAATCGAAATCACCCTCCGTACGTTCTGCACGAAAAATTCCATATCCTTATTGATCCATCTGGGATATTACGTACTGTAAATTATCTACCCGATATCGAGTACGCAAGAGACATGCTATCACCAATACTGATAAGACCGTTTGAACAACCATCTTTTTCAGCTCTACCAGACTTTCGTCTGGTACCTTTCGTGAATCCATTCACCTATAAAGGTGTGGACATACTTGGCCCCTTCATGTTATTTGAAAAATACCTGCCAAAAATGAAAGCACAGTTGGCAACACCAACTACACCACCCGTTAAAAATTGGGTGCGGATATTTACATGTCTGTCCACTAGAGCAGTACACCTACTCTCAGTGTCAAACTTGACAACTGAGGATATTTGGACAGCGTTCTTAACATTTTTCACTGACAAAGGTACGCCAAAAGTTATCCTATCTGATAACGCAGCGCAATTCCACCTAATTGCAACGTACTTACCAGAATATTGGAAAACGTTCACTGAAGAACAAAAAATAAAACCTAGCTTAGATGAAAGAGGCATTAAATGGCACTTCATCCCAGCTAAAGCACCATGGTATGGTGGAGTTTATGAAAGACTGATTGGAATTATAAAACAAGTGTTTTATAAAGTCCACGGTCACAACTCAATCTACAAATATACCTTTCAAGCGAGCTTGAAAGATATACAAACAATGGTCAACAGAAGGCCACTATGCCCATCTCCGGATGAGTTAGACCAGTTGACATTAACACCCGCACATTTCATGCGGGCCAACTTAGGACACCTAAGCAATCCGATTAATGAATCGAACAAAGACCCAACTCCTACAGCAAAACAGCTTATGGACATTTGGAAGCTCGACCAAGATTACCTAACAAACCTTTGGTTAACTTGGAAGAGACAATATCTCTTATATCTAAGAGATAGACCACCAACTGCGCTATCCAATCCAGGGCGCACGGTACCATTTGTACCGAAAGTAAACGACATAGTACACGTTTTGGACTACACATCCAAACCTGGCATTTACAAACTTGCAAAAATCATTGATTTAGAGAAATCTCGTGGTGGACAAGTCCGTCACGCAAAAATAGAATTCTCAAGCAAGCAAACATCTACAAGACCTCTCAAGTTCTTGGCTCCATTGGAGTTAGATGACAGAGACGTAGATAAACTCGATACGTAGTATCGTACCTCCGATAGATTTCTCCTGATTATGACAAAAATAGCCTGGACTGACAAGCCAATTTACTGACTTTAGGGTACGCCATAATTGGACACTATACTCCTAAAAACGGTATAACTACGATTTTTTGGCACCCACTATTACTGTCATGTGCTTTATAAACAGCTACGGGTAATAGGTGGCAGAGTGCACTACTATTTAAATAAGCATCATTGATGTTTATACGACTCGCTAATTCCCAAATATTCCTTTACAGAATCTGTGATCTACGGCCAATAACTCGTCTCATCCTCTCAGATGCAGCGTCCGGCGATTGAAAAGAACTTTCGTAGAAAGTCACTTTTTCCCTTGTCATCTCGTTACGATGTAACGTCAGAAAAAAGAAGAAAAGTTTTTGTTCCTACTTTATTCATAATTTTCTGTAAATAACTATTTTCTCATGTTTATATTGTTTTTGTTATGTTTATTGTTATTTGTATAATAAAATAACATTTCATATAACATGTATGTCTAATCTTTATTAAGATTTCAGGAGAATCTTCGGAGGTGGCCACCAATGGCCACCCAGGAACACCGCCCCCAGTGTCATGGCTACGGCCACGAGTCCTGTGCGCACTAGCGATGCGCAGAGGACTCGACATGACTGGAGATACTGGGCTGAGGCGACGCTAACAGTTGTTCCACGACCAGGCGCAAGCTAAGGTGTGTGACAACGAACATATTTTATTTGTCCTTGTGACGTTAAACCAACATAAAATAAACTCCTCCACTACAGATACCACCACCTACTATACCACAATCCTTGGTTGTGTACAAAAAATACTTTTAAAATATTTCAAATTCTATGTTAATGGCAAATGCAAATAGTTAAATGTAAGTATGTATATAGCATTAGATTTGTTATTCCCTCTAGTATACAAATCCCCTTAGCAAATTTTGAAATTTTACATTCTTTAATGTGTAATAAATGAATATTTTAGAATTGTGAAAAGTGCCTATAAGTACGCACGCACATTAAACTTCCTATAAGTACGCACTTGTTTTTTATTAAAAAATGTATTTTATTTCATGTAATTTTCTGGAAACATCATGGATGTTAAGCGGAAATTGGTGTTTGATCCTGATAAATTTGCTAAAATGAAAAAAAAAGTTGATGAGGGTGGCAGCATTCCGTGGTAATGCTAAGAAATTTGGAATGAATGAATGTACATTTTGTAAACATTTAAAACTAGCGCCAGTAAGTGAGTTAAATTTACTAAATTTACTACATATTATACCTTTATTAACTGAGAAATGTGACTTCATTCTAAATGTTTTTAGAAATGCACTTATTCTTAGGAAGGGTTATGCTTACTTATCGGAAGGAGGTGTCCTAAAAGTACGCATTTCATAACTAGTGTTTGTGTGCGCATTCTAGACTAGTGGTGGGGGTAAATTCAAAAATAAGTATGTTGTGTTATACATGAAGGTACTAAGTATATGTAGTATAAATTTAATGTGCTTTGGTGTTTTTCTCTTGGAGTTACAGCCTCAAAACCATTAGGTGCGTACTTGTAGGCAGGTTTACCTTAGTAATTTTCAAGCACTGCGTTAAATTAATTAACACGTCTACTCGACGGTTTTGTTTCATTGTGTTAGTTTTTGAGTAACAAAAGTATAATGGATATTTTATAGATTGCAACATCCAGTGTTTCTCTTTTCTTTCATCCTATTTTGAAGAGCAAAATCAAAATCAAGACCACGACAGTCTCGATGTTGTTTTGGCAAAGTTCGTTGGTCCTTGTCTTGCCACTGTAGGACATGGGTGGATAATTAACCCATCAATTGTGGTCAGCTGGCTGATTGCCAGCCATTGGTTTCAGGTTTTACGCCTAAGTACCAACAATAGATCTCCTCACGGACATAATTTACCCTCAAACAATGTTTAAATCGATATGCATTCATCGAAGTCGATCGGGAGGCAATAACAACGAAGGCATGGTGACTGGGAGGCTCATAAAGTTCAACATCCCTGCGCTGTTGGTTGGTATAGAGTGACAATGATATTTTCGTTTCATTGTATTATTACAATAACCATACCCACTTTGGTGACCTCATCCTGAGTCAACATCAATAATAACCGATGTGTCTACTGTAACCGGTGTCTACTTTAAACGATTCTCTACGCATAATTTCCTACACACTCCGAATGACAGAGGAGGTTTTATAGCCCCGTAGCCTGGGAAGGGTAAGTGGTGGCAATATGTACGTATTTTCAAGGGAAAAAATGTATATAATTATATAAGAGAAAATTGCGTATTTTGTGAGCGAAACGATCAAAAAATTTTTTAGTTAAATATCTGCATTTAGGCTGCCCCCTCCTAAGAAATCTGTTTTCCCCGTCCTGCAATAAAGACCCGAGGCTACGGGCCAGAGGTTTTTCCTAGTATTGGCTACTGACTACTTAAATAATAAGGTTTTACTATAAAAAATTTATACTGTATATAACACCAGTTTATATTGAACATCTCGTTGTCATTCAAATGTTCATCTAAAGGTTGATTTACATTAATTTGTTGAAGAGAAAACCAATTTTGCGAAAAAGGAAAAATTACACATGTTAACCCCAATCTCCTCCTACAGCTGGAGAGGCAACATAAGAAACGTTTAAAAATATTTATTTAAAAATAGAAGAGTACAAAAACTTACCTATCGCATTCGGGTACACATACGTTTTCACGATCTTGGTACAGTAGTGGATTTTCAGAATTCTTCAGTAAGACGTACGGTGGTAGTTTCGAAGGAGTTACGATGGAAATGGAAGAAAATGTAGCAATTACGACGTAAAACGATGACATGGAAACGTCGTACATTTTTCGACCAAATTTCAACCCCCCTCCACAGTGTATGATGGAAAAAGAAAAAAAAAAAAACACTCAAAGTAGGTAGTACCCTCAAAAACACTTTGTATCGCAAGCTGGTGAGACGATAACTGAGGCCAAAGTCACCAAAATTTTGAACAAATACGACGACAACACCTACTATAATGATGATGAGGGAAACAAAAAAAAAAAAAAAATGTACAATGTTCTTTCTTGCCGTTTTATATATATAAATATGAACCGAAAAAATTGAGACAAAAATATGATAAGTCGATATAGGAAGAGTACAGCTACACTACGTATGAAATTTACGTCACTATATTTAAATCGTATTTCAGCCAACGATATTTTATTCTTCGTTTCAGTTGAAATATATTAGCCAGATAATGAAGCACCATTGTTTCATGTAAATTTTAAACTATGATGTAGTTTTTCCCCCTCTTTCTCCGACTGTTATATCTTTTCGTCTCACTTTTTTTTATTTTAATTTTTCGAACTTTTTTAAACTTCGTTTACACTTTGGACGTCTAATTACTCGGCCATTAGAGAATGCTTTGCGGTTATCGTTTTTGAAAATAATTTCTGCGATCCTAAAAACAACAGGAAAAAAAAAACCAGTAAAATAACAGAACGTAATTTAATTTTTTTTTTTTTTGCAATGACTGTTTTTCAGCAGTTACGACGCGATTTTCTCACACTTTATGATATTAAACCGTGTAAATTACCTACTCGCACAGATTTTTATTTTTTTTGTCACATAAAAAATCAAAGTTATTTCACATTTTAGCAGGTCGCAAATTATCAACTAACGAAGAATATAATGAGTCAATAGTGTTTTCGAAGAACTTGTAGGGGTAAATATGGGCCAAGTGTTTCAATTCTTTTAGGTTAGCGCTCATAATCAACACACTATGACATTGGTGATGAGACGATGGTTGTAATTTCATTGAAAAGTTAATTGACAAACATAATTTGAGGAAAGAAATCATATTTATAGGGGGGATAGCGATAATGGTTCGAAGGCGATGCACTTTTCCTTTGAGACACTTAGTTTTCTCAAGACAGGCAGAAATGTGTAGGTACATACCTACCTACGTAATATAAGAAAATTAAAATTTATAAAATTTTTTTCAAATTGTAAGAGATGAGAGGAGCAGGTTATAAGGAGAGAGTCACTGAAGAAGATATCATGAAATTCAAACTAATCACAAAAAATATTTATATATTTCAGTCTATTTGCGTATAGGAAAAAAATAATTTTTTAAATTAATATTTTCGCATGGTAAGTTCTGAATAGATCAGTCACGGGTGACGTCATCAGCCACTGATAAGACGTACCGGGTTCAAACATAAACAATACGATCATTTTTACCTATCTATTTTGTACAGTGAGATAATTTAAAAGATCATTTTCAAGACTTTCGATTATTTATGAATGATATAAACTATTTATGTGGATAGTCTGCGATAAGCTTAGTAATAATTATTCACTTTATATTTCGTTAATCTGATGAAAATGTTAAATAATACCGCACTAAGCGTAATAAGTAGATTTTCTATAGAAAACTTACTTAAAAATAGTAATTTTATGGCAGTATCATTTACTATCAGTTTATTTGGACCAGAAAATTGTTTGCGTGCAACTTCATTACATTCGTTCGACGTATTTTGTTTGTGTTTTTAGTAGCTAGTGGAATCGAATCCGTACGTCAGTTCCAAAAGGTTTGACATTTGTTCTTAGGTGACAACAATAAATCTTTCAACAAAGGCGAAAAGGCAGTGGAGACCAATCACGTTCTCCACGTTAATTTTGAAAAAAGTAATGGGTTCATCGATGCCAGGCAACTACGAAGAAAACAATTTAGTACTTCGTCAATGTGGTTACAAATTCGTACTTATTCCTTTTTATATTAGCCAGATATGGCAAAAAGTGCGTCATTTTTACTCTTCTTCAAAAAGTAATTTTGATTTTGATCTATAAAGTCTGTCTCTAGTACCTTGAAGACTTCGTTTTTACATGGTATTTTCGTTTCCTAATTATCTGAAATTGAGGCATACCTTTGGAATAACCAAACTTGAGTAGTTGGGCTAAGGCAGATTTGCAGAATTAATAGTTTTATTCCAGTGGAGTGAAGCCATGGTAATGGAGTTATCACTCAAGTACCTACTCGTTGGTATTGCTCTACTACTCCACTGTGGCATCGTTAGTTTTATATTGCCCTTAAGGCAACACTGATTTCTATGTTTATCAACGATTATTTTATTTTCGTAGGAAAATATTCTATCATTCTGTTGTTGTAGAATAGATGACGTTTTTTTGATGGTTCTCGAATGTTTTAAAGGTTTAATATTATAATCACCATCATTTCGTTTATTTTATAATAAAACGTGATTTTCACTAATAGTGTCCATTCGATACCCAACATCAATATTCTCTCAAAAACATTCGAACAGTTATATTTTAATTATCACCTTTTTTGCTTCACAGAACTAAAACTGTAAAGTAGAACTCCCGAGAGTAGATAATGCCGTAATCTGAAAAAATTGGACGAGCAGTAAAATTTTTAGTGAAGGCGAAGCACTTTTTCGTCATACATATCTTTTTTCACATCCAATAATTGTAGCATTAAAATGTTTTAACAGCATGAAAATCTGTTTTTGATACAGACTGAGTACGACTCTGAACATAAAATAGTAAAAAAAAGCAACTTGTATCTGCCCTGTTGGTTTGGTAACTTACCATCATATGACAGCGGCTTTATTTCATTGCCACAAAAATATTTCTAAAACTGATGTCGAGTGTAGGTGGGTGGTTAAAAAAATAAAGTTAAGAAGAACAACCCTTGTAATCCAATTGAACATGGGAAAAAAAAGTTCAGAACTACGAATATTACAAATAAAGCAAAGCTGAGATAAATAAAGTACATTCTTCCCTAATTGTTGAAAATAATTTAATTTGTGGCTATTCATTTTCATTTTTACATGAACTTGTTGGTGTTAAAATTATTAATTAAGAATTGTTCTCAGAACCCATTTCATTCTCTGAACAAGCCAAATGATCTGACTGTAAAATGTTGTAACTATAAAATTCTTTCAATTTGGACATCATTAAAACTGAAAGTATGCAATTGCTACGATAAGACAAAAAACAAAAATATTTGCTGGTGTAAAGTTCGAAAATATAAGTTTTATTAATTTTAAACTGCATTCGACGCCCTAAGTATTCCCTATTTTTGTTCAAAATAATTACTGGAGTATATAATTTGGATAAAGTAAAGACAATTCAATGAGGTAAGACTCATGAGTCAGTTGCACTACAAAAACTGAAAATAAATTATTCAGTTAAAGCTGATCAGACTGGAGTATGATTGCATAAAAATGGAATCCTAGCCTCCAGTCCTGACAGTTTAATTTTGAATGATAATACAATCAGCCATGTAGTAGAATTGTAAAATGTCCTTATAAGTATAGAAATGAAAGAGTGAGCTTTCAAACTGCTGACCTTGGTCTGTAACTATGATTTGGGGTACACCATAGTGGGCAATTCACATGTTGTATAACCTGACAGCTACAGTAGGAGCTGTCATCACATAGAGAGGAGCTGCCTCTGGCCATCGAGTTGCTCTATTTATCATTGTCAACAGGTATCTGTGTCCATGGGATGGGGCAATGGGCCTACCAAGTCAGTATGGATGGTTTTGAAGCTCTCTATTTGTTTGAAAAATTTGAGAGATGAATGAGTATGTCTTCCTACTTTAGATTCCTGGCAATTTAGGCAAGTGCGTGCCTATTTGTTGCAGACTGACTTCATTTGAGGCCAAACAAATCTTGATGATATGAGTCCAGCTGTTCATTTTGGTCCAGAGTGTGACAGATCATGCACACTGTTGAAAGTTAATTTACAATACTTTGTTGGTAGGAGTGATCTATTCTTGCCTATACTAACGTCACATTCCAATAAAACATTAGTACCGGGAATTTTCCTTAGTCTTAAGTTTAGAGCTGAATCATCATTTGATAACAGTTCTTGCAATTTTGCATCTCTTAACTGTTCTTTAGCTATTTCAGTGTAAGGTAATTGAGCAGGTTCTGAGATAGCCTCGATCCTACTAAGAGCATCAGCTGGAATTTCAAGTTCTCCTCTTATATACATATACTATATGTTAATAGTTAATTGTCCAATGTAGTCCATTTGTCCAGCTCTTCTCAGGGAGGCAGTTTCGCTTTTTGTATGAAGGCATGTGTTACAGTTTTATGATCTGTATATACATTGAAACATCTGCCCTCTACTTTGATGCCTGAAATGCTTCAAAGCAGCAAAGATTCCCAGCAATTCCCTATCATATGTGCAGTAATTTTTCTCAGTGTTTGAAAGCTTTTTTGAAAAGAAAGCGATTGGTAATTTATTGTCTTTATCCAGATGATACAAGGTAGCACCAATTGCAAAATCAGATGTATCAGTTGCAATACCTGTAGACTTTCATCTAGATGAGCTAGTAGAGTTGCATTTGTTAGTGTTTCTTTGATATTTTCAAAGGCCTGTTTGGCTTCTTTAGTATAATCGAGTGGAGTTTTATCTTTCTTTTTATTTGTTTTTACCAATGCAAAAAGCTTCCTTTGTTCAGCTGCAGTATTCTTCCTTTGGTCGAGGCTTGGTATCTGAGAAAGTCAATTTTAGTTTGTTTTTATAAACTTTTATCAACATTGATAGTAAAGCAGGCAGCGTGTGTATGTTATACAACAACTCTTACATTCTTCTCATGCTCTTGGTCACCACCTTCTAAGCAAACACATATACTATCTAAATATGCTCTAGCAAATGGCAATTCCCTAAACAATATATTGATGAATCTTTGGAAAATTTGTGCAGAATTACGGAGTTCAAATTGCATTCAAAGGCTTTGGAATAGTCCAAAGTACATTATAAGCACAGCCTTTAGAATGTCCTGTTCAGCCATTAGAGTTTAGTGGAATATTAAGTTGATGTCATTTTCGGAAAACATCATTTTACCCTTCATATTTGGATTGAAGTCCATAATATTGGGGACTGGATAGCAATTAGGAACTGTTTTGGCATTTAAGGCCTTGTAGTTACCAACAATTCACCATTCTCCACTTGCTTTTTTGGTCATGTGGATTGGGAAACTCCATGAACTTTTGAAGGGGCGGCATATGCCTTTTCCTGTGATCCAATCATAGTATTCTCATGCCATTTTGAGTTTGTCAGTTAATAATCTGCGAGCTCTAGCATGGCAGGGTGGTCCTTTAATTTCAATGTAGTGATCTGTATCATGTTTGTGTGTAGAATTCCTGCAAATTGATGATTGTATGACTCCAGGATAATCAGACAGAATCGATAGGAATTTTTTGTCGACTTTTATTGTGCAGAGTGTAATACACTCAATAAGAGATGAAGTGTGTGTCCTCACAGTCATCTTTATATTTATATCCATTTTCAGTTTCACTTAGAAAATGCCAAATGCAGATTATTGATTTTTCTTGAATACCTTTCTTGAACACCCTGTATCTTAGCCCCTATGAGTTATTAAAAAAATTATTAGAAACTTTTTCTTGTCACAAATTTAATGAATTTTAAATTTAAATTTTTAAATTTTTTTAGTACCTATACTGCGTCTATACATATTATAGCTTAATTAGGAAACATGAAAAAATCAAAAGTAGTCCTACATTTGGGGTTCTACGCAGAAAGTTAGGAGTGAAACAAAAACTCCCATTCAATCCCATTCAATCTCCAAAAAAAATTTTTAACTCCTGTATAAAACTTTATTTACTATCGAATTTAATAACTTCAAATCAATCCGACTGAATCGACTTCAGCTCAGTTAGAAAAATGATTCACTCTAATTGAATTCGATTGATTTTTTTTTTCTCCAAATTTTGTGATTATAGGTTTAGGTCTATTGAAGAAAGACAAACAATAAGGGGGAAGGAAAACAGTAAAATGTACCAAAAAAACCAAAATATATGAGTAAAGCACAAAGAAAAACAGCAATCAGGCAGAACGAAAATAGATAAATATGTGCTAATAATAATATAATCTGCTTTGTCCTTGAAAGAGTGAATGATTCCAAATTTTGAGGAATCATTCACCCCCCTCGCACTCTTTAATAATTCATTCCTAATCGATCCCGATTCAATCTTACAAGCGTTGATTGAATCCCACTCATTCGCTCTCTGATAAAAAAAATAAAAAAATCCCAGGATTCAATCCTCCACTTCTAATCAACCCCAACCCTTGCTCCTACACATACTTACCTACAGTACCAAATAATCTGAAGTCATCATAATATGCTAGTAGGTAAAAGATTTCAAGCTTGGAGACACTCGTATTTTATAGTACTATACATGTATGAATAACCATCATGAATCACCAGTAACCAGGTTTATAAAAGTAGCTATATTAGCTATTATATATCAGGTACCTAACAGCTTTAATCCACAGTCTCTTCAAAAACCAAAAGAACCTATAAGATCGCTGTTCCATATAATGACTGCAATAGGATACAAAACATTTCGTCGTAATGAACAAATAAAAGTAAAGTTAAAATTAATAAGTTAGGATAAAAACGAGTTTTAAAAAAATACATTTTTATAATTTAAAGAAGAAAATAACGGCTAAAGAGAAAATAAAATTTCTCCTTTTTTTTCCGAGACAGAAACAAACAAAAATTGAAAAAACAACTGATAAAAACGGATGTAAGTGTATGTGTGCGTGTGTCGCAACACATGAAACCAGCGCTGAAGTTGGTCATCTGGGGTACTTCAACAAATTGAGTGAGTAAAATAAAAGCGTATAAAAAGTGATAAAAGGAATTAGTTAAGTAAGTATGCCAAATGAAGGAAAAAAAAAATTCATCAAAACATTTAATTAATATCAATTTATTTAGAACGGATGTATTCTTATGACATTTAACACTACCGATAATTCATTTTTGGTTTGTTTGGACTCAGCACGTATTATCAGTGGCTGATGATGTCGACCCGTGACTGATCTATTCAAAAATAATTACTGATAAAGCTACATAGCACAATCTGTCAAAAGTACAAGGAAGAGTTTATCAGCACATAATAATTTCAACTGATATAATGTTCATTTGAAGCTTTTGTAATACATACGAACTGCTTTTTTTTTTAAACTTTGGCATACTTTTTTGTTTAAAACTAACCATTTTGCTCAACTTTGCACGGGTGAAAAATTTGACAGAAAGAAAGAATATCAGTTACATTTATTTTGTACCCACATAGATGCACAAAGGCATACCTACTGTAAAAACAATAAACTTGAAGAACAAAAAAATAGTACAGAATAGACAAAATTGGAGCTAAATATGTTTGTAATTGCAACAGGCACACAATTTATTTAAGGAATCATTTTTTAAATTGACCCAAATTCTATCCATAGATTTTCGAATTTATTGATTTTAAACCAGCAGAGGATGAGGACAATTAATTTAGTAAAAAATTCATTCATATCGGCTCAGTAGTTCTGGAGCCAACTTGTGACATAAAAAACCATTTTATTCTTATTATATATATGTGTATGTGTACACAAGCCCTGAAGGGTCATTCCATCGCGCTTTGGTTTGTACTAGACCTTGATTTTTTCTGGCATACTTATAGGTAACACTGTAGAATTTGTTGTTTATTAACGGCTTGTATGTTTATTATAGTGATATATATATATATATATATATATATGTCATGACTTTAATGAAGTAGATTATTATAGTAGTAATTTACAATAAAATTTCTTCTCCATTATTAATAGGTAAACACTGTACAAAATGCACCATATAGTAATGCAATGTGCATTTCTGCTTTGTCAAAAACAAATTCATTACAAGTTCTTCTACAAAATTTATCATGGAAATGTACAAAAATTGAAGCCAAAATTTTGAGTAAAAATTGACCTATAGGGGAAGGATTCCATTTAAAGCGACGAGATACTAAAATTAAATCAACTGTAAAAATTGAAATTAGAATCCCCCTTTGGAATACTTTGTCGTGAGAAAGATATTCTCACCAGAAGGTAAATTCAACAGAATTTAAGCATGTTCAGCCACTTCATACTATAAGTATGGGAGAGCCAAATCCTCGGCAAACACTGGCGATTTTGTAGACAGTTTCGAGAGTTTATATACAGAATTTGGCACATGCACACAGACACATATACATATATATACGTATGATATTATGTCATCTGTTGCTTTGTTTCCTGCTTCCATTGAGGTGATAAGAAACAATGCAATGCATTTGGTATTGGGCTGTGACATCATTGAGATCGTTATCAGGTAATTGATCACAGCCTGTGCAATGTATCTTACCCATACGTACGTACAGTTACAAACATACAAACGCTCGAGTGTAATTTGTTTAACGTCATTGAGACGAATTATTGCCAGCCATTTGGGGCGGTGACTGTTGTCGAGGGGTGCAAGCCCTTATACCTCATACCAGTGAGTCCCCACATCCCCAAAATTCAGTAATTGATGCAGGTAAATTAAAAAATAAAATAGATTTGGAAATTTATAAACGATATAGTTTTGATAACTGTATACAATAAAAAGATTTATGAAACAAATAAACTTCAAAAATATGACCAAAAAAAAAGCCTGTGATTACAAATTCAATGTTCAGAGACGCCAAATTAAATTAGAAGTAAAAATAAGTAAAAATGTTAACTTTTACTTCACAATTTTGATTTCAACCCTGAATTTTACTTATTTATAACAATGACGTAAGATGTGAGTCAAGTTTAGCATTTTGATTTTGGAAGCATGAGTACATTAAGGTAGGGCATCGTTTTTCAATATTTTAAGTTTTGTGACCCCTTAAAAGGCCCAAAAATAAAATGTATAACCTCGCGACCCCTAATCATGAACTCTTCGTACATAAAAGTATTTTAAATCTTTTGATAGACTGAGACCCTTATACAACAACTGTTCACAACCCTCCCAGGATTGCAACCACCATTTGAGAAACGATGGGTTCGGGTAATTTTAATGAAAAGCATTGACTATGTATATTATTGTAACCAGACTGACAAACAAATGTAAATTTTTTCTACGAAATTTGGATCTGAGAAATGAATCCTACGCACAGGTTTCACTGCTATTTCGGGATCCAAGTTTCAAAAAGAACAAGAATGTACCGCACCATTCATGTTTTCTTTTCTGTGCAGTAAACAACCCTTTTTCAAACGGTTTTGATTTCTATCGTCTGCAGCAGTCAACTGTTCAGGGTATAGGTTTTTTATGATACTTAATAAAAAAAACGGACTAGTTGAAGAAAAATTTGGAGAAATATTTGTGAAAAAGAGAAGATCTGTACTATTATCACACCGTTGTGTTTTCAAAAAGAAGTGGATTTTTGGTGGAAAACTTCTCCATTAGGTTTGTCGCAGTCTTATATATATTCAGTTAACGATCAAAAGTGACACGGCAGTTGTGGAAATCACTGCTCATAAGAATAGATGATTGTAGTCAGAGACCAAAGGCATCATCAATATCAGGCGTACGACAAAAGTTTAAGTTTTATTTTATTTTATTTTATTTTTTTGAAAACCTGCTACCTATTGATATAGAATTGTTAACTTTTAATTTTTGAGTTAATTTTCATACCAAAGTCATTTTTCAATTTTTATTTTTATTTTTTTCATTATTACCGACTGATAATTTTTTAGTTTTGAATTGATAGTCGTTTTTATTGGTTATACTTAATTATAACAATTTTATTTTTATTTTGGAAGTATATTTTCAATTTTAAGCATTTATGAATGAAAAAAAAAAAATTATTTTGGTCTGCTGATTCCAACATAGGTTGATGCAACAACTAAGCAATAAAAATATAACTAGGCTAGGTCGTTTTTCTACTGGATCGTAATCATAAAATAAATAAACAAATATTTTTATTAATTGTGTCACCGATAATCTCTATTGAGGAACTAAATAACGTAAAAAATTTGTAATTCGATGTAAGTCGATGATCATATTTCAAGATTAAAAGGGTAGAAAAATTTCTGATTTTTAAATATGCCACTCCGGCTCTTTCTAAATTCAAGATTGTGTCCAATCCACAAAGCGATAAATAATTTAATTCGATTTTTGAACGAGGAAAAACATGGTAATTTATTAACGAGTGGCAATAAACAAATGAAATACTGGAGAAATAATCGCAAAACCAGAAGGAGAGAGCTGGTGCACGGTTAATGAACTGAAAACTTTTAAAAGTTGTTTGCCAATAAAATATTCTCAATGCTCTAGACCTGACCTTGTTCGTAATATATGTCGCTATCGTTGAATTGTTTATGGTTGTATGTCTAGGTCGGTTTTTAAGTAGGTTTTCTTTAGAAAATCTACTTATTATACTTGGTACGGTATTAGCCCTCAGCGTTGGGGTAGGTACGTTTTTCGTTTTATGATCTCAGGAAAATTTTAGCACCAATAACTCAAATTCATATATATATATATATATATATATATATATGGATGGATAGATAGATAGGTAAATTCCATTTCTTATTTCACGGTACTGGGAATTTTCATCAGATAATCACGAAATTTGATACGAACATTTTTACTGAGCCAAGGACCAGACCTAATGATTTTGGTGCGGATCGGCCAGGACGGTTCTTCCGTTATCACCATTTTTGTTTTTATTTTAGCTAAAAAATGCTCAATTTTGCATCAATTGCCACGAAATTCGGAAAAATTATTTATCATAATTTATTGTAGGACGCAACCAATTTTGGCGTGGATCGGCTGGATGGTACTTCCGTTACCACTATATATTTTTTTTTTTTTTATATTGGTCATAAAATGCGCAATTTTGAAACAATATGTACAAAATTTGGATTAAATATTTATTATATTTTATTGTAGCATAATGCTAATTTTCGTATAGATCGACCAGACGGTACTTCCGGTACCACTATTTTTGTTTTTATGTTGGTTATAAAATGCGGAATTTTGCAACAATATGTACGCTATCAGTTTTGGTGAGGATTGACTGGACGGTACTTTCGGTAAAGATATTTCTTTTCGTTTTTAGTCTGGCTATAAAATGCTTAATTTTGAACAAATATTTATTATAATTGATTGTAACATTGTACCTGTTTATGGTATTTCATTCAATTTTTGTTTGTAATGGTTTCAAACTTTGTAATTTCGAAATTCGGAACAAATATTTTGAAGTATATAGGTTTTCTTTAGAAAATCTACTGATTGCGCTTAGGGCTGTATAAGCCTCAATGGTTGGGGGTGAATACGTTTTTCGATTCATGATCTCAGGAAAATTTCGGCACCAATAACTCAAATTTATGTATAAACATACATATATATAAATATATAAATATAAGTCAATTTCTTGTTCCCACGGTACAGGTCGCAATTTTTGTCCGATAATCAAGAAATTTGATACGAATATTTTTACTGACCCAAGAATCAGATATTTTGATTTTAGTGCAGATTGGCTGGACGGTATTTCCTGTACCACCATTTTTGTTTTTATTTTGGCAATAAAATGCTCAATTTTACATCAATAGCCACGAAATCCGGAATAAATATTTATTTTGATTTCTTGTAGTGCGCTTCCAATTTTGGCATGGATCGGCCAGGCGGTACTTCCGGTACCACTATTTTTGTTTTTGTATTGGTTATAAAATGCGGAATTTTGGAATCATATGCACAAAATTTGAAATAAAAATTCTGTTGAATGATATATGCGTCCATGTTTGATTCTGCCTTTGGTAACACTGTGATTTGTTATTATTCGCTTTTCAGACGATGCAATCACAGTAGAGTTAGTTCTTATGTATGTGTTAGAGAGTTCGAGAGGGTGTTTCGTATTATAATTAATTATTAGTGATTTTCTTTGTATTTGTAATTAAAAATGATTGTAAAGCAAATGCACGCCAGGTGGGGTTTTATGCCTTCGGGCTTTTCCCACCTTGGAGCTGTAAATACAGTTTTTACCAGCTCCTAAAATAATGTATTTTTATTTCGTCTGAAGACGATCACCATCTTTCATGTATTACACCAAATTCATTAAAATTTACTTTAGCATGCAACCAATTTTGGTGCAGACTGACAAGCCGGTACTTCCGGTAAAGCTTTTTTTTTAATTTGCGTGAATTTTTCTTTTTACAAAATTTAACCACATGTTCATTTTTTATTTATTTTTTTATTTCATAACTTTATTATATTTCATTGGTTTTATTTTAAATTATATGATGATGTACCATACTTTATCATCTTAATTTATTTTTCATTTTTTAAAGAAAAAATGCTCTTATATTTCACATTGTCTAATATTTTGTTAGAAGCTAACATATTTAATACAATCATAACATACCATTAACGCATATGAACTTATAGAAAATTAATGTGATCATCAAAATTCATAATTCTTTCTCTCGAAACCTACTTTTCCTAGCGAGGCTTGCTGCGCTAGAGTTTTTTATTAATATCATTATTTTGAATCGACGCGGATTAGCGTTTCGGCCTATGTATACCAAAATAAGGCTTCCCAAACTATTCAAGATGAAAGCCTATACCAAAAGTAACCTTCGTACAGCGAAGTGAGAATATTACACTGCAAGAAACGTCAAGATAATAAGAAGACTTCCGGTACATCAAATCAATTTTACAGGAAAACGCGAATAAGATTATTTTATTTTATTTTTTCCATTATCTCCATCGAAGAGGATACATTTCAGTAGTCTACTCAGTAAGATTAAAAACGAAAAATGAGTCAGTTTTTTTTTATTTGTTGCTTAGAGACCTACTATTTCTTCGCTTTATCAAATTCGATTTGTTTCGTTCTCCTTAGTAGTAATCTTGTATTCAGCTTTGCTCTTATCTGAATTTGTGATTTCAAAAGCAATAGGGTGGTTCATTCACTCGCACCCCCATATTTTTCCCTTCGTTTTTGAAAATATAAGAAATTTATCTGAAAAGAACCCTTAATTTTTAAGGAAGATTTTGAATTCAACATAAGAAAGTATTTTCAACTACTGCAAATACCAGAAACTATACAGAACTTCGGTTTTTTGAATGAGAATTCTCACTTTTCTCTTCAGATTTTAAAACTAATCGAACATAGCCATACCGAACATGGATTGGGATTCAGTGACCCATTTGAATAAGTTTTTATTCCTACAATTTATTTAAAGGGTGATCGATGAAAGCGTAGCGATTAACAATACTGACTGATTAATGGCAATTGGCAATAAGGCCATGTTCTCATCTATCGGTGACGATCTCTCATCTGTTGTCAGTTTAGGTATGTCCGCTAGCCTCTTTCTTTTTAATCATATTATACATATATATGTCTTATCACGTACAAAGTAAAGTTTGTTCATTGTCACTGAATGTTCGTTATTTCTCGGCAATACATAATTTTTTTCTCATTATTCTTTATTAGACCCCACGTCATATCAACGGCTTTACTTTTCAACATCACCATCTTGATATTGTAGACTAGAAAGAAAAAACCACATCTAACCTTCAAAGTAAGAATTTTGTAGATAATTTTTCTGTGAACATTAAATCTAGTTTAACATCTTAGACCCCCACATGTTTGTACGAATGTTTTTCGTAATTTCATTTTCTGTCAGTAATAACTTAAGTTCTCAGTAAATCAAATGAGGATGCCTTCGATCCTATGGTTTCAAACGTAGGCTCTGATTTATACTCGCATTTTAATTTTTCGTTCATACGACTCGGACTGAAAATTATCAGAGAGTTTTTTATGACTCCAGAACCTAAAACGTCTAAATCAAAATGGGGACGCATTCAGCTTTAGTAAGGCGACGAATTCACCATGGTGAAAAATCCAATACGTAACGAACAAATGTTACGTCGCATGTAACGATGAACTGCTGTCGCATAATTTGTTTCTGAAACTGATACGAAAACAGAATTTCACCAAATAAGAATAAATAATGTCAGATAACATATTAAACGCATCAATCGACGAAAGTACAGTAGAATTTCAATCACTAGGTAAAAGGAACTTCTATAAAAACATTTATCGCGTAAGTGTCTACTTTTAAATTTCGAATGAATATCTAATTTTTTTTCAAATATATTCACGTTTGGCTCTCTCGAACCACTACCATAATGAAAAGACGTTTTTTGTAAAATGGCTGCAGTAATAAATAACTGAAATAATTGGTAGATAACAGGCGAGACACGTGAATAGACACAATTCTTTGAATTTAAAACACATAAAATATTTTATTTCTGCAATCAAAATGGGGCCAAAAGTAATTTAAAATTCCTCTCTGCATTTTAGTCAATGTAAATAAAGCAAAATCTGATCAGTAAAATAAATACACTAACAATCAGTTTCGACTAATGTAAGAAAATTAATGTACCACCAACCTACACATTATTGCATTTTAAATAAACTGATAACACTCCCAAATTTTCAATACAAAAACATTCTGAAACATATCTCTTTAAATGCCTGATTAAAAAGCTGCCGTTTCCATGCCTTCAAAAAATGTTCCAATTTTGGTATAAAAAAAAAAAAAAACTCCAGCGCAGCAAACCATGATAGAAAATGTAGGTATTAAATAAATTAATATAAATAAATAAATAAACGAGTATAACGAAAAAGTCAAAATATGAAAAGTATTTGGTAGAACTTTGGGTAAAAATTACATTTGAAGTGAAGTGTCAAGGAAATTTATGATGACGAGTATTGTGGAGTTATAACAAAGGTACGGAAATTATTAAATGATTGCTAGGAAAATTAAATGGAACCAAGTGTGCTTTTGACCAGCTTCTTTGGTTCCTCTGGACTTCATATTATTTTAATTTTAGTTAAGTAGAAAATTCGTCATACACAGCGTTGTTAACTTTTGATAACAGTGTTACCGTATTTTCAGAAAAAAATTACCGCATCTTGACCGTTATAACCGTACTCCAAAAATTCTCTATAATAATGAAAGTATGCACTCAAAAATGCAAAATGTGCGAATAAAAAGGCAAAATATACCCTGAATATACAGTTACTCATTAAAAATCCAAAATATGCAAAAATATGCTATATAATATGGGTATCAAAATGAAAGAGTTTTCAAGCTGATTTCTAAAACACACAATATTTTTGAGAAATATTTTTTTACCTGCCGCTGTTGTACGAAGAAAAGAACTAATTTTCATTATTTTTAAATAATCAAAACAACAATTTTTTTAATGATAAAATAATTGGAAATAATTTAAATTAAAAATTAAAGAAAAAAAACAGATATTCCTAACTTTCTGAGCCAATCCTAAATTCCTACGACCTAAATTGAGACTTTCAGAGTCATGTTGATAAAGTTATTTTTTTATTCGAGACATGAAACTGTGAAACTAGTAATAGAATGGAAAAAAGTGTTCAATAAGCAAAAAATTTAATCAAAACGAATGTATCAAAAATTAAAATTATTTGGTATACCCAGTCAGTATAAAAATCAGTGATGCCATTTTAATGAGTCCATAATTCAGAAAAAGAACGAGTGAATATCAAAATAAAATTACTTTTTTATCCTCTTATTCAAATATTCTCTTTAATTTTAAATTAAGTTTAGGTATCGATGAAAGATTGTGAAATGGTACAGAAATTCTACAACGAATTAGGAGCGAAAGGAAAGAAAGAAAAAAGAAGCAAGTCAATTTAACTCTGACTTGTGACTACTTAAACGCACAGTTCAATCCGACTGCCTCCAACAGCTGGATGCTGATGAAATGAGAATTGTAAATTCAGAGTCAAAAGTAAAATTTGAATTTAAATTTGGCTGAAACTTTCAATTTTTAATTCAAAAATAAAATTCCAACTTCAAATTAAACTGATGAGTGACAATACAAATCCGGCAATTATGCTACAAGTTTGCAGAAGCAAAAGAAAATAAGTTGATGAATTTTAATGTTTTCTAGAATTGCAGCACAGTTGGTTTTTCTATCATCACCATCATCATCATCATCATCATCATCATCATCATCATCATTATTGTTTTGGTTTTCATATCACGAAACTATGAAAGTTTCATCATTCATCATCATTCCTGAATTTATCACAAATTTATGATGTAAAATATGGAAATAAAGCAATTTTTTTTTCTCCTTCAAATCTTATTACATTATGAATCATATGTATGGTAGGGGTTATTACCATACATAGTTTTCAGCACCTCAAAACCGTATGAATATGGTAATTACCATACAGTGAACAACACTGGTCATACAGATGATGTTTTTGCCTTAGAAAACAGTAAATTGCAGGCCAGCAATATGTAAGAAACAACAGGGGTGGAAAACGACTGTTTTCCACACCTATGTGATAAACAAATTTTCCCTACAATTAAATAATAATTTTTCTTTAAACATAATTACGAAGCCAACAATTATTGAAGTCTAAAATTAAAATAGTATACGCGACAGGATTGGATAGTATGCGTTACCCTGGTTCATCCTCGGTAATCGCATACTTTCTGCTCCTATCACGTAATCTACTATTCTTAGCTATAGTTTAGGATTTTTTCAAATCACCTCAAATCATATTGAAACAAAATTTTGCAGAATGATGGAAAATAATATATTCAATGTCTGCACCAAATTTGGTCATTATTGTTTCAAAAATACTACGCGTGTTAGAACCATTTAGGTCGCAAAAATAAAACATAATAGGATGTACTAGATGAACCATAGGGCTGATCAGGACTGAAAATAATAGGCTTTGTCGTTGTGTACATCAAAATAAGTGTACCAAATTTCAAGACTATCGAATAAAAATGGAGACCTGTACCATGATCTACACAAATGTGTATATGTTACCGTCAAAACTAGAATTTGGTCACTTTTTGTTTCGAACAGTCTAAACTAGAATTGGAAAATGATGTTTGAACTTTTTAGTATTGACCAGTCTAAACTAGAATTGAAATGCGTTGGATGGTTCTACTTCTGATCAGTTAAAACAAGAAAATTAATTTTTAGTTGAAACTAATAGTGTTTAGTCAAAATCAGTTACCGAGTGTATCAGCATTTTTCTTATAGAGAAAAAACAAAAAAAATTTCACCCAGATTTAATATATTTAATTTATAATATTACGTAACATTGTTTTTGTTTTGGTGGGTTTGTGGGGTCGACTAACCCTCAATAAGGATCAGCAGAAACAATCTAAAATGCTGTAGTTAACGAAGACTGAGTAGGTACAGCTTCGGTAGCAGTCGATAACAGTTTTAACTAAATTTTCAGGAAAAACTGGTGTTAACTTATTTCAGGTTTCGACATTCGTATGTTGGTCAGAACTAGGACCTCCCAATGCATTCTCCAATTCTAGTTTTGACTGGTCAGTACCAGAAGGGTCGAACGTTATTTTCCAATTCAAGTTTATCCTAGTCAAAACTATAAATGACCAAATTCTAGTTTTGACAGTAACATTTATAAGTATATACATGAATTTCAGCTAATACTGCTAAAATTTTCCTGGAATCATGAAACGAAAAACGAACCTACTCTCACCATTGAGTCTTAAATCTCAATGTAAGAACAATTTTAATATGCAGATATTCTTTGAAAACTTACAGAAAAAAAAATTACTTGGAATGATAATAATAATCATCAACCAATCTACAACGAAATTTAGAAGATATGCTTACTTATAATATTTCACCAAGGAAAATTAAAATGATTCGTTGATGCTTTTTTTGTTCTCTCCAGTTATCTACATAAAAATTTCAAAATTGTTGTCGAAAATCAATTAAGAACTTCATAAAAACTTTTTTTCCCTCAATTTTTTTCCTCCTACGTCTGCGATTTGCCGAATTTATTTTATTTTTTCAAGAAAGAAACGAGATATACGAGATCGTATTTGAATATTTTTGAAATTCATACAACTCATTTGCATAGTCACTCGTGAAAAAAAAGTTATCAACTTTGATAGACGACGAGGTGTCAATGACGAAATATTACAGGCGCATTTCCAGGTGTTGAGAGGAACGAAGCTGATAGCCGAAGACGATGAAATAAAAGAATTCCACAAATGTTTGGACAATGCAATGCCACAAAAATTAAGCCACAACACTGAGCGAATACATTGCAAGGTAATTTTATAATTTTGATAAAAATTTTCGTCCACTGACTATCAACTTCACTCGAAAGTCAGGAATATTTTTCGATATAACGATAAGAGAGTCAAAAAATACCATCTTCAACGAAACTTCGAACGTCCTTCGATTGAACTGTTGGCTAGAAAATGCGGAAAATTAATTTTTTCGGTTCACACCCAAGTAAAAAAAAATAGGATAAACGAAATAAAGATTTACTTATTTGATTCAGAAGCTAAAAAAAATGCCAAAATTACGCAGTTCTTCATGTCGAGGTTAACATCTCGGGGTCATAATTTCCTACATCAGTCTACGAATTCAGGGTTCGGATCAGGTGAGTCAGTTTTTGACGTATCATACCGTAGTCATTTTTGATACAAGTGCATAAAGCAGGTGACTTTCATACGAGTAGCAATCACCTACTTCGCACGGGTGTCACATGCTATTTTTTGCGACAATCTCCTCACCCCCCCCAAAAAAAAAAAAATTCACCAAGAAAAAGTTGTTTTAAAAATGTATTTAAATAATACAAAAACGGCAAATTTTCCATTAATTGGAGTTTTTTTGTTCAATTATTTTCGAATCGCTAAGAATGAAATAAAATTGTTGGTGGAATGCAAATTTAAGAAAATTTTCTTTTCTTTCCAGAAGTATTAACCCCAGCTTTCTTGCTTACATAGCGGCTGAGGAGTTATTGATCGAAAGAGACGAGGTTTCTAGATTCTAAAAACGGCAAATTTTCAATTAATTTCCGTTTTTTTCGTTCGTTTATTTTCATGCAGCTGAAGATGATTAAAAAATAACATGAAAAGTAAATTCGAGAAAATTTTCTCGCGTTTAGAGAAATGCCAATTCCAGCTCTCTAGCTTAAACATTGACTGTGAATGATGAGAGGTTTCTAGATTCCAAAAACAGGAAAATTTTATATTAATTAACGATTTTTTCGTTTGTTTATTTCCAAACCGCTGAAAATAATTAAAAAGTTATGTGGAAATTTGTAAAATTTTATCCTCTATCTAGCAACACTAATTTTAGTTCTCTAGCTTAAATAGAAGCTGAGGAATCAATAAGTGAAATAAGGGAGGTTTGTTTCGAAGCTGAAATGTTTTGTTCAAATTGAAGCGACAAGTTGACAGTTTTCACAAAATCCGGAGGATAAGACGTAGTTCGCACGTGCGACCAAAAGGGTTATTTAATGATCTTGGCATGTACCAAGATGCGCATACGCAAAATTTCACTTTTCGACATTGGGGTAAAATCTCGTACCTCACGTACAATTAATACGCACAAAAACGTCCGTTTTTTGGGGTGGGTGTTTCAAAAAAACTATTTTTGATGAATCAAACATTGATTCACTATAATCGAAAACTACTGAACAAATAAGCGTTAAACTCGCAGCAGACTTGTACTAACATAAGAAAAATCTACGGCGAAAATTTCAGCTCGATCCCTCACGTAGTTTATATGAAGTCTACCTCTGTGAAAATTTCAGTCCTGTCCCTTGGGTAGTTTTCTCAAAATCGTGAACCAGAAATTTTGGCCACAGTGCGATACATTCGTACCTACATACGCGTACATATTTATATACGTTAAAAAATATATATATATATATCAAAATGGGAAAATGGTGCGATTAGTTTTCTTTTATCGTGAAACCGTAGCATTTTCATCACCGCCGCCACCTCTAACTCTTCCAAAAGGTTAATTTTAATACCCCGTTTTCAGGCAAACTGGATGAAAAGGTAATGTAAGGAAGGCCCAAAAAAAGAAAAAAGAAAAAGAAATTAATCGAAAAACCGATCGTCACATTCATTTAACCGGATCTGCGAACAAAAGAGAGAGAGCCATCTTTATCGTAGAATTTTTAGACCATCGTCAAAAGAAAAACAACACTAAAATTTCAAATGCTCAAAATAGAATTGATTCCTTTCTGCTGACGAGCAGTATCAGTTTACAAGGAAAAAGGAAAAATAATAATAATAAAAAAAAAAAAAAACGATCAAAACAATTTCGCTTTTTGAACCTAATAATTTTCCACATTGTTTTAGTTTTTCCTTTCGATTTTTCTCGCCTGAACGGATATAAATGGTGGCGCCATTTTCGCGCTTTTTCTACGTCCGACAGATAATATTTTGAAAATTACGACTCCGTTGCTTTCTTTTTCCGGCCAGACAGTTGAAATTTTGGGACTAGTATGGCTTTCTTGGAAACGAGGCCGAGAAAAAAAACAAACAACAACTAAAACACAATAAAGGAAAATGGAACAGTGGGGCGAAACCTATATTTTTTTTTTTTTTTCTTTATTAATTTGTACGATTCGTAGTCAAAACGACTGAAAGCCTATGATAAAAATGCAACGTGACCAACATACATAAAAAACTCAACGTCAATGGAGAAGTAAGGAATGCCAGAGATTGGTTTTCCCTCCAAATCTGCGACCAATTTGATACCCAAGAATAGAGAAGAATACGACATTTATTGATTTTCAAAATTATAGTGTGTACAGTTTGGAAGATTAAGATTGATTGAGTGTGCGAAAGTGTGCTGAGAAACGATTACTGGATTCACGAGAGTTCACTCAGAGCGAGTAAATTGGTAAGAATTGGGAGAGATAGTGTTACTCAGTTCGTGTCAAGTGGGCTAATTATTTTGGTACTCTCGAACACACAAAAAATTATGCGTCTGAAATGTCCAGATACAAACCTAACCGTAAACACTACAATGAAATTTCCGCTGCAGAAGTTCAAAAACGCGAAGAAGAAAACGAAAAATATAAGCTCTAGGTAATTATTAGTAAGCTGACTTGCTGAATTTTTTTTTTGCAACACTGCTAAATGTCAGGAGATCATATACATTCTTGTGACAGTAATAGTTCGTTATTTTCTTTCAATGCAGGGTAAACTAAAACGAAATAAAAAATTGTAAGTATCTACGTTGCACAGCATCACTTTGCTAGAATATTAGGTTCGTCAATTCATCCAACATTCAAAACATAAAAATCATAAAAACCTTCATGTAGATCAATTAAAAGTTTTTCTAATTAACACTCGAGAAAAGTGGTAAATTCTGAATTTAATTTTAACCAATTTCAGAATGCTCTCTCTTTTGATTTCGTGGAATACAATAAAATTTAAAAGAAGCGCCCCTTGAAATCGCAGCCCATTTCGGTTTGAATACAAAATTGCTGGTAACTTAGGGAACTTGATTTTTTTTCCATCGTTTTTTTTTTTTTCCATTTTTTTTTTAAACTACTGAATTAACAGGCACCAAATACCGATCAGACCTGCTCCTATAAAGACTATCGGTCCCAAAAATTTCAGTCGAATGTCTTCAGTAGTTTTTTTATAACATGGAACCAAGGGCGTAGCCAGCATGCGGCAGAGGGTAATTTCCTTCCCGGAATTTTTAGAAAAACAACAAAAAAAAGCCAACTAAAAACGAATAAAACGTGGATTTTTTGTTTATCCCTAATATAGGTGATAGGTAGAAATGAAGAAATAATGAGAAAAAGTTCGGCTATCCACCATGATTTTTAAGTGGGTTTTCAAAGAAAAGCTAATTATTTTGGGTTGAGCAAATTAAAATTTTTATTTAATAAAAGCTAACTATAGGTAATATTCTTTTACTTGAAAATATTATAAATTTCTTTAGGTACTTTCATTAAAAAATTTTCAATGACTCCTTTTTGCACAATCAGTAAAATCGACTGTGAGTTGACTTTCGAGTTCGTTTGTTACCAGTGGCGCAACTAGGTGGGCAAAGGGGTACTCACTCCCATGTGGTTGAGTTTTGTGAGTGTAAAAATTACAAATGGAAATTAATTTTCAAACTGTTTATACAATAATTACACTGAGGACCAAGACCTCACGTATCCACCGAGGTCGTTGGAAACTCCTCCACCTATCCAAAAAACGAAAACAATAACCCTCTATACAAGAATGTTCCAGGACTAAGAAAACATTGAAATGATGGTTTTGTCACCCTATAAAACCCACTCTAGAGGTAAATTCTCAGTACAGCCCTACTGCAGTTGAGGGTGGCATATTAACTAGTCCCCATGCGGCAAATTCTCAGTTATATTACTGCATGTTAACCTCCCTATCTGGTTTTTACTTTAATAACACATACTCTGCCCTCCTGGAAAATTTTCTAGCTATGCTCTTGCCAGGAACAGAGAAATTTCTACAGCAATTTTTGTTTTGTAGTTTGTTCCAAAACTACTGAATTGATAAATAACAAGCTTCTGTCAAAGCTGCTTGCTTTTATATAACTACCTTTAGCTCGATTTCGGTAATTTTCTCAGAATCCTGGAAATACTACATTTCTGAGTATTTTTTGTTTTTCAGTTTTCTCGAAACCACTCAACCAATAAACACCAAAACTCCTATCAAACTTGTGTTTTTTTTACGAACTATCTATAAGGACCATAAAGAAATTATGACTATAAAGGAGTGTTTACGAGTTATCTATATAAATTAAAACCCAAACACATGCACAGAAGTGAACCGTTTGTAGATAAGAAGCATTTTTTTTATTATAAAATAGAAAAATCCACAGTAAAAATCAGAAACACCAACATTCCCAACTCTTTATAGCTCTTATTGACTTATAAAAACATCTCCAGACAGGGCAATATAAATCGATAAAGTAGTGATAAGCAAAAAGTACATAGCCCTTATATCTGCTTTATAGACATGGTTATAGAGCATATAGACAGTTCGTAAACAGCCTCCTGCACCCATACAAGAACTATTTTTCGCGAAAATTTCAGTTCGATCCATTCTATAGTGTCCTCAAAACTGTGAACAGAGTGATATAATAAATTATATATATATGTATACGTAAAAAAAAATTAGATAAAAATGAGAAAATAGTGTCGATTGTTTTCTTTTTTTACGAAACGGATAATTTTCATCATCTCCAACCCTAATTCAACTTTAATACCACATTTGCAATCAAACTGAATAAAAATTTAAGATGAATGAAAAATATTTCTCTATAAAAACACCAAAATTGGGGCTACATGCAACAAAATAAAATTATATCAATTGATTAGTAGGCGAAAAATGTCACTCGTCATCGACCCGCCTAATTTAGAAGGGTTAAAAAAAATTAATTTTTCTTTTCCAGAATTCTGAAAGGATTTCACTTTACGATACAATAACAAATAGAATGTTTGTTTTAAAACAGGCCACTCAGCGCTCAAGTGCTTGCGGAAGAGCACTTCTGATAGGTACTTATACTCATATAATGGCAAATAGCATAAACGCTTAAACTTTTACCACATTTTTTAAATTCTTTTATGTAACTCGTAAAGTTTGTCGTTTCCGTTGTCCAGTCGTGAATGAGACAAAAGAGGAATCACAAAAACAGGGATGAAAACAAATAAAAGAGTTTGAAAAAAATTTTCCTGTGAATCTATATTTTTGTTTTTAAGTAGGTTTAAATTTTTTTTTTTACGTAGGTTTTCAAAGAAAATTTACTTACTAAAATTGATCTAATGAAAACACCTAGAGGCTAGGTGGGTATAGGTAACAGTTTTCGTTCCAAAGCCCCAGAAAATTTTTAGCAGAGGAAGCTCAAATTAATACATAGGTTATGTGTTGTATATGCTACAGAATAATCAGGCATTTTATGAAATTCGTAAAAGTTTTCAGGAATTTCATGAAATGCCTAACTCAAGTTAGTCAAAGTGTAAAATAAACATGTTTTCATGTCTGAACAGACAGACATTACGGATATTAGGCTAAAGCTTCCAAGTGAGTTGGTAGTACTTGGTGTTATATCTATATATCTATCAGTTGTCATTTTAATACGTATAGAAACTGTTTGTGAAAAACGAAATTGGGGGTTACAGGAAGTGTTGTTTTCAATGTAAAAATGTTGCTGAGAAGAAATATATCCAATGCATTGGTATTAACGAAAGTTGAATACAATGAATTGTTGGAAAATGTGTTCCCAATCTAAAACACATCTTGATTCCTCCCCACAACCACAACTCAGATTTTGAGAACATTGAGGAAGAACATCCTCTTCAGTCACCACTATATGGTAAAGTCCAGATGAGTGAAGTGCTTTAAATACTAAGAAAAATGAAATTTAAACAGAGAGAAGAAGCTAAAAAACAATTTTTTTTCAATACAAACAGTACCTACACAATCATTTCACCATATTAATATTACAATGACCAGTTCAATTTATGGGTCAGGTATTTAATTTTTATCATTTATTATTCTGCCTAAGTGTTGCAAGGCAATGTAAGAAATGCCTTGGCAAATTGTGCTCGGTACAGGTTGCAATTTTAGTCTAATAGTCAAGAAGTTTGGTAAACATACTTGGATCCCGACAAGGACGAGGCCTATTGTTTTTGATATAAATTGGTCACACGGTAAGTGTGACAAGTCCAATTATGTTGCATTTTTGACAGTTTAACACCTCTAAAATATGTAATCTTTAAAGCAATAATGATAAAAAATAAAGTAAGATTGGTATTTGTACCCAGAGAAGAACAGGACAAATCGATTTAGCTGCAGATTGGCATTAGCGCATATATTCCGTATTTCGAACCAATGAAAATTCGGGAAAATTCACAAATTTTTCAATTATTTTATTTTAACTATTGCATTCAGTATAATAGCGGGACCTGGGGGTGAGACCTGTAGAATAGCGTCGATCTGAGTTCATACATCACGAATATATAGGTTACTCAAATTCTTCTGTACACTATATATACATATATATATATTACCTTCAAAACATGATTTTAGTCAAAAGTAATAATGAGCAGTCAACACTATTTATTCATAATCCCTTTTGTCAATACAATTACTCCGGTCATTATTGTACAAAAATATATATCAATTTCAATCTTATTAATTTATTGTTGATTATTTTTGTTATTTAAAAATAATAATTTCTGACACGTGCCTATGCTTTTATGGTAAAGTGGGTGGTTTGGTGAGGTGTCAAAACAATTTCTTCATCATTAAACGAATGTGTAAAAGGAATGATGGGATGCATCGTCTCCTAAACCCTCTTTTTTCCACTTTTTTCCAACTTTTTTTTTATACAACTCTCTTTACCTGCCGATCATTATATGATAAAAGCATAGGCGTGTAACATGAATTATTTAAAAAAAATTAAAATTATTATGTCACATGACCCTATTGTTTGGTGATTTTTTTATTTTTTTAATTCTTTTGAAATAATTTTGGACATATGGCTGTTTTTATCATATAGTAAGTGGTTGGGTGAGACGAATTTTTTTTTCCTGTCTTTATCATAGTGAGAAGGATGAGGTGAATTAAATAAATTTTTTAATTTTAAATAGGAAAGATTGAGGGGCGTAGCTCCCATCATTTCTTCTACACATTCGTATAATGAATAAGAAGTGGTTTTGACTGAGATCGACTTTTTATGTTAATCATTTTCAGTCGATACTAATATTGACCAGTCAGGACTGATATTGTCTAGTTCATGTTTTAGTCAATTCTAGTATTGACTGAAAATTTAATAAAATATCAGTCAATTTGCTAAAAGGGGTTAGGAACAAATAGTATTGATTGGTCAAAACTAGTATTGACTTATTTTGGATATTGAGGGTAACATATGTTTGCATTTCCACTTTTTGTTCATTTTGGATATTTTTGGGAATCTGTGGAACCTTCGCTGTTTAACCTGTGGCAATGAAATTTGGATTAGTCTTAGAAGCTTCCATGGGCTACACACTCGTTTTAAAATTTTTCAGATTCATTCGTTAGTTTCGGAGAAAGGGGTTCTCAAAGTTTCGTGTCATCACAATAACTCCCGTAAATTGAAAGAGTTTTGTTTGAAATTTTTTGTAGCAGTTGGAGACTATTAAGAAATGGTTTATCATTGAATTTGAGCGAAATCGGTCAACTAATTTTCGAATGGCAGCCGTTACAAAATTTGACACTTTTTGAAAATACACACTTAACGCGGTTGACGCACGGCACAGTTTTTCGTATGGTTTCGTTACAAACGCATTTCTGTTTCATTCGACCTTCTAAACAAATAGGAAGTAGCTGACAAAAATTCAAAATTTATCAAAGTTCTCATCGTAACGAGTGACTTTTACGATGCACTTGAGTTCCGAAAAAACTTTTCCTTATCTCATTTAATGTTAATTGATTTGATTGTTTTTTTTTTTTTAAATTTTTTTTACACGTTAGAAAATAATCTAAAATGAGGAAATCGACGAATTTTATTTCGATTTCGTTTCAACAAGCATTAAAAAATAATTTAACAAGTAAAATTAGAAAAATGTCGCTGAGCATTTTTTTCACTTCCATTTTTTGGAAGGTCTCGCATACGCGGCCATTTCCTAGTAACTCATTCTCGAGACCTAAGTTTAACAGTTTTACTCTGTTGGTACTAAATATAAGAAAATCTACATCACTATATGTACACCAGTGTAGTCCCTACGAGTAGCTGGTGTAGTGGCATAGACACTACAGTTGTTGGCACTTATAAATAATGTATGTTTAACGTCCAAGGGACATGAAAATATACGTTGTCACACACCTAACTCGCTCACTAGATCCGTAATGACTACGGCAACCTCCTCAGCCCAGTAACTTGCCTACCTACATTTCTTCAGTAAGCAAGTTCCCTTTAACCCCGCCAGGCACGCAGAAGATTGTGGGTGTTCCCGCACATGAAAAATACATTGGACTAGCCTATTGATCTGTATTTGAGTCCATATATAGTCTCAAATTCACCATGTATTGCATTCAAATTTAGTCTTAAATTCAAATTTATTCATTTGCTACTAGAATAAAATGCATTTTTCTGTGTTGCATTCTTGGGTAACTTGTACAGGATCCTAAATTCAGATGAAGATCATGCACATGTAATTAATCGAAAGTTAATTTGTAACTTTAGACTGTAGGAAGAAACAGCTTTTCCAGGAAAAAATTTTACTGTCAATAGAAATATGTATTCAAATCCAACTACAGTTTCAAATGCGGAAAAAAATTTTAATGCATTCGAGGCAATGCATATATACGCTTGAAGCCATTTTTAGTTTCGAGTGCAAAGAGTTTATGCATTCAAATTTAAGTTCAGTTTCGGATGCCTGGAATTGTTGTATTCGAAGCTAAATTCAACTTCAAATGCTAGAAATTTATGCGTTCGAATCCAAACACAGTTTTGAATGCTAAGTGCTGTAAAATCAATTTCTATTACAGAGATCGACTTTAATTGTCAGTGGAAGCGTTTATGTAGCATTGATAACTGATTCTTTCTACAGTCAGTTTTCAGTCAACATCGAAAGGAAATTAAAAATATTTTTATTTTTAACTTCAGAGTTTATTTATTTGAAGCAGATGCTTTAAAAAGGATCTGTTTCACCGAGAAAACCTCAATTCTTTCGCTACCATGTAGTGGCAGAGACACTACCGTTGTTGGCATTTATAAATAATGTGTGTTTAACGTCCAAGGGTCATGAAATTATAAGTCCTCACACACCTAACTCGCTCACTAAATCCATAACGACTATGGCAACCTCTTCAGCACAGTAACTTGCCTATCTACATTTCTTCAGTAGGCAAGTTCCCTTTATGCCCGCCAGGAGCGCAGGAGATTGTGGCCATTCCCACCCACGATAGCTGGTACAAACTATGAAAAAAATTAAATTTGGAAGAAGTCAATAACTCTTGGTTTAAAGCCTGAATACAAAGCTCAAAAGGCAATAATCGAGTAAAGGTTGTAATTTTATTGTATCATATCTGATTTTTTTCATAGGTACTTGTAAAGACGAGTTAGGCAATTTTTGAGTTCAGAATATGAAAGCGAAATGGTGGCATAAAGAAATGTACTTGAAGAAGTATTTCAGACACTAATAATTTACATCTTATTATTCTTATATCAAGTTTAAAATATTTCTTCCACGCATCGGTAAGGGTGCCTATTTTCCAAGAGTCAAATTTTAAAATGGCTGCCATTCGAAAACCAATAGACAGATTTCACACAAATTCAATACCAAACTAGTTCTTAGTAGTGTTTAACGGTACCATGAAAATTTCAAGAAAAAATCTTTTAATTTAGAGAAATTATCGTGATGACAACATAGTGGGTTTGGAAAACTCTGAGAACCCCTCCCTCCAAAACAACTGAATGAATTTCATAAATTTTAACAAGAGTATGTAGCCCATGAAAGTGTATAAACAACCCCACGTTTCATTTCCATAAGTCAAACAGCGGAGATTCCATAGATTTCGAAAAAAAACCAAAATGATCAAAAAGTGGAAATATATAATTATCTGTATGTAGAATTTGAGTGACCTATATATTCGTTATTTATGGCTCAGAATCGACGCTTTTTCACAGGTCCAGCTCTCAGGTTTCGCCACTGCACTGAATACAACAGTTGTACTACTTTGGAAAATAAACGAAAACGAAAACCAAAATTATACAAAAGGTGAAAAATATCTCTTCGGTAAGTGGGCATTATCCGAAAATGTCTAATTTTTTAATGGCTGCCATTCGAAAAAATTTCAGGCTAAAATGTTTCAATTTACGAGAGTTATCGTCATGACGCGAAACTTTGAGAACCCCTTCCTCCGAAACTGGTGGATAAATTTCCAAAACTTTAAGACGAATGTGTAGCTCATAAAAGCTTCTAAGAATACCTCAAGTTTCATTCCCTTAGGTCAAACGGTGGAGGCTCCACAGACCCCAAAAAGTGCCAAAATGAGCAAAAAGTGGATATATATATACATATATATTGTGTACAGAAGAATTTGAGTGACCTATATATTCATTATCTACGACTCAGGATCGGCGCTTTTCCACAGGTCCCGCCCCCAGGTCTCGCCACTACACTGAATGCAATAGTTGTATTTTTTTTTGGGAAATACTCTAAAATCAAATAGTCTTTGATAAATCACTGAATGCCTACCTATGATATGGTTTTCATTTCGTAATACTAAAAAGAGAAAATTAAATTTCAGTGGAAACTTCTTTAATTTCATTTAGAAAGATAACTGTAAGTGTGAATTCGACAAGATTACATTGAAGAAAACCAGGGCTACATTTTTCAACAATGATTTTCAATTAGGTAGTTGTGCCACATCATCAGGAAAATTTTTAATAGCAATAATAATAATAATAATTTAAGAAAATTAAATTTCAACTAGGAGATTGAATAAGATTAATTACTAATGCAAACATGGATGAAAATTTTGACGTCACAAGAATAGCCTAAAGTTACGAATTTCTTACACAAATTGTTACAAGAAGGCAAATATATGTGACACAAACTATAGCTTATATTTCCTAAGATGATGCTGAATTTAGTTATATAAAATTTAATTAAGTCTGAATCAATGTCGACGAGAAAATAAAAAATGAATAAATCATTGGGTTCGCCCACGATTTTAATCGATCACCAAATATGTTGTTGGATTTCCTATCCTACAGCTATAAAATGTATAAAAATCGTACGTGATATTAATTTTCCCACATTCCGTTTATTATTATTTTTTTTTTTTTTGTAATCTAAAAATTTTACAACAAAAATACGTTTTTTTGTTAGAATTCGTTTTTATACTTTGTTCTATGCTATTCCAAATATTGTATAAGATCCATTGAATTGAATGCACATTTGTTCCTCAACCAACACTTCTTGCTTACGTGTCTACAGCTTGCGAACAATTTTGCTGTTTTTTTTTTTTCACAAACGCTCCGAAAAAGGGTTTCAAATCTTCGAAGTTTTCAGAGAAAATTTTCGATTCTTCCCGCAAACAAGACTTTTTTTTAAATTCATCGACATTTTCGTTCTTCAAAAACAATTTTCATTTCAAGTCGTCGAGCAACCTTTTTTGGGGCAATTTTTAAAATTTTCAGCGAATATTTTCTTTGAAAACAATTTTAAAAAGCCATTTCTTCATTGTCGAAAAGTTATCAAAAGCCAGGGTACAAACGTTGATAAAGTCTATTTTTTTAACAACTTCAAATTTTCGAAAATTTTATCTCAGGCAACGAATTTAAAAAATGAGAAAAATTCAAGCTCATAAAAGATAAGGTCTTTATTTCGGCTACAGATGGAACACATCAGTGATCTGAAAAGAAATCATAAAAAAACAAAATATTTGAGGTATCTAGATAAAATACCCCCGCTTACCTGCAAATATCAACGTCTGTTGATTATTCGTAGGGAACCGGGTTTTTTCCCAATTTTGATAACCATTCTTCTCTTCCAAATATATACGTATATTTGAAAGTAGAAGAATGGTTATCCTGGTTCGGCCTTATCTGTCGCGATTACGGCTTGTCCGTCCTCGCGGTATATTCGGCTGATCACTCTCGCTTAATTTGTGTTTGACTGTGGTACTGGCGTACTCCGTCTCCATACATTTTACACCATGCTTTTTTCACTTTTGTAATAATTCAGGCGCTACGTCCTCATTCATACTCGCTTATGAGGACTAATCTCGGCTATTCATTTTGTAATACGGTCCTTCTAATGAAAATACAGGTATGTGATTAACATTTTGTTTATTATTACGATGTTCTAATTTCTTCCACACGTGGGTGAAATGGCGGGGCAGATTGTGTTAATATTCATATAACACGTTCTTTTGGGTGGGTTTCCGACATTCCAAATTATCAATGTTCCTGGGGTTTCTTTTACCAATCACCCTGGACCATCTTTCCAGATGCACGAGGTTTTGGCTTGAGACCATGTGCTGTACCCCTATTTGTGTTTCCGGGGACATGTGAAGTGGGTTTTTGGAGACGTGTCAGGGTGTTGAGGTGGTCCTAGTGTGGACATTAGTTAAAATGTGCGTAGTCTACAGGGTGCAGCTTGTTTGGTACGTCGCTACCCCGGTTGGCATACCACATATTCCATTCCAAAAAACTGAACGGAATACTTAATAACAAGGTGAAATCCAAAAAAATAATAAATTAATTTAATTTTGAATGCGCTTCTGAATATTATTTTGAATTATTTTTTCCATAACTATTAGGTAACTTGACATAGTTTTTGGCTTTTTCAGGAAAACTGGAAAATGTTTTCAATATCAGCCAAACAACTTTTAGTTCGGCATTTGTTTCGTCAACAAATTATATTTATTTTCTCTTCCAGCACTATTTTAATGGGCATACCTACTTTTGAAAAGTTATAAATTTTTGATGAAAATAGTAAGAGGACAAATCTATATAATCAGAGAAAATTGACGCGATATAATCAAAATTTAATTGGAGTTTACAGAGGTTGACTTGCCACTCAGTGGAACATTGGGAGTAAGGCAGAAATGAAACAGTTCTTCTTATATTCTTAATTGTGAACGGAACCCTTCTGTAATAAATGCAAATTTTTGATAGAAGTGGAGAAAGTTATTGAAGAATAGCAAAAGAATGTGGTATGCGACCCTGGGTGGCAGAATCCATCCAAAACATAACCAACTTAAATTTCCCAAAAAACAACACTGAATTAACCAAAAACGTCTCCGTCAAAACAGAATTCAACGGATACGTGAATACCATCGTTTTAACTGTTTTATACTACACAAAATAAAATTCCAAATTAATCAAATTAGCTGAGTGAACCAAGGAGGTGCTCCTCTGAGAAAAGTCAACCTCAGAATCCTTGATTTTATTCCTAGAACGAGCCTATTGCTCGTGAGTAAAGATTATTCCAGGGTAAAATAAAACATCATGTAATGAAAACAATGAAATTTGACAAACAAAATTAATAAGACCATAACATAACTTTGCATTAGCAAAACATTGGATGATGGAAGAGCAGAAATGTTGAACATTGAGAAGTAATGAAACTGCTGTTCCATTGCAAAAATAAAAGTATATGCTAAAGCCAAAATCAGTTTTAATTCCATAATACCTTGGTACACTTAGCTCAAATTGAGGATACAGCTATTGTGGGTGGGAACATCCACGATCTCCTGCGTACCTGGCGGGCGTAAAGGGAACTCGCCTACTGAAGAAATGTAGGTAGGCGAGTGACTGGGCTGAGAAGGTCGCCGTAGTTGTTACGGATCTAGTGAGCGAGATAGGTGTGTGACAACGTATATTTTCATGTCCCTTGGACGTTAAACCACATTAAATATAAGTGCCAAACAACTGTAGTGTCTCTGCCACTACATGGTAGCGAGAGCATCAGGGTTTTCTCGGAGAAACAGATACTTTTTCAAGCATCTGCTTCACATAAAGAAACTCTGAAGTCGGAAATATGGGTATTTTCAATTTCGTTTCAATGTAAAATGAAAAGTGAATCTAAATAGAATCAGTTCTCACTGCTATAAAACGCTTCCACTGGCAATTTAAGTCAATACCTGTAATGGAAATTGATTTAACGGCACTTAGCATTTGAAGTTGATTTAGCCTCAAATGCCTAACTAATTTACACTCGAAACTGATGGTGGCTTCGAGCACAATTAAGCATATAATTATGTACTCGAAACTGACGGTGGCTTGGAGCGCATAAGTGTAATCACTAATTGTGCTTAAAAACAATTTATCCTTACATTCGAAACTTTAATTAGACTCGAACACATACCTACATTGTCCTGAAAAAAATTTTTTTTCTACACAAAATGTTTCTGTTTATAGTCAAAAGCTAATAATTAACATCTGACTATCCACAAGTACACGATCTTCATCTGTATATAAGATCTTGTACAAGTTACATAGGAATGCGACACATAATCATGCATCGTATTTTCGTAGTAAATAGATGGATTCGAATTTACGGCTAAATTTGAATAAGCAAAAGTTGAATTTGAGACTATGCCTGTCCTCAAATACACGTCAAAAAGGTTAGGCCTATGTATTTTTTCCTTCTCCAATGAAGAAAGAAAAAACCTATAGAGAATAAAATCTCGGCTGACAAAACCTACGGCAAATATTCCCAGGCAATATAAGTATATGTGAATCTCTGATAAGCCTCACATATAATAAACAAAAGAGTATATGAATCAAATGGATTCCATTCCATTCGACTCTCACTCTCCATAAAAAATATATTTCTTTATTATATTTTTTTTCCATGTTCTTGTTTATTCATCTAAAGATTTCGATGTAATTATTATATCGAAAACTAAAATAATCCTTGAATAAACAAAAATATAAAAGAATACGTCAAGTTCTCTGCAACATGTCGCGTTTGTAATGCCAAAAAATAGGTGTTGGTTCTGAATTTGTTTCCTATTTTTGCCGTTGACACTTTACTAAATATTTATTTATGGAAAACCACAAATAAATATTTACGAACAATAAAACAAACTTGATAATTTAAAATAGAATTTCCTAGGTATCCACACACTATGGTGGACCTTAACTTTGTTTGAAAGAATTAGACTTCAATTAAATTTCAACAGGATACTTTTCATAAAATATAATATTTTTCATTTACAACATATGAAATTAAAGAATTGAACAAATTAAAATAATGAATCGAACGAAATTAAAGAACTGAACATTGGAAAATAATGAATTGAACATTTTGTTCTTCAGTGTAAGAGTTTTTATAATTTAGTTTGTACATAGTAAAAAGAAGAAATGGTAAGAAATAGTGGGATTAGTTTATTATGATTGGTTGTTACCAAAAAGAAGGAGAGTTGACGTTTTCTAGTATTAGGCAGATATTTCAATTAAGGTACACGTGTGTGACATTAACTGAGGTCAACCACAATTGTTTTTTTGTATGGAAGACAATTTTCATCGAATTCAGACGATACCATTTCCTGTTAGGTTTGTATTAAGAAGAAGAAGAGTCATAGAAGTGTGAGAAATTGGAAAATAAAACGTATTATTTCGTTTGTGTAAAAATACAGGCGGACATTTAGAAAATGTTCGTCTATATTCGTTACAGCATTCCCTTTATTCTGTCAAGGCTAAAAATTATTCTCACGAAAAAATTTTAACCGCCCCCAGCAAAAATTGCATCGAAATCTCTATGAAGAATTTGATACAAAACCAAGGTCACCACATCTGGATAGGCCAACTTGCATATCGCCTACCCTACGTCAACAACCATTATTACATATTCTTCGAAAAAAGAACATTAAAAAAATGGTTGACGCAAGGCTGAATGCAATTAAGGCTCCCTAAAACAGAGATCGACACCCCATGGAGACGAAGCGATACCAATACGCTTTGCCTCAATAAACTTCATAAATGTCGACAAAAAACTATTACGTATTTTGTCAACACGCGAGTCTGGATAGACGAGCAAAAAATCTAAATAGGCAACGGCTCGCGTAACCTTTTTTGTCTTACACACATTTGGATGTAAGACAATCTTATCGCGAAGATAAGTTGTGTGTGTACTGCTGGTCAACACACACACACACACACACACACGGCTATGTTTTTTCCTTTGAATTCTGGAAAAAACATCGCACATACACGCGCACACTCAGACAATAGTCCTTCCATTCCAGTAAGGAATGAAAGAACTTCTGAATTGATCATGTGATCGACAAGAGAACCAATCCAATCTGCAAAAATTATATTCATTATCGTTTTGAACCGTCATTTGAGGAACATCGCCATGTTCTGCAGATTTGATTACAAACTTCTCTTGTGCGTGTTAAGTGTGTTGGGCTGTTTACTTGCTTTCTTATTAGTACGTTTTGTATTTTTTTGTGCGATTGTCTCTGTTTTGTTGAACTTAACGAACAAATTAACAAAATAATTGCAAATTTTGGGGCAAGAACCTCTTGCAGATTCTCGTCCACGTTGGTGCTTCAACTCGTACTTCAAGAAGTTGAAGTTGAAGAAAAGTTTAGGAGTTTTTTGGCAACAAGAATCCACTGCAGCACCAGTAACACGTAAGGGGTTTTACTGGTCCTCGATCTTCCTTAAACAAAAATATGTCAGCAATAAATGGTAAGTTAAAACCTAGCAACATCCATTAGTTTTACGACATCATTGGTCTGAAAATTACGTGTACCTTGCACACCGCGCACTTCGTGAACTTTGTTGGGATACCGTTTTTGTATGCTTTGATCTCTTCGTACTTCGAAACATCAACGGCGGAATACATTAATTTTGTTAGATCAAAACACTTAAACATGTTCTGACCTACTTGTGGGATCTAATTATTTCAATAGTTGGAACCCATTTTCAAAAAACTTCGTTGGAATTACGAAGCCTAATACATTCCCCCGTTTCTACATGCTGACTACAAACAAAACTCATAAAAAATTTGTAAAGTGACCCCAAAAACATCGATGTCTTTGGAGCCTCGCATCATGCAACTTTACGTCAGGCAAACTCCAACTCTTCGACGCCATCTTGCGTAAATTAATTTTAATGTGTACCTATATATTATTTTTTTCAAATGCAATTTTTGGGTTTGAAAAAGGCGTGCGTGACCCGCGATGAATACCCTTCATTGCGCCCATGGGTCACGCCCAATTTTTCAAAATCCGTTTAGGACTGAAAATTTTCCCATTTTTATTTTAATTTTTTCAAATACAATTTTTGGATTTGAAAAAGACGTGCGCAACCTGCGATGAATACCCTTCATTGCGCCCACGGGTCACGCCCAATTTCTTAAAATCCATTTTGGACTTTGAAAATATTTTGTTTATTATCAGCATCCCTGTTTTCACAGAATTTGAAATGGAACAACAGGGACACGAAGCCAATTTGCCAGCATCCCCTCCTCCCCCACCAATCGTGACACCACCGGCAGCAATATTTGGACCCGATGGTTAGCCAGTCCCCGGACTATCTCATCAGAGTTTCTTCCCCGCCAACCAGCCAATCCCGCCAGTAATTGCGAACGCACAGTTGGCTTGGGAAATCGCGCAACATGACAGTGGCCTTCTACACCAAAATGTAGAACACCAGATGGAAGAAAGGGTGAGAGATTCACAACCGATGAATCTCTCACTGCAAGAACTGTCCGGACAATCCTCAAATGCAGGATTGAGATACAGCTCATTGTCCATGGGTGCTGACGATGAGTACGAGACCAACATCGAGCTCTACTACAACGCCATCGAGTCAGCAGGTTACTACGTCATTGAGCTTAGTAACTTCATCAGCACACCCGGCCTTACCCTAGTTCATGGGAGGAAGGAGCTGCTGGTGATCAGCACGGTCATCAAGACGCTGAATCAACTGCCGCCTGGCGTTGCAAAACACAAGATTGTTCTCGCACGCTCCACAATTCTGCGCCTCCGCTCCAGCCAAGGGGAAATTGAGGCGATGTTCCCATTGGTCCCTGAGCCAATGGTAACACCGGAGCCTCAACTCCTCCCTACTCCATATCCCTCGTTGCAAGGGAGGGAGCAGGAGACTAAAGGGCAGATAGGCGCAGAACGTGGAGCAGGGCGCAGTTGTGGACAATCGCCCCAGCAGGAGGCGGACTGCCGAGAGGAGCTCCGCCTCCAGCAACAGCTGGAGGAGCAGGAACAATGACGAATTGTCAAACTGCGTGGTCTTGCGCAACAAGTTGCGCAAGACCAACTCAAGCTGGAACACACGGAATCAGTCATCGACAGAATCTGCCGGAATTGTTCCGAGATGATCCAGCATGTCCAAAAAGTCTATGGGATGGGCAAGGACCAATTCCGCACTGAAATTGTCCACCCTGCCATCCAGCAAGGTAATGGTCAATCTTTGTGTACCGATTCAAGCAATTCCCATAAGCAAAGTCAATTGAATACCGATCAGGTGGGTCAGTGGAACCAACATAGAAACGTGTGTGCGTTGGTTCCCCCTACCCCACCACTGAAAGCTCTGTTCAAACTGACCCAAATGATTTAGAATCAAACGCCCCTACCAGACATTCGAATCTACAGAAACTATTCGACTCAGTAACCGAACTGGTTCCCCAACCTGTTACTAGGAACATGGCAGACCTACTAAATCATGCAAGAGAAGTGGACCCAATTCCCCGCTGTGTGGAATTGGACCCCGAAACGTGCACAGAAAAACCAGCTCTGAATCTGAAACTTCCCAAATACTTCATCTACGAATGGGACGGCACAATTCTGAACTACCCCGGTTTTATTCGAGGCTTTAAAATGTACGTGCATTTTTGAACATATATTGCGATTCCTCAGAAAATAAAGTTATTGCAACAAGCAATGCCAAAAGACATTGTAGAAAAATTCTCACACTTTGCACTGGACAATGTAGGTTATAAACGTCTTCAATTCTTGCATGATAGGTATGGGGATCCAAGTAAGATCAGAGCAGAAATCTGGTATAAGATAACCAACTTCTCTCACACAAACAACACGCTGCAGTCGGTATCACCTGTTGTAGATGAGGAATAACTGTTCAACATTACAGTGAAAAAATTTCCACCTAGGTCTTATAGGAATCATCTAAAAAGCAATGAAAGACACGTTTCACATTTGTTCTCGGACATTAGGGAATTTATTAAGATTGAAGAAATGTTTGATAAGCAACGTCCCTCCAACAAAGACCCTAATAGAAACACAGGTTCATTCAAAAAAAAAAAGCCTAAAGGCAATTCAGAATTTTTGGCAGCAACCTTCCAGAAAGGTAACGATCAACGAAAGGGAAAGGATAAATCCAATCCCAAGAAATCAAATAGGCAGAGCCATAGCGATTTGGGAAACTCATCTAAGTCTCCCAAACCCTCTTCTGTTTCAGAACGCCAGCGGCTCAAGACACTCCAAAGAGCATCTTGAACCTGGCTCACTTGGCACAGAAGGCCTGTCTTTTCTGCACTAACAGACATCCCTCCTTCCTCTGCCCCAACCCATGTTACAACACGTTGGAACAAAGGCAGAGGAAGTTCAACGTACATAAGTTGTGCACTCGTTGTGCAACTTACCATGCTACGCAGGAATGTCTGCAGAAGATTGCTCTCTGTTACCGGTGGTTTAACTGCCACGCGACAACCCACAACAGCTGCCTGTGTCCGAACTCCCCATACCCCATTCAACGCGAGCACAGGGAACGCTGGTTTGCAACACTGAGACAGCGGAAGGAAGCACACAGTAAGCACCTTGTTGATTTTACTGAAGTTTCAAAACCAATCATTGATTTTGATACTATAAAATCACGTGTTCCACAGGGCGGCTGCGAAAGTAAAATTGTGTGGACAAGTGGAACGGTGCAGCTCAGTGCGGCCCAGAAGGAGTGCTTACCGATGAGTAGTGAGTACTTTTCATCATTTATTCGCACCAAGAAGAGTTCAACTTTTCTAGTTTTTCAGGTGTATGCTCAGTCTCCACACTTGCAGAGGGCAGTCAAATTATGAGGGTTTTTTGATTGTGGCTGTGTAGACACCTTCATTACTATGTCTTATGCTTTCATATCCTTAAAACTCAAAGGTATGAAACAGAAATAATAAGACTTAAAGGTGTACAAAATCAGACATCCAACGTTTTTAAATCATGTCTATTGGACTTCAAAATTCTGACACTGAGTGGGTTAAAGGTTCCGATCATTGCGAAGACTATTAACAATATCACACAGAATCTGAAACAACCAATTTTGTCAGAATTTCATAAAAGTTTCCCGGAATACTCAGAAATTGAGTTCTCCAAGATAGATAATGAGCATACGGTTGATTTATTGTTAGGCAATGATTACATGTGGTCGTTCGTGACAAATGTACAGCATATTTCCCCGACTCTAACTTTGATAAAGACAGAGTTCGGATATATGTTGGGAGGTATCATCCAAAATCAAAAACAAGTGGATGATATCTTCACACCTATCTTCTTAACCATCCCACAAGAGGTTAAGAACTTATGGAGGTTGGACGCCATTGGTATCAAATTTCACAATTTGGTAGAAGCTCAAGTGGAAGCTGACGTTCTTCAACTCTTTTATAAGAATGTCAAATTGGTAAACAATCGTTACCAATCAGATGGTTGTATAAAAACTATCCACCACCGTTGGCGGATAATTTTAACCTGTCATTCAAAAGACTTGAGCATCAGCTCCCCAAGTTACAAAAGTTACCTGAGTTCTACCAACGTTACGACGAATATTTCAACTTACTCATAGTGTTGGAAATGATAGAGAAAGTAGATCCAAAATCCAAGCCAGATATTGTACACTATCTGCCGCATAAAGGGATCTTGGACCTAACAAAAAGCACACTGCTCAAGGTAGTATTTGACGGGTCAGCAAAGACAAAACAATCGAAGCACTCAATCAATCACTGCATGTTCAAAGGGGCAAATCTCTTGCCAGATTTGCTCCAGATACTTTTGTCTTTCCGTAAGGATAAATATGCCATAATAGCCGACATTAAAAAAACTTTCCATCAAATAGGGTTACACCCCCTTGATCGGGATGTAACAAGGTTTCTGTGGGTCCTGAATCCACAGAAACCATTAACTAGGGAAAACTTAGTAATCTTCTGATTCCACCGTGTTCCTTTTGGAATTGTGACAGCGCCATTCTTGTTGGCGGCAGTTCTGTCACATCACTTCCAACAGGCGAATCCGGAATTTTACAAAAAACACAACGACAATATATATGTGGACAAATTAGTAACATCATTGCTCACATATAACGAAGCTAAGGATTTACACGATCAGGCTAACAAATTGATTGGGAACATATCAATGGAGTTGTCACAATGGGGCACAAATTGCACCCCATTACGCGATGACTTTGCCCCCGACCACGCATTGACAAAGCCGATCGTTAAGGTTCTTGGACTTTCTTGGGACATGGACAAAGATATACTTTATCTGAGTCTGACCAAATTTAAAGACCAAGAACCTGTCTGGTCAAAGAGAATGTTTCTTAGAGTAATCTCACAATTTTTTGACCCACACGGTTGGTTCGCTCCAGCTTTTATTCCTTCAAGAGCTTTTATTAAAAGGCTTTGGAATGAAAACTACAAGTGGGATGAATCCTTACCCCTGTCACTGCAGCCAATAGCGACAGAGGTAATACAGGATTTGTCCCAGTGCACTACTTATTGCCTTCCTCGCCAGATATACCCGGGTACATACAACCCAAATGGGGCGCAACTGCACGTGTTTGTGGATGCATCCCAGGTAGCCTTTGCTATGGCAGCATTTTTACGCTTCCATAACACAGAAAACAACAAAACAATAACCAGATTTGTCATAGGGAAATCAAGAATAGCACCAATGAAAATGGTAACAATCCCCAAGTTGGAGTTGTTAGCGGCATTGATTGGAGCTAGAGGAACAAAAAACATTAGGAAACCCCTAAAGTTAGAAAACTGTCCGACCTACTTATGGTCAGATAGTAAATGCGTTCTAACATGGTTGCTAGAGTGCACAGTGTTAACGCAATTTGTCTTGAATAGGGTTACTGAAATAAAAAGTGTTTCCAATTTGCAATTTCGCTATGTTCCGACAACCGAAAATCCAGCGGATGTCGGATCACGAGGGGCAATGGTGAATGATTTATTCAGTACCACGTGGTGGTCAGGACCTGCCTGGATATCTGATCACCCAGACTCATGGCCACAGACTGACTTACATGTAATTCAGTCTCTACCAGACCTGTCAGAGGATGAAAACACTGTACCTGTATTCTCAACCTTAAGGGAGTCTCTCAAAATTTCTGACAAACTGTCCGAAATTATAGCAACTTCAACTTATCCTATATTTGACAATCACAAGACTGCCAAATTAAACAGACAGTTGAAATCTCGTACGGTAGCTATACCAAAGTTTGTTATGAACTCTGTAAACCATGTTTGTGAAGTCAAACTGTTTGCCACACAAGTTGACCAACAGGCTACAGACCAGAATCAATCTGACTCTGATCTACCACAACCTCACGAACAAGCGAGCTCACAATAACCACTGGATCTATCCCACAAAAGTCAGATAGACCCTCTAGCAACTTCACCTTATGAGAGCTTTATACACAAACCATTGAATACACCATTCAGCATCGATATAGACAAATTTAACACTCTCATCAGTCTTAAGAGAATTTTTTACAATTGCTTAACAGCTCTCCGAAGATTCTCAAGAAAGCGACTCACTCGTTTTAGGTTGGTTTCTCCTTGGGCAATACTGTCCAACAACTATCAGTTTGCATTACTTTGCTTCATCTATGCAGACCAGAAAAAATATTTTTCTGGCCTACGTAATACACTTCTGTCCCATAATCCACCGGAATATGTGGCATACGAGAAGTTTCATATCACCCTTGACAAATCAGGACTCCTGAGGCTGAGAAATTATTTGCCTGTAACACCGTTTACCGAAGACATTCTGTCTCTGGTGCTGTTACATCCAAAATCTCACCTCACCATATTAATACTGTTGAATGTTCATATACTCAATAGTCATACAGGCATTAAGTTTACACTGGCGGCCTTCCGTAGGACCTACTTCGTACCAAAAGCAATGAGGATACTTCCTAAAGTATTAAAATCCTCTTGCTTAGTGTGTAAAAAGCTCAATAAGCAGCCTTTTACCCAGCCAACTAGAGATGTGTCGGTTGACCGAGAACTAATTCATTTGAACTAATCTTTTGAAAGACCTAAATGAACAAGACCGAAAGATGAGGATGAACTAGTTCATTTTGAACTAAAAGATATTATCAAATCAAAGTTATATTGTATAGACCTACAAGCTAGTTCACTCTTATACCTCACAGCATTATTGTTAATCACTGGATAAGTGGAATTTCTTATCAATCAACAAAAAATGAAACGAAATAGTAAGCGTTTTTGAGGAATGAAAGCGCTTTCTATGTCTGAAAGTAACTACGTATAGAAAATGTATACGAAAATGTATACGAATTGCTCTCCATATGAAATAATACATACTCAAAGGTTTGATTCATGCAGCTCATTTCGTTCATTTTGAACTAGTTCACTGTACTAGTTCATTCAAAAGACCAAGACCTGTTGAACTAAATCTCCCAAATGAACTAAAACGCACATCTCTACAGCCAACCCATTCTGATATCCCTGATTTCAGATTGGTACCATTCACACATCCTTTCACCTATACAGGTGTTGATGTATTTGGTCCATACTCAGTCTTCAATGAATATTTACCAAAAAAGAAAAAGGCTTTGGCAACTCCGACATCACCTCCATATAAAACATGGATTCTGATATTTACCTGTCTATCCACAAGAGCAGTGTACTTTCTGTCTATCTCATCTCTAACCACACAAGAAGTGTGGACGGCATTCCAGATGTTCTTTGCAGATTGTGGAATGCCCAAGGCAATCCTGTCTGACAATGCTGCCCAGTTTAGGTTAGTTGCAACAAACTTACCCCAGTTCTGGGAAGCAATCACGTCAGATAGTTCCATCAGTGACAAGCTTATGCAAAAAGGCATAACTTGGCACTTCACTCCACCTAAGGCTCCTTGGTATGGTGCGTCATACAAAAGACTCATTGGAATCTTTAAACAGGCTTTTGAAAACGTCATGGGCCCCCACTCTCACCATTGCTTCAATTTTCAAGCAGCGCTTAAAAATATACAAGTGATGATGAATGAGAGACCACTCTATCCTGCAGTTGATGAATGTGAGCAAGCTACTTTGACGCTTGCACACTTCCTGCACGCAAAGTTCAGAAATTTTACCCTTGACCTAGACAAGCCTTTTGACAAAACCACCATAACGTCCAGAAACCTTCAGGGCCTCTGGAACACTGACAAGGACAACCTTAGTAAGCTCTGGGCTGTGTGGAAGGGACTCTATCTCACGTACTGCAGGATAGAATCCCCAAAGGGGTAAGCAACGCTTACCAAATGGTTAGCTTCAAACCAAAAGTTGGAGACATTGTCCACGTGTTGGACATAATGACAAAACCAGGAGTCTACAAGTTAGCCACTGTAGTCAACCTGATGACATTTTGCGATGGCCTAGTACATCACGCAGATGTTAGGCCACCCTCATCTAAAATAGTGAGTAGGCCTATTAAGTTCTTAGCTCCACTGGAGATAAGCACTGACAGTGAGGACTCTAATCCATCGTTGGATTAGAATCTATCCGGTTAAGATCTGTAAAAACAAGCATACATGCACGCACTACCTACAACTCTGTGGCCAGTGGCACCACTGGAGTTGTGCTATCTTTGAAGTCATGACAAGTCAACCTTGCCAAATACTTACTCTATCATCCAGCTACCTATTTAGATCAGAGGGTAGAGGTGATAGCGGATTGTGATCCACACACACCGAAATTGTGATAACCTTGTCAGTGTCACAAATTCATTTAAAAATTGCTAATTCTTAATTTTCTCCCTTATAGAGTCACTCCTTTATAGCGCTGACACCTGACTGCCCTTCCAATGAATTGTCCAGCAATTTTGTTGGACCTCAAGTCAGAAGATGGGACCCACATGTAGATCTCAACTTCAGAGGAAATAAACTTCGTTTTATTATACTTATTTTAGATTTGTGGCCCAGATTATAATCAGTAGTAAATTGTACCATATATGTATATATTTTTTTGTAAATAAATATCATTTGTGTACTTGTGTGTGTATGCCAACTAATCTCTTTTTTTACAGATCTTGTAGGGACGAGTGAATCTTCGAGGATTCACAATGGACACCGCCCCCAGTATTGTGGGTGGGAACATCCACGATCTCCTGCGCGCCTGGCGGGTGTAAAGGGAACTTGCCTACTGAAGAAATGTAGGTAGGTGAGTGACTGGGCTGAGGAGGTCGCCGTAATCGTTACGGATCTAGTGAGCAAGATAGGTGTGTGACGTATATTTTCATGTCCCTTGGACGTTAAACCACATTAAATATAAGTGCCAAACAACTGTAGTGTCTCTGCCACTACAACAGCCACCAACAAAGAGAGCTACGTGTTGGTGGTCCAGAGGGAAAACAGTTTAATTAAAAAATAAAATAATGAAGGATAGGGCCTGACAAAAATAATAATAATAAATATTCCCCATTATATAAAATTACTCCTAGTAATTTTAGTGCGCTCTGGGACGCATTAGTCACTATAAAAATAAATTCGTAATAATATTAAAATAATAACAAATTAAATAAATCTCGCCATGAGGGCTTAAGTTAGGCTAACTGTATTAGCCTAGGTTTATTCACGAGGAACGAACTTTCTCACTCCGTTTTTAAATGGGTTTCTATTTTTTTCCTTCCACAAAACCACCTCTGGTCTAATACAATAAATAAAAGACGTGTTTGTACCTCGGTACATATACCCCTTCTTCCTTTTTTTGATCGACTAGCTGTAATTCTCAACTGATGTAAAATCTTTTTCTAGCCTGGTCGATCAACCAGCCTTTGCCAGTCGTCGGACAAACACATAGTATTTTTTCTCTCTGTGATTTTTTTCATGTTTTTACCTTTTCATTATTAGACAATGTGTTTTTATATGATGGTTTAATTTCTTTTCCCTAGCATGGCCAGACCTTGGCAAAAACCTGGGTAATGTAGGAACTAATTTATATTTGAGCACCACCTCGGGTACAAGGATACTTTGGTATTTTAAAAAATTAATTTATTTGGTATAAAATGGGTAGGTAAAATGCGATTGCCTGGCTAGCTGTATGGGCTTATAGGGATTTTGGTGGCTATTAGATGTAGTTGGCAATATACCACCTTGGCAGTTTAGTGGAATGGGTATGGGAGGTATTGGTGTGTATTGGTGGGGATTTAGCCTACCAGGGTAGTATACCACAATAAAAATTTAAATAAAAGTTGGAAGGAGAATTTTCATAGCAAATCCGTACCTTGGCTAGGTGGCTAGCTTAACCGCTGATGCTCATGGCATTTTTTCGTTATTTTGGGGAATTTTATTAATTTAAATTATTTTTTTTACGTATTTATTTTTGTGGAAAAAGCCGCATCCTACGAGATCTCAAAGTAATAATCTAGAATCTTTTTAGGAAAAATTTCAATATTTTTATTGGTCAAAAAACAGAAGGATATGAAGTAAAATTTAGGGGAACAGAAGACAATGTCCACATTTAGCATTGAAGAAACTGTTCAATAGAGAAATTAATTTTAATAAATTGAACTCATTAAAGGGTTAGGGGTGGGGTGACTAACAGAGGCGGATTTATAAATTTGGCGGTGCCCATAGGTCAGGTAAATTTTGCACCCTAATTCAGTGTTGCAAGCTAAAAGAATGTAAAAGATTATTGAAAAAATACAAAATCACTGATTCAAAACATATAAAAAAATTAATTTTGCACCCTTTTGCCTTCGCAACAGTAGGCCATGGCCTCAATGACCTCCTTATAAACCAGCCACTGATGAAAATTTTCCCTTTCATGGGGAAAGAAAACTACTAATATCATTTTGTCATTTTAACCTAATTTGTATTTATGTATCTATATAAGTACAACAGATATACAGCCGAATAGATCTCCAACATCACATTATGTTGTGGTTGAGAAACATATAAAAGATAAACGTGAAGCTATCACAGGTATATGTTCTGCACATACCACACTGCACATATTTCATTGAGAAAATAAACATTTTCATATCAATACACTCACACAATCAAGCTATTACATTTGTGCAGTAGCAAGTATCCTGATTTGAAATGTTCTATCAAGGTTTTATGTATGATATGATTTTGAGCGAGTATTAGAGATTTCTTTAGCTGTATATTATGTCTTTGGTATACAAACTCTGAAGGGCCATTTCGCGGCAGTTTGGCTTGTGCTGGCTTGGTAACACTGTTCAATTTGTTATTTTGATGGAACAATGAAATATTATTTGTTGCTTAACAGTTGGTGCATGCCCAGGAATTTTTAATCATTTTTGTACAGTTTAGATTGAAAAAACAGGGTTCTACGTTTATTATGTTGATGCATGCATGGCAAATATTTGGTTCACGGTTTTGAGAAAAGTAAAAATGGGATTGGACCGAAATTTTCATAAAAGGTAGTCCTCATATAGGATCAGGTTTGGAAAAAGTTTGTCCGAAAAAACTGTAAAAACAAAAAATTCCTGGAAAAGTGGTGACAAAAGGGATCGAACTAAAATTTTTACAATAGATTTTCCTTAGTGCAAGTCTGATAGACATTAGGTGCTTATTGTTTCAGTAGCTTTAGCTTCCGAGAAAACGGAACATAGAAATTTCCTAGAAAATTGGTTTTTCTTGGGTTTTGATGAAACACTGAAAGGGATCCGGATACCATTTTCACGATAGATTTACATTGTGTGAGTGCAAGGTTTTGTAGAAGTTTGGCGCAGTTTAGTAGTTTCCGAAAAACACGTAAAATAAAAATAGAAAATTGTTTGAGAAAAGCAAGTCCAGTGTGTCTCTTGAAGCATATTTTTTGCACTGCATTAATTTAAATTCTATTTGTTTTTTTGTTTTTTTTGTTTTTTGTTAATAAATTGTAAATGAAAATACGAAACTGGGTTTTCTAGCGAAGTATCATTGGGCTAGAGTTTTTACTGTATTTTTCAAATGAAAATGCAACTATTGCATTCAGTACAATGGCGGAACCTGAGGGCTGGACCTGTGTAAAAGTGCCAATCCTAAGTCGTAGATCACGAACATATAGATCACTCAAATTCTTCTGTACACAATATGTATATATATGAATATATATATATATATATACTTTTTTCTCTTTTTGGGACTTTTTGGGAGTCTATGGAGCCTCCACTGTTTCACCTATGGCAATGAAACTTGAGGTAGTGTTAGAAGCTTTCATGGGCTATGCATTAGTGTTAAAGTTTTTCAAATTCATCCGTTAGTTTCGAGGGAAGGGGTTCTCAAAGCGTTGCATATCTACAATGTTGTCATCCCGATAACTCCTGTAAATTTGAAGATTTTCGTTTGAAATTTTTATCATAGTTGGAGAATATTAGAGACTGGTTTGGTATAAAATTAGAGCAAAATCGGTCAACTGGTTTTCGAATGGAAGTCATCACAAAACTGACACTTTCGGAAAATACACACTTATCGCGGTTGATGCTCGGAAGATATATTTTTCATTATTTTCTCATAGTACCAGAAGACAGCATAGTACCCAGAACCTTTAATACGGCTAATCCAACAAAAAGCTTAATAATTATGAAATGAATGATATCCCTGGAAAAACTTCCCACTGTACCACAGATTGAGGACTGTTTGGTTAGCCAAGTAACACTTTTTTCAAATTTACCATTTTGTTTTCCTCACGTATCTATTTGCCTTGACTTATTTTACCACAGAACGGCGGACTTTGAATACGGTGGCCATTGTCACTTATCTGGGTGATTGGTCACTAAATGTGAAATGGTTTCAGGTTTTTGACATTACATGTCAAGGACAGTCAAATTTTTAAAATCAAATTCCGGACAACTCGAAAACCTTTTTTTTTTAGTTCAACTAATATTCAAGGATAAAAACCAATTTAACGGTTCTCAACTTTTTGAAAATTGGAAATTAATAAAATTATTTGAAAAAAAAATCATAAATTTCTCATTTTCGAATAATTTTGGTAAAGTGAATTATTGTTTCGCTGTGCATCCGCGCTATGTTTTATCCAACATGAATTTTCTACACTTTCTAAATTTGTGAAAAACTGATTGTCAAGTAGCCACTTCAATTGAACAAAACATTTTAGTCTCTTTTATTTCACTCAATGATTCCTAAGCCTCTATTTAAGCTAAAGAGCTGGGGTTGGTGTTGTTGTTGTTGTGGGCAAACAGAAGATAAAATTTACTACTGAATTTTTAATTATCTTTCGGTGTTTGAAAATAAAATTTTGGTGTTTGCTGTACAAATAGTTCATGCGATGAAAGGAAAAAAGTGATGAGCAAAAGCCAGGCTAAGACTAAGACCATGGTTTCCTGTGTCTTTCGTTTACCTACTATCGTGGAGATACCCCTACAAGTCCTACATGCCTGGCATATGTAAAGGACACATGTCTGCTGAAGTAATGTGGGCAGACATGTGGCTGGGCTGAGGAGGTTGTAGTCTCTTTACTGTATAATTACTTAGTTGATGACTGACAAATTGTCAATTGTCGAGAGAACTGGATGCAAATAAGGGATTTGGAATCTGCTCCAGATTCCAAGTCCCAAGATAAAAACAATTTATTGTTTTTAATGAAATTAAATAATAAAAAATATTTTCAGTTTTTTGTAAAAAGTTTTCTTTGTAAATATTTGTATATATGGTACTTAGTCATAATTTTTTAATGTTGTATATTTTCTGATAAACAAAAATTTGTATTTGAGTGTATGTATTTAATTGTTTCCTTACAGATCATTAGGGACTGATTACTCATCTTGGAAGACCAGTGATGGACACTTTCCCTAGTATTGTGGAGATACCCTTACAAGTCCTGCGCACCTGGCGTGTGTAAAGGACATATTTTCGCTGAAGTAATGTAGGCAGACATGTGACCAAGCTGAGGCGGTCACTAGAATCCATTGTCCCACAGTGAGAGTGAGAAGTGATTATCGTACAAATCCATACAACGTACGACTAGTGGCAAGTTGCCACTACTACAGTCAGGTTTTGATTTTGGTCTTAGTCACTGCCTTGTTTACAAGATTTTTTCTATTAATGATGACTAAACTAAATTTACTATTCCTGTTCCTCCCAAATATAAAGAAAACAAAATTGAGCATTAAATATCGTAAATTTCGAATAGTAAAATGGCGAAAATTTTAGTTTGCTCGAATTTACCAAGTTTTCGTTTGGTCTTTTGTCTTGCATAGTCCAGCCTTGGTCTTGGTTTCACACTTGCATCGTTTCGTTTCCGAATGTAGAGCCTTAGTCCATCAAAAATTCCCAAACGAATATCAATTCTACTCGATACCGAACGAAAGTCGAGGGAGTTGCGACATATCCTTTCCCGAGAAAAGCGATATGTGGGGTGGGACATCTTACCCACCTCTAACGCCACGCATTTCAACTCCAGCAAAACGAATCAATCGAAAATCTGAATACGATTAATGATCGACACGACTTCTTTCGACTGTTCACATGCCAGACTCGATCGTAAAATCGATTTAACCCAAAAGAATCGTCGGTTTTTTGCCCGAATATCGCGTTATATTTTATACCATTATCAGCCAAAAAATTGAAATAGGTAAGCTCAGCATCGCACATCAACACCAACCGTTGCACGCAGCCAAAAAAAGGTTGCAAGTGCCGAAAATTAAAAAAAAAAAAAATTCTTTTTTTCAAACTGAAAAACGATTCGAGCGAGTCGTTGTAAGGGCCGATTCACGCCAGAGATGCCGACAAAAAATAAAAGATATAATACCGAGCAGTTAGTTTACGGTTTTCTTTTTATTAATATTTTCAAAAAGTTGCGCCAGGCACTAACAACCTTCGTCATTCGTGTCACCATTACATTGCAGTTGGCCCGAGTAAAGGGACTGAAGCCCCGTAACGAAAGAAATACGTATTATTTAGGCGACTAAACGCAGCCCACATTATTCGAGTATTAGTTCGCGTTAAACGGTTAAATGCTCGATAACGTCTACGCGGGTTTATTTCCTTACTTCACAAAATGGGGGCATTCGTTAACACCTACGACCTGTCTATATACGTAGGTAGGTATGTACGCAGTAAGTATACCTATATACGCAAATTACTCGTAATTTCAACCATCGTTCATCAACTAACTTCTTAAAATCCTTAATTTCGCGCGTCGTAACATGCTGTCGTCTAAACTTTTTTTTTTTTTTTTTTTTTTTTTTTTTTGTAGCAAAAATGCTTTAGCATACGCACGTACTTGGCTCCGTCAAAGGCGTTACGATGGCAAATTTCGTTCGCACATCGTGCGGAAACCGGTTCAATAATACGCAATTCTTTTACGAATGCATTGTTCACCGTTGTCGTCGTAGGTACTTATCCAAAACCGGAGTTGTTTCGCGAAAACAACGATAAATCGATCAGCTAATTAATTTTAATCAACCAATTTGAGTAACGAGGAAATTATTATTATTATTATTATTTGTTTTTTTTTATTTTTTTATTTATTTATTTTTTTTTTTTTGAAATTACAAAACAATTTATCACGAAAACAAAACGAACGTTACGCGAGTTTGCGAAAAAAATGACTGTTGTAAGCTAACCGGACGAATTATAATAATAAAAATAAATAAATATACTAAAGAAAACGTTAACCCACCAGCCACCAAACGCCACTGGCGTATCTGAACATCGACTGAATACCACCAATGATAAATTTGATATACGCTTAATAGCTCTGCTAAACTCATTTCACATTTTACCTTATCGGCTTTAGCAACACGTTGTTCCTCTTCCCCCTCCCGCGGCAACCGAACGAAACCTGTGTGCTGATGTCATGTAGTCAGTGTCTTTCCACTCCCTCCAAAACCTTTTTATCACCAATGAATAATGTTAACCTTCTACAGCCTAAATCCGTTATCGCAACAAGAAAGTAACAGACGTGAAAAAAAAAGAAAAAAAGAAAGAAATACAAATAAGGAAAAAAAAAAAAAAAGAAGAAACTGATACATTCGGGGAAAGCATATATTATTCTCGTAACTCGTGGTCTTCGTCACTGACTTACGGACTTCTTGTAGGAGGATGTACCGGTTTGGCAAGACTGGCATATAAACGTGCCTGTGGTGGTCATTATTGTCATGCAACAGTGAACTATAAGTGGAAAATACTCGAAGCAGATGAGTCATCACTAAACTTGTACGAGACGATAGCAGTCAATGAAACGACGGGCAAGATGTGGTGGGGGGAGGAAACCATGGTAGAACAAAGTATGATATCTGTTGTGCTGCTGAGTACACGTGGTCGGTTCAAACGTGATAACTACTCACTAGTTAGTAGATCATTTACGGTTTTAGGAACATGATGCTGGAGACTTGGGGTTATAACCAAAACATTTTTGGGGTTATTGGTTATTAGGAACCAATAAAAATATATATTGGTTTCTGGTTACTGGTTATTGATTGAAAGTGTAATTATTTTGTTACTAGTTATTGTTTTGGTTAACCAAAACAACTTTTCTGATTATTGGTTAAGACAAAATTTAAGGTAAAATAGACAAAAAAATTTTCTCCAGGTCAAATTATCCATAATTAATAATTTTTCAGGAAATAATTAGTAATTTTTAAAAATAATAATCAATAATATTGATAGGTATTTCATGAAAATCAATAAAAACCGATTCTTTCTGGTTATTATTTTGGTTAAAAGTTTCAGCATTTTATGGGAATTGGTTATTGATTATTGGCTAGGTGAAAATTTTTTGTTTTGGTTATCGGTTCCTAAACCAATGTTGTCAATTTTTTTCGGTTTTTAATGGTTATTGTTCTGGTTATGGTTGTGATTACAAGCCTTACTGGAGACCTGGAATGGCTAATATGGGCTGTGCATCTAGTGACATAACAACAGATGGTCTGGGGAAATCATAATCCCGATTGTAAAAAGAAAATCTGCATCTCCAAAAATGTCACCCTAAAAATGGTGAGAATTTACTCAATTTAGTTTTATAAGTTTTTATTCTACTCGCTAGTAGGGCTTGTAACCAAAACATTTTTGCAGTTATTGGTTACTGGGAATCAATTAAAATCTATATTGGTTTCTGGTTACTGGTTATTGGTTGAAAATGTAATTGTTTGGTAACTGGTTATTGGTTAAGACAAAATTTGGGGTAAAATAGACAAAATAAATTTTCTTCAGGTCAAATTATGTATAATTAATAATTTTCCAGGAAATGATTAGTAATTTTTGAAAAAAATAATCAATAATATTGATATTTCATGAAAACCAATAAAAACCGATTCATTCTTATTTTCATTCTGGTTAATGGTTTCAGCATTTTATGGGAAATGATTATTGGTTATTAGTTAGGAAAAACTTTTTTGTTTTGGTTATGGGTTCCCAAATCAATGTCTTCAATTTGTTTCAGTTTTTAGTGGTTATTGTTCAGGTTATGGCTGTGGTTACAAGCCCTACTCGCTGCTGCAATTTTAAAATAGGTATACCAATACTGCAGCCAACCTTCCGCAACGAAATAATATTTATTTCGTATGAAGCTAAAGTCAAAAAATGAATAAAATAAAAACTTAACTTTTAAAAACTCGTTTTTAAACAAGAGCTTCAATACTGAGCGTCTTCTTAGGACCCGTGGTCTATGACGTCATTATTTTTATTATCATTTTTTTCATCGTTTAATTTTTGTTTGTCCTCATAGCATTTTATGGGGGAATCTTCACCTTTGTACAAAAATTATGTTATTTTGGAAACGGAAAGATACAAGAATTAGGTAAATTTATACTGATTTATTTATATCACCAACTTTCTGCTGCTAAACAAAAACAAGATTTTAGTATTTTTGGTGCTAAATCCACTGAAATTGTGCAAACTTTTGGGGAATTCAAAGTTATCGAGAAGAATTGTGAGAGAACTATTGACTGTGATAAACTGAAATTTTACACGGACATCGAGGTATATTATTTTAAGATTTTGTGAAAATTTGGCTGAAATCCTACATATCATTTTCGAGATACGTATTGCTGAAATTCTGTTCAGATTGAGTGATTTATATTATATTAAGATGGATTTAACTTAGTTGTGGAATTTCACCAATACTTATCTCAAAAACCATCCAAATGATTTAACCCAAATTTTCACAGAATCTTCAATTAAAATACTTAGATGTCTCTACTAAATTGCAGCTCTCTACAACCAACAGTTCTCTTGCATTTCCTCTCGATAACTTTAATCAAATATGGAAATAAAAGGAACTTAGTTCTGTATGTCTGAAGTCCTCAGAACTGTGAATAATGTTTTTCTTCATATATACCATCTTATTTTCAGGAGCGAGTGCTTTGAATTCACAACAAAGATATTCATTTAACATATTTAAATTTTTAATGTCTCAAAGTAATGGAATATTGAATTTCTTGAATTTAATGAAGTTGATGAATCAGGCAATAAATAAGTTAAATTCTTTAATAAAAACCAGTTATCCACAAGTCAGAACCTTAGTTTCAGTGCTAAAATTTTTCAGAGACTTATGACATTAATTTAAAATTTTGTAAAATAGCTCAATGCCTCAACAGTTAACATCGCCCATTGGTGTGAAACAACAAAGACAAAAAAATCCAGAAAATAAGGATGTCACAAACCAAGGGTCCTAAGAAAATGCTCAGTATTGAAACTCACGTGTTTTTAATGTGAACTTTTATTAGTCCAGGCACGATAAACTTTTTTTGTCAACAAAACTGACAGCCAGTTTTCTTTTTTATGAATGGTTGCACATAATTTTTCAAAATTACGAATTAAAAAAGTGTCAAATATTAGGAAAATGTGTCTCTGAAATTCGTTTTTTGGGTTTATCTTAGTTCATGAGCAATGATGGCATAGGCCTGTGTTGTGATTTTGGTGTGTTATTGCGTAATGGTAGTCCAACTTCACCCACTATAGTGGTTGTGGGGATGTGAGCTTATACACATATGCACATCTCTGGTGGCATGCCACCACAGCTGACTTAGCCAGAAAAGTGAAGTCAACAGTCGCCATCTTTGTACTGGGCATAATCAACATATTAAATACATGAGTAGAATAGGATTTTCAAGTGAAATTCTATTTTATAGGGAGTAAATTTAATTTATTTTTGTTTTAGGCAAATTATATATGCAGGTCCACAACTTCAACTGGCACAATGAAAAAAAATAAAAAAAAAACATTATGCACAAAAAATATTTTATCTTTCTCTTGATACAAACTCCAGCATTGAAAAATGCTTATAGATGGCTATTAATAGAGAATAGTTCATAGTTATAAGTTCATAGTTACAATTCAAAATTATTAATATATCATTTTAATTCTATTAAATAAAGGCAGGTACACATTTGTATCATTCTGCCACGCCATATCATTGGTGCGTATCATGATACAATACGCACCTATAATACGGCTCTATTTTTATTAGGCATTTCCTAGGATCGTATCATGCCCTCAAATTTGATAGAAAATTTTGCAATCCCAGGTAGCACCTTTTGATGTAACAGCAGAATATCAACATAGAATTGAAAAGGCCTGTATCGTATCATTTTTTGATACAGTATGAGGTTATAGACCTTATACACATTGAGACGATACAATGATAAAATATAGGTAAATGATACAAATATGCACCCACCTTAAGGGAGGCTTAAAACAATTAATTAAATAAATAATAATATAACATATTTTTGGTGAATTTGTTGAAAACAATATCGTATTGAACCATTGTTAGCCACTCGTGACAATCGACTTGTTGCAATTACAGCACTCACCTGTGGCTTGCGCTGCAACTACACAAACAATCACTCATTTTTTTAACTAGTCAAGTAAAATACCATTTCACCCCTCGTACGAGGTCTGTACAAAAAGTACGTAGACTGAGTCCATGAAATCATTAATTTTTTTTTCCTTTTTTACAAATAAACATGGTCCCTTTCAACATACTCTTCTTAAAAACTCAGAGGCTTTAGAAATGATTTTTCACCATTTAAAACAGTGTTTCTAACGCTTTCTTTTTAGAGACTTTATTTTCAAGGTCACAGTACTTTGAATCACCATCACAGCACTCTGATAGTAACTATATGATGGATTTTGATTTGGATGAATGGGTAGTGGTCACATTTCGTCAGGTTTGACAGATTTGAAGGGTGTCAAGTCTCAACAATGTTTGGCAACACTGCACACAGTGCTGTTCCTGCAACAAAGAAAGCTGTTTGAAAACAATCTTTCCCCATACTGTTCAAATTGTCCAAGATTTTTAGAAATTTAAATTTGCGCTTCCAATACTAATATTCAGTGATTCAGCAATCACTCAGGTAATTATTTGGCTATCTTTCATCATAAATTTGTTGGCTGCATTAAAATTATGGATGGAGAAGGATAAGGGGAGATTCCTACTTCTTGTTTCTTAATTTGTCAACTCTTGCCCCTCTCTCAACCTCCTTATCAACTCGAAAAATGTCAAATGTCTTAGGATAGCTTCTCCATGCATCCAAGATAATATTTTATGGATTGCTGACCGAGATTTATTCGATTAGTTTAGTAATTTGTATTGTTCATTTTCGTTTCATTTCATATTTTTCATGAATTGTGACTTCATTAAAAAAATGAACTAAAGCCAAGTACTATAAATTTAGAATTTGATATCTTAAAAAGCTGGAAAAATTGTGGTAGGTTAGGAATACGTTGGAAAATACACTCCCTTTATATTTGAGGTGTCAGTGTTGCCCAAAGATGAGAAAAAAAATCAGTTACGAACTTTTTGTACAGACCTTATACCTTTGTGCAATAAAATATTTGACAGCGATGGTTTTCAACTGCAGAATTATGATTCCTATGAAAAATATGTTATGATCTAATTTGCAGAAAATTTTATAAAGAAATTTTTATTAAAAATAATTTTTTTGTAGGATTGGCCCTTAGACGAAAAAATTATGAAAACTACTCTGAAGTATGGTTTAAACAACTTTAGCGGGCTGATGGGGAAGTATCAACTTGAAAGGTGATAAGTTTTCGATTTCATATAGTTCATCCACTATTACAATGAATCTCCAAGAGTAAAAAAAATTTCTTCATTTTTTTCTAAGAAAAAGGTGGTTGGTGATGTGGCGAATCAAAAAGTTCGCCACATTTCAAAAAATACGTACGATACATTACTTGTAAGTGTACCTTTGTATTTATTACATATACAAATGAATGTGAGTTTTTAGTGCCAAAATTTTCCTTCAGTTATGAAACGAAAAATATACCTATCCCTACCTCTAGGTTGTTTCATGGCACCAAGATTAAGTAGATTTTCATAGAATAGATACCTACTAAAAAGAAAAGAGCGATGTTGGATAAGGCATCAGTCTCAAAATGATGTCAATCGGTTCGGATTTTCGCATCTTGAAGAGTAATTACTCCATATAAGTCACATTACGATTATGGGTATGCGCAAACGAAGTCCCATTTTACCAGTTTCTTCGAAAATCAAAACATGAAGTAGAACATTACGAGTGGAGTTGAAGTTAATTTAAACGAAGCAAACAAAAGTGAATATGATTTTCCCTCGCGCTGTTTTGCCATCGGTTACGGTACTTGTATGTTGGGAGTATTGGGATTAAATATTGACAAACAAAAATATGTTACAAAAATACGTCATATAGGAACACAAAAATATTATTTCGGTGTTTCCGGATGTAACATGAATACTAGAAAAATTTGACATTTAGGTAACAGGAATGAATACCAACTAATGTAAAAAGTTCAAGGGTGCCGACGTGTAATTTTTGAGAGGTTTGTTTTTTTGCAATGCCATTAGCTGCATCAATTTTTTTACCCAAAATATTTTAATGTTGGATAGATTTATAAATCGGTCCCTATCTGCTATTTTGCATAGATTTTTGCTTCAAGATCTAATAAATTAACCACACTATGACTGCAGGCTAAAATTGTTTTTTTCTTTTCTCGATTAAGTCAATTTTTTGTTAGGAAACGTAGAAAAAAAGGTATTATAATATGATATGAATCCGTGTGAAATTAGGATCTATCGATGATAATTTAAGCGTGAAAAATGTAAAGTAGCGAGTGCCTCTGGCAATATTTTTAAATTAAAAAACGCAGATTTTCTCTCCTCTTTTCCCCCTTTACTGCAATAAAACCGGAGATATCAGAGGCACTTATGATTACTATATGGCTGATATTTATAAGCTGGTATATTCAAGCTGTTCTCAATCCACATATCAATAGATCCACCTGTTTTGGTGGGGAATGCAGCACTGACGGAATTCAAACCCAAAATTCTTGAGTATAGAGCCAAATCCTCATCTGTTACACTACACAAACCTCAAAATGGGCAATTTAAAGCTAAAATTCGAATGAATATTCAAATTTAAATCTTTAGAAAAATTATTTTTAGGACGAAAATACACCTAAATTGATTTAGGAGACAGTCCCATTCGTTTATTGTAAAAATAAAATAATCAATTTTGGGGATTATTATCGAATGTTTTTCCATATTTTAATAGTCTTCTGGATGTCCCAAGCAGGGCCGGTAACTTCTCATTTTCCCACGTGTAGCAAAAGAAAAAATTTTTTTTGGTGCAAATTTTACACTGAACAAAGAAAATTTTATTTTTTAAGATACGAACATATATTATAATATTAGGTTTATGGACATCTTATTTACAAAGTAACATATTCTTAGTTTTAGTTTCACTTAAACTAAATGTGCTTTTTCGGATGATTCAATAGTTTTTTTGTCAAGTAGAATAAGTGATAGTGTGTAAACATAATTATTTTCCATGTGTAGCGAAAACCACTTGGGAATTTCTCATGTGTAGCGATTGCTACATACGCTACACAAAACTTGCGGGCCATGGTTCCGAGGAGATGGTCACTGTCATAAAAAGAGTAAGTTTATTGATAAAATGATTCACGTTAAAATCACGAATCACACTGAAAAATATTACAAGATTTTCTAGAAATATTTTGGGTTTAAATATTAAAATAATATAATTTTACAAGAAAATTTCAAGGAGGAAATGTTTATACTTATAGCTGCAATCAAAATGGCACCCTTAAAACAAATTTATAAGTAAATTCCAAATGAAAAGAAAACATAAGATCAACAATATGTCTGCAATTCTTAAAAATTTGAACCATGCTTTTGGTGCCACAATGAGCTGACTGAAACCTGCCTTAAGTCTGACTTCAATCAGTTCAAGACAGCTTTTTTAAACAAATTTCTTGCTTGTATCAAATTATAAACTTCAGGATTCTTATGTTCTTTTTGACTCCATAAAATCATTGTTTTATTAATCGGAGACGTTATTTAGCGATTGGTATGAACTTACAGCAACAAGAAAATATCTTTCCTATCACTCATTTTCCTAAACAGATATAGGCCCATATTCACAAATGTCACTTTAACCTAACTTCACTTAAATTTCACTTTAAAAAAGTTTTTTACATAATTTCCCACTTAAAAATGTGGGAACATTGTATCTCTTATGAGAGTTCCAGTGTAAAAATAAAATGTTATCAAACTCTTAAATACAAAATTTTTCCAAAAGTCATTTTTCAGTGAAATTTAAGAGAATGGAGGTTAAAGTGACATTTGTGAATATGGGTCATAGTCTCCGTTGAATCTTTATTTAGCAGCCGGGTTACACTACCTTTTTTCTGAACAATAAACAAGAAAAAATAATAAATTTGCTATAAAACACCTATTCCTCAATGATTCTATTTTTTTCCCCACACAGAAGCTTTTATATGGCACTGTGAGTTGTCCTTTCTGGCTTCGTTTAGAATAGAAACGGACCCTCCACCACATCTATCTTCACGGTACATTTCTTTTTATTGGAACCATCATTGCAGCGGTGCAAAATATCGTCATTGTATACCGGGTAGGGTGCAAGTTAGTGATGTCAAATATCGATATTTTTTTATTTTTATAGAGGTTGTGGATCGATGCAGCAGAGTAATTGTATAAAAGAAATAAAGATGTATTCAAAGTAACATTTCAGAAGTGTGTGAAATTGCAGCAGAATTGTGAAATATGTACAAAGGTATAAAGTGTAAGAGGTAAAGGAATATGTACAGAGATAGACAAGTAAGTGGCGAGTGAGTGGTGGAACAGTGTAACAGTGTAGCCGTGAGTAAAGGTACAAAAGTATATTGTGAAAGATAGTAGTATTCGCCAGAGTGAGAGGGAAGGAGGATTGGTGGTCTCAACAATTTTCTTTGTATCGATACGTATCGATATTTTTTAAACTTATACATCATAGTTTAGTTACTTTTTTAATAATGCATAACCTTATGTCACTTATGAAAATATGCATAGTACATCAATACAAATTTAATCTTAATCATATTCTTGATTTCTATAAGAAAATGTTACAAAAAACGATGAAATATAGGTAATTTTTAAATATTGAGAGATTAGTTATTTTTTTAATAATACATAACTTTATGTCACTTATGAAACTATGCACGGTATGATGAAAAAAATTCAGTCTAATCGTATCTTTAATTTCTGTGCAAAAATATTATGAAAAACAATTAAACCTAATTTTTCAATAATTACTAAGGTACCTAGGTAGAAGTTTCTCAGCGTCTAAGATAATAACAAACATAATTATGTAGATCATAAATTTATGATTGTAGGAAATTTTGTTGGTATTGATTGAAAATTACCCATTTTCTAGACTAAAATCAGAATAAAATCGAACATATTGTAAATATCGTCTTGTTGATCTGTACCAAAATTCGTAGATAGTACGATAGAATAGATGACGGTGAATATATTTTCCAAACTTTGTGCTCATGGTCAAAAAACTCCAAAATAGTAACAAAAATGATGATACCAAAAGTATCATTTGGCTGATCCATACCAAAATTAATTAGGTTAAAAATGAATTTTTAAAAGATCAGTTTGTATTTTTTTTTTGCCTTTAGCTTCATGAGAAATAAACATTAGGTATTTTGTTTCGGAAGGTTGGCTGCAGTATTGATATATTTTAAAATCGCAGTAGTGAGTAGAATAAAAGCTTATAATAAAATAGGTATGGTCTTTGGTTTAGTATTTAGTACTAATGTTCGTCACAATGATATAAAACAAAAATTGGGATCTGTACCTCAGTTATAAGAAAATAGAATATGTACCTACTGGTACATAATTATAGGTATCGTAGTACATATTATGAATTTGAACTTTTGGAGCCAAAAGTTTATCAGAAGACCACCCCTTGAGTAATTTCATGAGATTTAAATAAATATTAAGATTTTTATCGAAAACCACATAAAAAATGTAATTCTCACCTAGAGAGTTTTAAAAGCAACAAGTGATAAATATCTTTCTGAAATATAATGTAAAGTTTACTAAAAGCAACTTAATAACGTCTGAAAGAAATTCACCCACAGTGTACAGTTTTTTTCTCTTAAACCACAATAAAGATTAATACAAGGCTTTCAGGGTGTCAATGTTCTTGGAATTTTTATCATTTTTCAGGATTATTTCCTGTTACTTACTTAGATATACTGATTAGAATGAAGTGTAAATGATAATAAATACAGTGCAGTAGTCTGATTTTTTTTGAGGGATGAGAGGGATTGAAGGTTTGAAAATGTGAAAAGCAAAATCCAAGTTTTGGTGAACAAAAATTAGTCAACTCGTCTTATTTTTAGGTTTTTTCTTTTTTTTGGAACCAACTTTATTACAACCACAATAGCAAATTTATTTGAGTATTTGCTATGAAAATATTACAGATAAAGGAATGCACGAAGGGTAGAATTAAAAATAACTTAGAATACCTACCTTTTTTACCTCCTGATAAGAAATTTCGAAATTTTTAGTACTTTGAAATTTATTCATTTTAGTCATGAACCAAAAGAGTTTTTCACTAGGTAAAAAAACCATAAGCAAAAATGAAAACAACAGCAAGAGTTTCATGTTATACAGACTAGAGACGTAATCTTCATGTAAGGACACACGATTATGAAATGTCTTCCATCATAAATCACAGTCATCATCAAAAGTGAAAAATAAATAAAAGAGTGAATATAAATTATAATAAAAAAGAAAGTTTAAGACAGATCTACAAAGCGTGCAAAAGACTGAGGGTAGGGAAACGCAAAAAAATTGATGCATAATTAAGCGATGATTAAAAATTAATTCAACATTTTCGATCGAATTTTCTTAGCAGGATGTGCAATGTTTTGGCTGTCAAAGTAACATTTGGAGGAATATTAATGAAATTTTTAAAGTGAATATCAAACGGCCTGTGCCTTATTACAATTTAATTTCGATTTCAACCCAAAATAAGGAATGGTGACGTAATTTTCTTAACTTTCAAAAGTCAATCTTCGACAATATTCAAAATCGAATCACCAATTTTTATTTATTTTTTTTTCTTTCTTCTTAACGTTCAAACGCGGTAAAAGTTGTTATGTTGCCTAGAAAAAAAAAAAGAGAACAGAAAAAAGTAATAAAATCTTAATATTTCAAATGCGTAATCAGTTTGTTTCGACGTTAAATCCGAAGTTCGGTTTTTCATTATTTGGAAGACTTACAAAAATTTCTACAGAAAACATTAAGAAAATCGAGGAAGATTAATGACCTAATAATTTTTGCACGAACTGTGAATAGATGACAGGTGTTTCGTTTTGAGATGGAACGAAAAATTCGTGATGGGAAAGAAAAAAATAAATTTTATGACTCGATATCAAATACAAATGAAATGAAGCAAGAAAGGTTACATTAAATGGACCCAAAGATCTTCGAAAGTGAAATTCTAACTGAAAGAGAAGAGGATCTGTAAAACCATAATGAATACGTGAATTCTTATCCTTTGATTAGATACAGAAATATTCAGCGAAGAGAACCACCGTATCTATAAAACACACTAAATTATTGTTAGCCATAACTAATCCAAATCTACGAAGTGTGACCTAACGTCACATGGGAAAAATAAATTTTTTTTCTTTGCAAAAGTAGACACAATTCTAGCCAATCGGAAATGAGGAAATATAGGCTATTTGTCACAACCGCGTCACCGTCACATATGTATACCACAGGGGGTCACGAGTAAAGAATATCAGAAAAAATATCATTGAAAGAATAACCCTCTAAATAAATATTTCTTAAAACTATCCATGAATAAAAAGAATAAATTGCAATAAATCTCTTTTAAAAATAATATAATAGGTATCCAAAAAAATCCCATTTCTCAGAACGAACTTATTTTAATTAAAAATATCCTAGATGAATTCATACCAGCTCAGTTGTTGAACATTAAAGGTTATAGGTAATTATCCTGATTAATTAGGTGCCTAGTTACGTTATATGTTGTAAATATTATAAATCAAAACTATAGTATGTAAAACATAGTATAAATCATAAAGAAGTGATTAGATAGTCTACAGATAATGAATTATTATCTGTAAACAATTTCGGGAGATGATTGATTCTGTATTTCGGTATAATGATATACAGTGAAAGTAGCTTATTGTAATTTTATTGTGGACTTGCAATAAACCTCTTATTGCTACAAAAACACTCCAACCTGTTCTCCCACATGTATAAATACACCCAAATCAGGTTGGTTATTGTACCTAATGAAAGGGCATTTCTGGATGATACAAACAAAATAAAAAAAATTATTTTATTTTCTCATTTTTAGGGAAAATCTAAAGTGGCCGCATGCACTGTTTGATGAGTCTGAAAAACTTTTTGGTTTAATACATAGAAATATCCGGCAGGGTCAGAGATAAAATGCGAAACGGAGGGTCATGTAAACAGCGGAGTTACAAAAAAATTTTTGAGTGGGAACTTTACTTAGTTTAAAAGTACTGATATAACAATTTTTCAGGTATTTTATGTATTCTAAAACATTCATTTTTATGATAGTTTTTTGTTTAAAAAAAAATAAAAATTGGTAAATGCTTTTATTTAATTAATGTGATAAAAAGAAAATAACTTCCCAGTTGTGGCAGTCACATAGGCATAATGAGGAATATTAGAATTTAGAAATGATATAGGTACTGTGGAATACTTTGTTGCGAAAAGAATATTCTCAGCAGGAGGTAATCAACAGATTATTGCGTGTTCTGGCACTTCATATGTAAACATACAGGTAAGCTAAAACCTGGACCAACACTGACAATTTTAGAGTCGGTTTGGATGGTTTATATAGAGCTTATTTACATACACACATACAGACATACATAATAATTACATACATCCATGTATAACGGTTGGTTTGTCATTTCTTGTATAGATAAGAAATGGCAGACTGGTTTTTGTACCAAATTGTAACATCACCGTAATTGTTTGATTAGTCACAATTTGGTACTCATACAATACTTGCACATTTGTACAAATAATTACAATCAAACATAATTCGTGTATTGGTTTTACATCACAGAGATGAATGTTTGCCAGCCTTTGGGCAGTCCAAGCCCCTTAACCTCATACAAGTAATGTCCCCGCAGTAGAGATGTGCGTTTTAGTTCATTTGGTGGATTTAGTTCAACAGGTCTCAGTGTTTTGAATGAACTAGTTCAAAATGAACAAAATGAGCTGCATGAATCAAACATTTGAGTATGTATTATTTCATAAGGAGAGCTGATTCATATACATTTTCTATGCGTAGTTACTTTCAGACATAGAAAGCGCCTTCAGGGAATGAAATGACTTTTTTTACACACGAGTATATCTATATATAATTTGTATATATAGATATACTCGCGTATAAAAGTAGTCATTTCATTCCCCAAAAACGCTTACTATTTCGTTTTGTTTTTTGTTGATTGATGAGAAATTCTACTCATCCAGTAATTAACAACAATGCTGTGACATATAAAAGTGAACTAGCTTGTATGTCTATACAATATACCTTTGATTTGATAATATCTTTTAGTTCAAAGTGAATTAGTTCATTCTCATCTTTCGGTCTTGTTCAATTAGGTCTTTCAAAAGATTAGTTCAAATAAATTATTTCTCGGTCAACCGACACTTAATCTCTACCCCACAGGTACTAACTGCCAATCATTGTTACTTGCCACCAAATATGTGTTCTTGTACCCATCAGCTTACAGCATTTACACACATTTCTCCGTATTATCATCTTAGTCTCTGTTTATAATGTCAAAAGTTTCTTTATGTTATTGATGTCATTAGGTCTCAAATGTCATTAAATTAAACGACTTCCACAGTAGTACTTTACTTCAGTTTGGCACAAAAAGTTGTGGTCTTATCGATTCTATATTTTTTAAATTACTGCTTCCAACTATCCAGATAAATAAAGATTCATATGCCCTGATTCATGCTATATTGACACTATCAGGATAATGTTGTATACAAAGATAGATCCAATAATCGGATCTGTCCCAGTTATCCGAGTTCTATTTTATGAGGCTAGTTTAAGTACTAATCCAAGAAGGTTACAATAAAAAAATCCAACTATCCGGATATCTAGATTTCAGATGTGAAAATCTGGATATTGGAATATGAAAAATTAAAATTATCTGGCTATTCAGAATACATATAGTGGATGTCGCTTAATTTGGATAAATTGGTCCAAAGATATTTCATCTAGATTAATAGGAAAACCGGGTTAAACAGTACGGTGATTAAGAAAAGGTGAAACTGATCAGAAAAAAACAAACATGTTTTTTGTAATAGACTGAATATGAATAATGTATGTAGATACCAATTATTTTATTATATTGTACAACATGAAATTAGTACATATAACTTGAATTGAATTACAAAAACTGATAAAACGTCACTAAAATTGAGCAAAATAAAGAAAAAAATTAAAAAATCTGGTGAAAGAATCAGTTGAGAAACCAATTTCTCTCGCAAAGAAGCAGTTTTAATATATTTTTGGTCACCTTTATCAGAAATTGTGTCCAACTAAGTAGCAAAAGATGCGTAAGAACAGATATACAGAAAAACCACATTAATGTATTCTCTCATAAGACGTTTTCCTACATATTACGAAATTTTTTTGTGATTTCATGATCTGCCATATTAAAGCTACGTAAAATTTCCTGGGTAAGACGTCGTTGAGCATAACTTCTTCACGCATAATACGTTTTTCATACAGGTCTGACCGGATTTACTTTTAGAAATTTGGAACTTTTTGAGGAAAAAAGTTCTTTTGAGTTCTGTCCTTAAAAATCAAGTAAGTAGCCTCTTTAGAGAATTAGTGCCACACAATTCCAATTTCAACAACAAGTTTTTAAAAAGTACTGAATGTTTCGCACTTTTAGCTGTGATGAACAAGTCTTATTACAATGTAATTTTTGCCCCGTTCAATTTTTCTTAGTAAAACGTCAAAAAAAATTTTTTTTTCAACTAAATTTTAAGATTTTCCACTTCTGGTGTATTAAGTTTCCCGCATAATACATTTTTTCGCTGTAGTTCCTTGAAAAACGGGGTTTTACTGCAGCTTATTTAATTTGTTCTTAGCAATTTTTGCCCGAGTAAGCACAGTCCAAATTATGTAGTGAATGGATTAATAGTTCCCACTGTACTTGGATCTGAGATGACAGAATATCCGCTATTTGACTAACCAGATAACTTTGTACATAAAAAATTACTGAATTAAATTTCCAACCTTATAAATCTTATATTCTTTGATTTGGTCTTAAATTTATTCAAAACTGATATCGAAAAACACTTACTCTAAATTTTATTAACTTTTTCGAAATGTTGAGAGGCAATTGATTCTATATTCCAATACTCTATGTTTTTATGTTGTTTCTAAATTTTGAATTTGTTCAAAAGGTCAAACGATCAGGTCTGACGAGTGAGAGGAGAAGGATTCCCCCGACCTGGGATTTTTATCGGCCTGCGTTCTCAAAATAAAGTGAAAAGAACGTAGATTTTCAAGGAAAATGTGCTGTAAAACACAGAAAATTTTTTTTGTTTTCCCCAGAATTATAAAACCCTTTCAACAGATAAATTCTATAAACTGCACCTGAAACACAGACGCAATTTTCAATTTTTAAACGGACCCATAATTTTTTTCTTTTCAGGCTCGAATTTTATTTCAACGGCCCTGCAAACGATAAATTCTATGTGTCAATATTTTCTAGAATCTGTACTAAAATCTTGCTAAAAAGGTCGAGTAGCGATTAATTTACAATTGAATTTGAAAATTCCTGTATTTGTTGTTTTCGGTTGGTAAATGCTGAAATCAATTTTGATTCTGATGTTCTACTTGTTGGCTCAGTACCCAATTCCAACTTTTGCCAACCAAGAAAACCTTTGAGGTGAGAATTTTCCGCCTATTTAATTTAGCGGTTTTTCCGGTAGTGATTCATACTGGGAATTTTTGTTATAGAAGAAGATATCATTCCAAGTTATTACCCGCTACGTTTTCATTATTACCAAATTTTTTTACCGTTTTAAATTTTCACTTCAACATTATACTATCTCAAGTTCTTATTTTCAATTTTAAAACCAGCTAATAAAACCTCGAAAGTGCAGACATCTTCACGTTTGAATCTCTTCTTGTTTCACATCATATCAAAATAAGGAAAATTAATTGTAAAACAGATTTTTCGTTTCTAAATGGTGTCCGTTTAAAGAGAACATTTCTGTAGACAACCATCTGATAATTCGTCTGGAAATAAAAACCACAAAAAGTAAAAATTATAACTTATAATACAGATTTCATCATTAGATTTCTACTCACTCTCCATCTAACAGTCGCAGATATAGAATTCCATAACTCATCATTTCATCAAAATACCGACATGACACTGTTCGCCAACTTAATAAAAACAAAGAGGGAAAAGAAATACCGAAAGAAAAAAAAAAGAAGGAATCACACTCGAAATAATAACAGTGTCGGCAGGATATTTCAAAAGCGAAAGTGAGCACGATGATGATTACAAACCATTACATGCCTCAACTGAAAAATAGGTGGAAATTGTAGCAAATAACGATAGTATACGGTTTAATATTAATTTGCGGAATTATTTGAAAAAAAAAAAAAAAAAATGAAGGAAGGAAAAAATTATTTCCACGTTCGACCTTGTAACTAATTTGAAATTCTCAATCATATTTTTTATTTCCGTGTTTTAGATAAAAATCAAAGTTCTACGAATGATCTAGCTTAGAATTAAATAAAGAATACTCTCCGATAAATTAAATTATATCAACTATTTTAAAAATTAAATGGACTTTGATAAGAATGGCCCATCGTCTACCACTATTTTACTTTCATTTTACAACATTAATCATTTCTACATAAGTTGAAAAGTAAAAAAAAAAGAAAAAAATAGAGATAAAATATTCGGGTCGATTTGAATTTCCTACCTGTAGCAAATCAAATATTTTGCTCGAGGACGACATCAGATACAATTAAATACCTCTTAAATTGACATAAGTAACAACTTGTGCTTGTCTATTAATTTCAAATAAAGTGGTACCTTGTCATTGAGAACACTTCTGGGTTAACCTTCACTCATGGAGATAAAAAAATGAATGGATAACGGAAAGAACGACTGGTTTCTGATTAGAAAAGAAAATTTCGTCTATATGGATGATAGGTACCTACCTGTATAGTTATATGCCTATTTTATTCACGTAAAATATTAATGTACATCTTTGGTCAAGATTGAGGGAGAAATTTAATAAACGAATTAACAGTGGAACTTCTAAAATACTGGCAATTCGTAGATTGGATTATTGAATTAATGGCATTGCAGACACTGAAATGATCATACTTTAGAACGGGAAAGGAAAATTTGGGAAAAACGTATAGAGGCACCCAGGATTTCATTCGAAGGGGGTGTGAATAAATTTTGGAAATAAGACGTGCACAGCATTGGTTTTTCTTCATTTTTTCCTTTAAAAGCAGGGTTTTTATTAAGTAGGTTTCTTCAGAAAATATACTTGTTACGCTTGGTGCGATATTAGCCCCCAGGGCCGGGGGTGGGTGCGTTTTTCGTTTCATGACCTCAGAAAATTTTTTGCACCAATAACCCAAATTCATATGCATAAAAAAATGAGGCCTTGGACTAAGCTGAAAAGAACTTTTCAAAAAGGTTACAGAATATGTCAAGCTGAATAATCTTACAATTCCGTTTAAGGATGGTATACCTGGTGAAGATTAGTTTTTGAATTTTTTAAAATGTCATCAATTATCAATCAAGAGACCTCAAGTTGTCAAAAATGCGCGATTCAAAAGCCTTGATCCATTCAGTGTTCATCATTATTTTCAACTGCTGCACACAATCTTCGAGAAAAAAAATTTATTTCGTTGTCCTGATTTGGTTTTTAATCCCTATGAAACAAGTTTAAGTAAACACCCCGGTAAAACAAAAGTAGTTGGCAAAAAGGGAAAACCATTAAACCATGCATTTAGCGCATTGCTGGCCTAGGAAGAACCAACTTGACAGTGCTTTTTTGTGCCAGTGATAGTGGAGCTAATCTTCCTCTTCAGGTTATTTTCAGAGGGAAAAATGTCTCGGACCAGTGGATACCACAAGATCCAACCAAAATATTTCCTGGTACAATTTTTTCAGTCATTGATAATGGCTGGATGGAACGCTCAATTTTTGAGAAATACTTTAAGCATATTTTTGTGTAGAATATTCCAAATGATTGCCCATGTTTGCTTATTTACAACAGCCATTCCTCTTATATTTGAATGGACTTGATTAATTTTGCCATTAAGAAAAGAGTAATAATTTCAAATTTACCGCCTCACACCAACCACGTGTTTCAACCCCTGAACCTGTCCCCTTTCAAATCGTTTAAAGACAACTACAATCAGCTGCTGGTAAAGTAGCAGAGAAAAAACATAGGTAAGTAAACGTTTACCAAACAGCACATTTTTGAATCTGATGTCACAATAAATGCCTGCTGCCACTATTAGCTAAGGTTTTTCCAAATGAGGAATTTATCCTTTTAATTAAGATGTATTCCTTAAAGTAGTTACGAGCCAGGGGCAGTTCAAAGATTCGAATACTGGATGCAACAAAGAAATGCGGTACCCACAGTAGCATTATAGTTTGAGCCACCTGTTGTCAACAAAATTAACCTTCCTGTTTTGTCTATTGTACAGGAAGAGCAGTTCCAAATTAACACAAGTGAAGAGAATAATCTCATTCCACCCACTGAGGAGCAGTTGTCACCTTAAGTTAATGACGTGAATGAGACTCCCCTTTCCACTTCAAGTAATAATTCATTTTTTGATGAAAAAAGCTCCGATTTTGAAACTTTTTTTGAGAAAGTCCTGCAGTGATGCAGACTAAACGTGCAGAGTGTGAAGATGTGAAAGACATGTATTGCCTCTTCAGCTAAATTTATCACCAGTGAGGAATTTGTAGCCAAGATGATCAGTGTTCTTGAAACTAAAACACCCCAAAAAAATATGGAAAGAAGAACAATAATACAATGTGATGACCATGTTCCTGAAACTTCTACACCTGATCTAGCTCCACATGATGTTTGTGAGGAAACAACAGCTGAAATTTTCGCACTAGGTCCTACTCCACATAATTGGTGAAAGGCAACAAAACCTAAAACTTCCCCACCTGATTCAAGTCCAAGCAAAATTTGCGAGGAGACAACAGTTGAAATTTCCACACCTGGTCAAGCTCCATGTAAAAAGCGCACCAGAAAAGTTCACGATGAAAGCTCAAGCTCAAACTCTAATATCTCAGAAAGTTTCCACAGTGACCCTAGTGACTTTGATCTGTTTTCCAGCAATGATGAAGATAATGACTTTGGAAATAAGCAAGTTGAATCTTCATTCGTTAGATTAAATTTATTCTACTGGCTAACTGAAGTTACTTATTCAAATTTTTATTTCATAATTTTTTATAGATATTCCAATGGTTGAAGGTGAAATACCCTTAAATTGTTTCGTTTTGGTTGTCTTTTGTACAAAAGTAAGAAAAACAAACAGAAAACAAAATACTTCGTTGGTCAAATAATTAATTTGAATGGTGAATCTTTTACTGTCAAATTTATGTGTGGACAAGAAAATAAGCTGACATTCCTGCATATAGATTAACGGTATTGCCCCATAAAAATTGTATTGCTTATATATGAGTCAAGAAAGTTAATATCCGATTTCCCCCAGTTATGGAACAATTCCAACACTCAGAGGTTGACTTACGTTTTTCCTTATAACTGGAAAGATTATAATGGATTTTTTTGTTTCACACATTAAATTGTAGAAGATGAATGTGCCATTCAAACGAGCTATCATATGTCTGGATACGATAACATGGTGGCAACCGAGAGTGATGAAACAGAAAATTTAGCATTTCAGTATCGACATTACTCCATTTTACCTCAGAATAAAAATTATAACAGAAAGATAGGTCAAAATTGAACAAACGTCAACCTAGATTATCTGTTTATATCAGCTCAGCAGCTACTAAAACTGGTTTTTAATTAAGGTATTAATGCTAAAATTCAGATAAGTAAGTATAGGAAAAAATTGAATGAAACAATTTGGAATGGTCCCAGTGCCTGCTAATGGAAAAATACAACGAGCAATATCAACAAATCTTAAGAATAGCATACCTCATTCGATGGATCAATTATTTCGAACTTATAAAATTATAAACGTATAACAAATCAATTCAATACTGGAATGAACAGAATTTGGGGAGTTCATGAGAGGTTATTTATCATTAATTAATATTATTTTAATTCGTTATCTGTAGACAAAGTAATAGACGGGGGATTTCAAATGTATTGATTGCGGAGTTCAAATTGCTTTTAAAAACTGAAAATTTGAGGGAAAGAAAAAAAAAACACCTTTTCAAAATGGAGAACTAATGAATAGCACAATTGAAAAGATTAGTAATCGCTTTATGGAGGAAGGGGTGGCTAAAACCAGAAACCACAATTTCATTCAAAGTTCTTGTTTTTCAGCCGTTCCATCCTTTCGAGAAGTGTCCTTTTATTAGATAAATTTAGTTTTATGAGCATCGATGGTCACATAACTTTCACATAAAATACTGTGTGAAATGCATCTGTGAGTACAGGGGTGTAGCAGGGTGTGGGAACCACCATACCCTGTCTAATATATAATACATTCGCCAGTTATAGTCGGCGGTGAGATGGCCGTGCGGTTAAGTTCACCACTTTTAGCTGGCGAATATGTAGGTCCCAGGTTCGATTCCCCGAGCCGACAAAACCTACATCTGGTGACCCTTGACGTGTGCTGGACACGCACGCACCCTAGTGGTGCATGGTGGAACTCACAACTCTCCTTCCTAATTTGAGTCGCCGATAGATGGCGCCCTATATAGTGGAAATAGAACCCGTATAGGTAGTATAAGCCTGTGTGTATAGGTATAAGAGGCGTTTCTGATTCAGCCCAACCTCCTACAGCATCTAATGTCGTTCAACTCGTGTTGAGTCTCTCTAGGGGGGGAGTGTGTGGGAACCACCATACCCTGTCTAATATATAATACATTCGCCAGTTATAGTCGGCGGTGAGATGGCCGTGCGGTTAAGTTCATCACTTTTAGCTGGCGAATATGTAGGTCCCAGGTTCGATTCCCCGAGCCGACAAAACCTACACAGGGATTTCCATTTGATGATTTTTTATTTTTTTTAAACTTATTTTCAACCTAAATTTATTCTATTTTTGGAAAAACAGATAGAACAATACCATGTAAAATTGAATGGGTTGCGGCTACTTTTTTAATGTTTCAATATCAAAAGCTTTGAACATCAATAGCTTACGTTCTCTCAACATTTTGGCCAAAACTAATTGGTCTTCCGATTCAGTAATTTTCATGACCTAGTTAATATTATTTTGCTGTTGTTGAGAGAGGGAAGTTGGAAGTGACGATTGTACGTCTTTAACGTTTCCCTTACGCATGTGTTCATGCAATGAATGTGGGAATTATTTACGTGCCCACCATTCAACGTTTAAGCTGTAGGTACGGGACCTGATTATTGGGCACAATTGAACCAAAATTAATCATAATTATGATAATACCTGTACTTATTAGTTATTCCAATATAAACGAAGGTATACCTGATTTCATTCGTGCAACGTCTTAATAGGGGAATCAAAATGTTTCGGCGCATTCCTCGCCCAACACAATTCAATTGTCACAATTTTTAAACTTCAGTTCAACACCACCACGAATAAATTACGTCCAGAATGATAGCTTAGAACAGCAAAAATTTTCTGTCCAACTACAGACGCATTTAAAACGCACAATACCAGGTTCAAGAAATTGAGAAAAATAATTCGCATATTTCGTTCGTTTTCGAAGAACATCGAAACACAAATTTGCACAATATATGCAAAATACATCGTAAAGAAAACAATTTTCCGACACTAAATGAAAAACAATCTGAAATAATTTCATAAATAAAAATGAATGAACTTTATACGAGATTTTGGCAAACGTTAATGTGGGTCACTTATTTTTATCGTTTTCGTTTTCAATGTCACCCCCAACATCTTTGTTTAGACGCTGCACTTAGAGAAGAGAATACATCTAAAGATATATTTTGTTAAGTACTCACGAACTGCAGTGGCAGACTAAAGGGGACACCGCCTGGTACTCCAATCTGGAACCCTTCAACACAGGGACCCCATATTAGTTCCAATAAAATTATGAGACAAAAATTTCGTATTGTTAGCAGTATGTCGAGTGGTCAAAAGGGATGACAGGGATATTCCATTGTGAGCACCTTCAGCAAGGGAGGTGTCCCATTTTGGTTCTAAAAAAATTCACTTAGAAAACCGAAGTTAGCTTAGTCAGCTACTGTCGAACTTTCATTCGTACTAAAAGCAAGAGCGAAATTCGACCATTCTATCTTGAAAATCAAACATTTATAATTATCAGTTTTAATATTACCTAATATGCACATAGGTACGAACTACAAAAATAAATGTTTTTGATATAACACAAAAAAAAAAAATTAACGCAGTAGCAGCTCCGTTAGAAAAAGTTGGTTTTCAAAATGTAGAAAATTAATTACTAAAAAGTTATTAATAATTGCGATGATTGCATTGAATTTTTCAACTATTGACCTACAATTACTCAGTTGAATAACAATTACCTCTTTCAAAATTGAAACAAAAATAGATTTTTTGGAAGTACCTTCCGGTCGATCTGCACCAGAAAATTGGTAGCAGGATGCAATAAATTATAGTCAATATATTTTGCGAATTTTGTATTTATTGGTTCAAAGTTAAGCATTTTGTAGCAAAAATAATACCAAAAATAACTGCACCGTAAGTACCGTACGGCCGATCCGCCCAAAAATTAGTAGTGTATTATAATAGGTCAAAGATGCCTAAGTTTCTGAATCCCGTATGGAGGGAGACAAAATTTTTGACAGTTGATATCCTACTCTTTTTTGGATCCCCCTCACCTCATTCATTACACCCTTTGATAGATTTTGTAGATTTTTTTTATGTAGAGCAACTGCCCCTCACTCTATATGTGTTAAACACCAATGGAATAGTTCATAATCAATGTTTGTTCCAAATTACGTCACTAATGGTCAAAAATTAAACATTTTATAGCCAAAATAAAAATAGCCATATTGGAAGTATCCTAAGGCCGATCCACACCAAAATCAATAGGTTTCATCCTTAGCATAGTGCTAATCTTTGTCTTAAATTTCATTATTACTGAAAAAAAATTTTGACCTGTCCCGCAGTAACAAGAAACTGGCAAATATGTATGCTGATTTGGGGAATTGAACCTAAGACCTACATATTTGCCAGATAAAAGTGGTGAACTTAACCACATGGCCATCTCACCACCGACTATAACTGGCAAATGTATTTTATATTAGGCAAGATATGGTGCTTCCCACACACTCTCCCCCTAGAAAGACTCAAAACGAGTTGAACAACATTATATACTATGGGAGGTTGGGCAAAGCCAAAAATGCCTCTTATACCTATTCACACAGGCTTATACTAACTATATGTGTTCTATTTCCACTATATAGGGTGCCATCAATTAGCAACTCAAGTTAGGAAGGAGAGTTGTGAGTTCCACCATGCACCACTAGGGTGCATGCATGTCCAGCACACGTCAAGGGTCACCAGATGTAGGTTTTGTCAGTTTGGGGAATCAAACCTTGAACCTACATATTTGCCAGCTAAAAGTGGTGAACTTGATCGCGCGGCCATCTCACGACCGACTATAACTGGCAAATATATTTTGTATTAAGCAAGGTATGGCGGTTCTCATAATGTACATAATAATAAAATTATATAATATAAAAAATATGCAGGTACGTATATGAATTTGAGTTTTTGGTGCCAAAATTTTACTTGAGTTATGAAATGAAAAATGTGCCTATTCACAACCCCAAGTCTTTCCATGACACCAAGCTTAATAAGTACATTTTCATAGAAAACCTACTTAAAAATCAATCATTATTCGCTAGGTACTAAAAGTTATTAGCCTTTTGATTCTTAGTATCGAATTTAGTTCTTTAAAATAATTAGTTTTTTTATTTTTATTTTAATTAAGAAAGATAGAAATGATTTACTTTAATTTATTAGAATTTTTTATGAATAAGTGTATTTTTTTATTCACATTTTACAGCAGTTTTTTTGTTCATTTGAATTCGTGTGAATGATTTTGATTTCCTCCCTTTTCATTTTGCATAAATTAGCAAGTTATTCTGACATTTTACAATTTTAGGTATCAGAAAATTGAGGACAGATCAAATTCAAATCGTTTTTCGAAAAGTTTTTTATGGGTCTTCTGCAAAATCTTGGTCAAAAATGTTTTAGCACCGATACTGAGCTATTTGAATAAAAACATCGACACATTTGGTTGATGCGGGGAAAAGTACCTAATATAAAATTTCAGGGTGAGAATAAAGCTCAATTTTTAGAGGGTGGCTTATGAATATCAAGCAATGAAATCTCATTTATAATTTTCAACGCTCGATTTTGAACATCAGTTTTTCGCAGATATTAGTATGAAATTTTTAGTTTTGTCATAAAATTAGATTAGACATATCAATTTCAGAACGATAGATAATCATCTAAAACAGTGATTCTCAATCAGTGGACATGCCTTTTGGTTTAATGAGGTGAGTTTAATTCAAGAGGGCCAGGGACTTTCAAAAAATAATCAGGGTGCTTCTTCGGGTTCAACATAGTATTATGTATATTGTGACAGCCATTATATTCGCGGAAATTGTGATATCTTGTAGCATGGGGAGAATAAGAGGAATATTCGGAGTCTAAAAAGACCCAAAGAAGGTAAATGTTGGAAAAAAAAAAAGGCGTGCCATCCAAACAAGGTTAGAAACCATTGACTAACATGTGAAAATTGCCATACATTTGTTTCGGCGTTGAGAAAAATTAGTTTTTTTTTGGGTTCTGCTTTTGGTTTCTCTAGATAAAATGAACTCTGTTTGAATGTCGTACTATTTACAAACGTAAAAAAATGTTTCACAGATAGAATGAGGATAAGGTGGAATAAAAAAAAAGGATGAGCATAAAGAACTTTATATTCAAAATCAACAAGTAGAGACAAAAAATTCTCAAGCAATAGTCCGAAAAGCCAAAAAAAAAAAAATCAGAATAACTGTAAAGAACAGCTTCTTATAGAAAAAAAATGAAAAATTAAATTCGATGCGTAGGCTACATAAAAATATGAAAACAGAGTCTAAACAGAAAAAAAAAAAACAGCTAAAAAAAATAAAAAAATACCTCCACGCATTTTGTTCATTTTCACTCCAGGAAATTTCATACAAAGTGAGGTAAACAACTGTAAACCACAGCGTAGCTTTTGAAAAATTCATGGCTCTGATTTATGCGTCTCATTTTTCCTTTTATACTTCCGTTTCGTCAACTTTCATATTTTTTTTATTTTTTTTTTTTGAAAAGCATTTTTTTTTTTAAAAACTTTCAAACTCCTTTAAAAACAGTATTATATTGCACTAGAAACTAAAATAAGTAAAAAAGCAGTTTTTCCCTCAAATCTTCAGCAGACTTGAAAGAATAAAATTAAGAAAAAATTGTTAATTCTTCAAAAATATAGCCTACTCTAAAAATTTCTCAAAACCTATGTTACATTTATAGAGTCACGAAGAGTATAGACACATGATTTGTCCCTAAATGGAAGGAAAATGTATGTTCATATTAGGAGTTCGAACATATTTTGGACACAAGGGCAATGGGACTACACATTGGACGATCACAAAAATTAAATTTATCGATTTTTTAGTAGGCTATCTGTTAAAAATTTAAGAAACCTTCAATTTCAATGTTCAGTTTCACTTTATTTTTATTTTAGCAACGAACACTCACACAATAAAACGTTTCGAACATTCAAAAATATGTAATTTGAAACTGCATAATATTTCAAAACTGGAGCAGTTTATAATGAATTTTAACAAGATTTAAAGTTATCTAGACACAATTACAAACACGACAACCTTCTTTACGAAGGTCAAAGTATTTCAAATAATGGAAGAATCCATATTGAAACGGGTACCAAGAAAGAAAAAAACTATTTTTTTGATTTTCAGTCTCAAATCTCAATCAACGGCTGGTTAACAATAGCCACATGGCCACATTCGCTGATTTTAGATCGTTAAATTTTATTGACGCAGGTTTCATTTCCCAAGTTGACTGCAGTACAAAATCGTGACTCTCCACATGTGTTGAACAAGAACACACCCCAGTAGTGCGCGATGGTACTCACAACTCTCCTCTCTCTTCCAAAAGTTGCCAGTATATCATAGTGTAAACAGAACCTATATATGTAGACTGTTTGGGCATGGTATAAGTGGCATTCTGGAGTCTCCTCAACCTTCCGCAGACTCTAATGATATACGTATATTATTCAACTCAGTGGAGTTTCACTAAGAAGGGAGTGTGTGCGAACCATCATACTATGGGAGGAGGAAGATATTTGTCTGTTACCGTCAGAAGTGGTGTAGCCACTCGGTAAGAACCACCACTTTTAAGCAGGAAAATTGGTAGTGGTGCCAATTTAATTACCTGAATAGGCAGCCTTACATGAGTTTTCAAAGTATACTAATTTATAATTTAATTTGAATCGGTTACTTTTGCAGTGATATTTTTGTTCATCATTTATATGTTCATCTATCTACACGTTTAACAAGCAAGCAGTTTTCTTGCACTCCTTTTTACTGGAGAACTAATGGATAAATTTTACTAGTACAAGTCTCATTTAAAAAATCAAAATCTAATATTATAAAATTAAGAAAATGCCTGGAAGAGTGAAAATAAGGGCGGTAAAAGTAAAAGTGCTCACAGACTGAAGATTCATGTGCTCGAAACGTATTCTTCGTAAAACAACATATTTTTTCAATGATCTAGTTGTAAAGGATGTTTTTAGGTAGGGGCCTAAAGAGGAGAGCAGATTATAATTTGATAAAAAATAAAAATGGTTGGAGGAAATGAAATAAGGGCGAAAAAAGTAAAGGCACCCACAGACTGAAGATCCATGGGCCAGAAACTGATTCTTGAGTAAACAATTAAGTTGTTTTCAGTGACATATTTAGCTTTAAAGTTTTTTTAGAGGGGAAAGAAAGAAGATAATCTAATTAATTGAAAAAAAAAAAATGAATCGTGGAAAAGTAGAAATAAGTTTAGGTTAAAAACAAATTTTTATAAGAAAAGCTACTTTTTATTTGTAGGGCTTTATATAATATATTGTATTATGTACCAACTCAAAAATGTGATTTTTTTCGACACAAAGTCGAAAAATCATTTAAATACCGAAAATACACCAAGTCATGAAACAAATAAACAGCTAAAAAATTTATTTTCAAAATACATTAATTATCTAAACAAAACAACAAGTTTATCTACACAATTCGATAAAATAAAATGACACATTTAAAAATATAAACATCGAATTATTAGGTTTTAATTGAAATAGTAATTAAAAAGCAGCAGAGGCTCAGTGCTGCTTTCCAATCAAAATCACAATTACATGACGTAGGTATCGTTCACCAGAGAGTTGGTTGTATTTATGGTAAAAATGGAGACTCAAATCGAAAACTAAATTAGAGGGGATCATCGAATATCACAAGGCGCTGATAAGGCAGAAATGGTAGGAGATATGGTACTTGTAATGGGAAGGTAAACGCAATACTAAATTAATATTATAATTAAGATAGGATGATGGAAGACCTAAAACGACTTCTTTTTTTTTTCTTATTTCTCTGAAACAAAATTTGTTTCACAGATAAATTTCTTTTAAATGGAATGCTAGAGTAACAAGTGAAGAAATATGAAGAATTATTTGGATTTTGGTTTTTGTAATCGTGATTAAATATTGGCGAAAAAGCATCCGGATTTGGTCGATTACACAGGCTTTTTTTTTTTTTTTTAATTGAGCAAAGCATCGTATATACTTATGTAATTTAAAAAAATGGAAGAAAAATTGTTTATTATTATTTCAGGCGAATGGTGTTTTATTCTTAGGAGCAGTTAGAAATTTGACAATAAGAATACATTATAGCAAGTGTTGATTAATACGGTGTTTCATCGGTGGACTGCAGTCAATAATTTCAGTTATTCAGTCGCTATGGAGCACATTTTAGGTCGATCTCCAGTCGATGAATGGTTGTTGTCAACGTATGTCGATAAGAAAATTCATGAGATGAAAAACAAAAAAAATGAGCATTGGTTTCGTTTAAATTATCACCAAAGATCTAGAACAAAAAACATGTTACACTATATTATTAGAGGAAAAATGGGAAAAAAAATTAAAATTTAGCAACTATCGATTCATGGTCAATCAGATGATAAGTACAGGTAAACTATAAACGCAGCAGATAAATCTGCAGGTAAGTATTTCTTTGTTACAGAAATACAAACAGATCACGGATGAGATACTTAGCTAAACAAATTAAGTCAAATAATCAATCTTTGTAGAAAACTTTGCAATTATTTAGACTGGAAATCTTTTTTCTCTTCTGTATAACTTTTCAACAAGGTAGTGCATTTTTTCTATCACAATAACCACAGATTTTTATTTCATTCCTTAAAATTGAAATGATGCATAATTTTACTAACCGACTTAAAAAAAGAAGAGGTTCCATGTTCGTAAGAAACCAGTTATATATATTTATATTTTTATCTATGTACACTGATTACTCAGCAACGGCTGAACTAATTTTGACGATTCAGGATTCATATGAAAGACGAAATCCCAGAAGTGATCCCAATAAATTTTCGTTAGAATCAAATCAATAACGTATCCACACCAGATCCGAAACTATTGACCTAAAATTTAAAATTCAGACAATTTTAGTGTTTTTTTTGGTTGCTGGTTAAGAATTTTCTGTCAGATTTTCGAAATTTAAAATAATAAGTAAGACAAAACTATATTTCTGAGGCTGTTTCAACACCAAGTTAAGCAATTAAGTACGTAATTTGATGTTTTGCTTAAAATTTAACACTGACTTGATAAGTTTTGTTAAAAAAAAAAGATGATGTAACATTCTTAGCTATTGTTTTCTTTTTAGAGCTTCTCCTAGTTCACTTTTTTAATGTAGGCTTACCTTGTTTCAAGATAAATTAATTTTTTTGAAAAAGTTTTTTTTTAATGACTTATAGATCTCAGACAGCTTAAGACTCCAGTAAAAATTTTGAAATAAATATATATAGTTACCCAGTGAACCGTCTCAATGAATTCATCTTTCATAACTTACAGTACTAAGTACTTTACAGGCACTTCGGGCTTTTCATTTCACAAAACTGTGGGCAAGTTGTATCAAATAAAGGTCTATTTTTGTGGCAAAATGCCCAAGACTGTGAACCAATGATATCATTTAGAGGACACAAAAATGAGGTATTTTTCGCACAACAACAAAATTCACGACAAAATTCTTCGACTCTTTGAAATAATCAAATTACAGAAGAAGTTGATGTGTTGCCTACTGCCTATGTTTCAGGAATACTGTATATCATACAATTTGCATTCCAAAGAGAACCTATGTCTATTTAATAACGCAACTCCAAATACATGAACACCCAATCTGAACCTTATTTAATGCGGTTTGATGGTCGGTATGTTTACTGCTTGATCGAGAAGGAAGGTACATTAACGCTAAACACAGTTATACGACTTGTTTTGATGGTAGTCCTAATAAGTTTACATTAAAAACGCGTTTTTAAAAGATAGGCTTTTATTTTTTTTTGGCTTTAGCTTCGTGCGAAATAAATGTTATTTTGTTGCAAAAGGGCGGCTGCAGTATTGGTATATTTTAAAATCGCAGTAGTGAGTAGAATAAAAGCTTATAATAAATAGCGATAAGTACTTATGTGAGATTGAACTAAAAAATCCGAGAAATGAAGCGAAGAAGTAACGTGCGTTCATTATTGAGTATATTATTCTTCTACGTCCTCTTCTTCATAAGAGTAAACAAAAGACACGTTTGGTATCATAAGCAGAATTAAACAAAGGCTAAGTCGCCTCCCAGGATAGTTGCGGAGTCTCTAAGAAATTTTCCAAAAATATGTATTATTGTACAACAATTTTATACGACTTTTCTGGGATGTGAGGGAGGCTGGGGATAAATTATCTAGTTCCCACTATAGATGGCACTCGTTTTCAACATTTGTTGTAGCTAGGCTCTGAATTTTTTTTTTTCATAGATTATTTTTAAATAGAAATTTGGTGGTTGGATTCTAAAAGACAGACTTTAACTATTGTTGTTTTTTGGGTATTATTTTTTCATGAAACAATAAACAGATTGCAACTAATGTAATAACAAGAAGTACTTGTAGAATGAACAATGGGAGAGACGAACTAATTATCCTCTTCTCTCTCTCACATGAAGTATGGAATTTGACCAAATATTTTCAATATTTTAGCCCAATTTATGATGAAGTTTTCATGTCTTTGCATTCATTTACTTTTCTGTCATCGTACTTATTTGTTTTTTGTAGTAAAATTTATAATTTTCAATTTCGCAGACGAGAATTGAGTACCTTAGTATTGTTTAGTGAGACTATATATAGATGAGCAGCCAATAATATTAAATTATGGATTTTGACTGATATGTAGATTGATATGTACGACTGTTCTTTGTTTTCAATTATACATACATAGACTTTTGCAGCAACTAGGTTTCAATTCATAACAGTTTTACCGTTAAAGATTTATTTACTACATAAAAAATGTAGAGCAAAAATAAAATTTTCTGAAATAAGTACTTACCACTGGCATCAAAAATTAGTTGAAGCAGCGAAAATAACTTGGAGCACTGAATTAAAACAATATCGAAAAGCGCCAAAAAGCAGCAAATATTATGCAAATTTACCATGAGTTATCAAAAATTAGTTGAAGCATCAAAAATTATTTCAAACAAAAAATTAAAACAATGAAAATAATGAAAGAGCAAGAAAAATTATGTAGAATAAATAGGCTAAACAAAATTATTACAAAGCAGTAATTTTGGGAAGCAAAGAAAGAAAAAAATGCAAAAATTATCACATTCAATAAATTCAACAAAAATGTCCAATTATTTTATTGTTCTTGCTATGAGCGTCATGTTGATCTGTTAAAACGAATGATTCGATCTGTATCTCTTGAGAGCTACGACCTGCGATAGGTGCGGTTTTATTCTTACTTCCATTTCTGATTTAGTTAAGCATCTCAACAGACATTCAGAAAAATAGCTGATGATCAAACAATCACATAACTTGTATTAGTTCTCATTCAACTGGTGGGCTTAAAAATTAAAATTTGGAGGCAGAAGTCAAAATTAATTGAAAAATATTCTTACTCAAATCAGTGTTAATATTTTTACACCAATTCAAATTAAGATAAATATGAAAACATAAAAGTTTATGACGAAACGTTCATCAATCCTAAAAAAAATTACATTGAGCACCACTTAATGTGGATAAATTGAGTTCAAAAGGTTTTGACCAGATTAATGGAAACCAAATTAAGAAGCGGGCAAGAAAGATCTCAAATTATTCTGACAGATGAAAAAAAAATTATGTCTCGATCTGGTATATATATGGTGTGGTATTGTATATACTTAGCAATTACCCTGAATTTTATAAACTTAAGTGGTAGTGTGTCTTTTCAGTTGAATTAAAAATAAAAATGAATAGAAAAATCAATTTGCTTATAGAAAAAAATCAGTTTATTGAAAAAAAATCAATTCAAAATTTGCCTTAGCTTTGAAATAACATATATTTTGGCTTGCTGTTGCGAATTTTTGTCCATATTATACAAAAATATGGCCTGCCGCAAAACATGTTTAGAAACATATATAAGTTTGATTAGGTTTCTAAGAATTTTGGCCAGAATAAATGGGCCTCAAGATTATTTAATGAATAGATTATGGGGGCACCACTGTAACATTATTATCATTATTATTATCAATTACTGTTATCATTAATTACCATCATTAGTTATCATCATCAATTATCATTATTAATTATCATAATTATTGATTATCATCACTGATTATCATTATTAATTATTATAAAACTAGAGAGTACCCAACACTGCTAAGCAGAAGTAATTCAAAGACCTACGTAAACCATAAATGGATCAGAATTATCAATGAATCAGGTACACAATGAAGAAAAAAAAGATTTAGAGACTGAAATTGAAACGTACAGCATAGTAATTTATTTCTGTGAAACTGATCACGTGATAAGGGTTAGAGACAAGTGGCTTTTATAAATAAGAATAATATTTATTATCATTATTACTAATTATTATTATCATCATTAGTGCCAAATTGGTTGCTTGGACTATACAGTATAATGAATAACTGACTATAGTGATAAAACTGATGTTTTAACATCGGATAAGAAATTTAAGCTGTTTGGCAATAATACATATGCAGTATACCTGAGTTTGTGTGGCTGTGAGCTCGTGTTAGTGATATCAAAAAATTTTGCTCTAATCAAAATTTAAAGCTACTTGACAAGCAGCTGAAGTTTCCTACCCGTGTCTAAAAAAATAATAACGCTTGTTTTAGGCTAAAGTTGCTGTCCATTTATAATTCTGTATGGTTTATGATTGGTTGGTTTTAATGATAACTGGCGTTACCTAATGATTACTGGCATTATGACAATTGGTATTATTATAGGTAATAAATAGGTATTAATAATAATTGGTATTAATGATAATTTCTATAAATGTTGACTTCATTAATGATAATTGACAATGATGGTCGGTATTAATGGTAACTGATATCTAATTATCATTAGGTAATACCAATTATAATTAATGTCAATTATCTTTAACACCAATTATCATTAATATAACTAATCATTGGTAATACAAACTTATTATCAAAAATACCAAATATCATAGGCAGCAGTTTTCATCCTAATCACTTTTTACAATCGTTATCTATAACAGTCAAAAGAACAGCAAGATAAAGAAAATCAAATTAATCCCATGTGTGAGTTAAAGATAAATTGAAGTCATTGTTAATAATAGCTCTGATAAGATTATATTAACATACACCAGCCTACACTGGTAGGGATATTCCGCAAATATTCAAGTAAAACTTGGCCCAAAGTCTGATAACATTCCTACACTTGTGGAATCGTCCTCCTGGTGTAGGTTGATGTAGGTTGGTGTAGTCCTATCAACCAGAGCTATTAAGTTCAGCTTTTCAGAATGTTTTCTCTCTATCTTTCACGCCTTTCCAAGAAGATCCACTCGGGAATGAAAGAAGAAGTCAAATGCTGTTTAATGGATTGACATTTTAATCCTAAAAAGATGCAGGACACTGGTGGATTTCTCAGTTTCGTATAATTTGATGAGGTGATCACGAAGGATGGTACAATGTGCGCAAAGACTAAAAGTGATGAGTGAGTGGTAAGGATGTGGGTGAAAAAGAACAATCGAAAGAGATGCACGCAGTCGGAGTAACCGTTTGGCAATGAGTTTCTTAATTTGATAGCGAAAAACATCGACGTGTGTATAGGCTATATCTACAGCAGAAAAGGGAACAACAGGGTGGGAAGAAGAATAAAAGAAAATGAGACCGTAGAAGTTGTTGGGACCGAAAAAAAAAAAGAAACAAAACTAAAATAAAACGCAATTGACATTTTCTTCTACCCAATAAATAAATTACCGATGTAGGTACGTCTTCTCTCATCCTACGAGAGAACAATTCAAAATTTAATCGAATTTGCACCCGCGTTTTTTTTTGTTTTGGAGGCAGTGCCACTTGCCTCAGCTTCTCAGCTTCTTCACAACAGCTACTCGTTTCTCCTCCAAATATTTTAGAATTTTCTCGCCTTTTGCGTTGATAAGATAATTTATACAATGGCAAGGGGAACAAATAACAGGTTCAACGACAATCGTTTCCACAACTGGATAGCGAGAATGAAAAAAAGGGTTTTTTCTAAAATTTACTCGCAAATAAGCGGCAAAAGAGCAACCTTCACAATTTGAAAAAAGTGAGTATAGAGTAGGTAAGCACCTCCCAGAGCGCCACCTAGTGGCAAAAGTTATAACAAATGGGATGGTTGGAAACGTGATATTATATACATATGACAAATGTGTGTTTTTTTTTATTCTTACCTTTTTCCTCATTTTTACTTTTGTTTGGTTTATTTTATCCCTTTCCAGCAATGATGAAGATAATGATTTTGGAAATGAGCAAGGTGAAGGGGGAATTTGTGGAGCAGGAAAAAAATTAAAATTTAGCATCAATTTTTATTCAAAATTTTTAGCCATTTTGCACTCTCCTGAATTGAATTTTTTCTTTTTTCAGCTTGACAGGGGGCAAGTACACCTTCTTCAACCCAACCCCGCATATATATTCACAAAATTTATGAAAAAATACAACTGCAGACGTTTATTTTCATTTTCAAGTCTATACAATGATTGGAATTTTTTCAATAATGAACTAGAGTGAAAAAAAACTCTAAACAATTTTGAAGAATTTTTTACAATTCATCAACCCAGTTAATTTCATTGTCTCATATCTCTGTCAATTTTCAGTCAATTCTCATGAACCAAAAAGCATTTTGTAGCCAACTGTATGCACATTAACGGTATTGCCCCATAAAGATTGTATTGGTTATATGCGAGACAAGAAAGACGATAACAGTATTACCTCAGATCTGGGGTAATACCAATATTCTGAGGTTGACTTACATTTTTACTTATAACTTAAAACTTAATTGTCAGATTTTTATGTTTCACCCATCAAATTGTAGAGGATGAATGCGCGATTCAGACAAGCTATTATACGTCTCAATATGATAACATGGGGACAACTGAGAGTGAAAAAACCAAAAATCTTGCATTTCAGTATCGGTATTACCCTACTTTACCTTAATGATACGGCATCCCATTTATTAAACAAAAATCGGGTAGATGGCGTGCGCGCTGCACAACAGAGATACTTACCTAGCGTATAAGGGCCAATTAATAGTGGAACAGGGGTAGAGTTGAGGGATTGCTACGTTAAATTTAATTCTTCCTCTCCTTTCTCTCCATCTCAGTGAAAAGAGAAGTGACTCCATCCTAATGGGAGCCTACTCGGTTTCTCACACAACTATTTTTTTTTTTTTTTCAGGACCTAGGGGAAAATTTATTTACTCTCTAAAAAACTGAAAAGAAACATCATTATATCAAACATTTTTGAACATTTATGGCCTCTCCAAAAAACCCAGCTTGAAGGAAATCCTCCTCTTTACCCTCTTGTCACACTTGGTGATGATAGTATCGTTGTGAAAGGAGTCAGAAGAAGAACCGTCTTCAAGATGATTCGAATGAGCACCTAGCTTATTAGAACAAACGATATATGATGAATGATATTAATATTATTGAACTATTTACTCACAAAGCGTGAAGTATAGCACAGCTTTTTGCGCTGAATACATAATGCAGAAACAAAGGAAAGAAACAATTTTGTATTCTCTGATGAATTGGAAGAGAAAAGAAAATATTGGACACCGTGGTTTCACTTTTGAATTGATAAAGTAAATGCGTCCGTTGAATTAGGAAAATTACAAAAATGTGTATATACATACATAGAACTCAGTGTTTACAAAATTTGTTCAGGTAGGGGAGATAGGACCTGTAATCGGTGAAGGAACCATAGGTATTGTAGTGCCAATTTCCACTATTTCCAACAAAAAAAAAAATAATAATAAATAAAAAAAAAAGGTATACTTGGGTAATAATTCCTTATCAAGAGCATCGTCACTATTTAGCCATCATTTCTAAGTAGGTTTTCTATGAAAATCTGCGGAATAATTTCGTGCTCATCGAAAGACCCAAGGGTAGGTGATAAGTAGGTACATTTTTCATTTCAGGATCCAAGTTTACACCATTTTTGGATATTCATATGTGTTTATAAAAATATTTATATATAAGCCCTGAAGCACCGCTTTGCGGCGCTTTGGCTTGTGCCACCACAGGTAGCTTAACATTTATTTTGGCTGTTTGGCTATAATGATATGCACAATGGTATTCTTTTTTTTTTATGTTCTCTATCTCTCTTTCTTTCCTTCCTTCCTTGTCTTCTTGACTATTGAGTATAATTTTTTTTTGTTATATTATACGTGTATACGTTGTTTTAGTATATACGCGCAGCCGGTAGTTGTTTTTTTTAGTTTTTAAAAAAAAATTTTTTATTTTACATTCTTCCTCTGTTTTGAGCACATTTATTTTCGTTGAAAAGTTAAATTTTCGTTATTTTGTTTTGTTCTGTCTCTCTTTCTCCCTTTCATCGTCTGTTTTTTCTCACATGGGCACTGAATTTGGTCTAAAATAATTTTTATTTAATTTTGTCTGAAATAATTTCTATTTAATTTTGTCTGAAATAATTTCTATTTAATTTTGTCTGAAATAATTTTCGTCATTTTTTGTCTTACAAAATTGGGTTGTACGTTTATTATATTGATGTATGTATGTATAGATACCTATATGTATGTATGTATGTTTGAGCGCATATATGTATGTAAGTGCAACGCTTGTTAAGACGGTACAGGACTTAATTTTTGTTTGATAATCACAAAATTTAGACCAAACATTAGTACTAAGTCAGGACTACTTAAATTTGGTGCTGATTAATTTTATGGAATGTCTGAATTTTTGGCAGTTTAATGGTTCAAAAATGAGTGATTTTCATGAAATAATTATAAAATTTGAAACATACATTTATTCAGAACAATTTTAACATGCTTTCAGATTTGGTTACAGTTGGCCTTATGGTTCATACCTTGGAGCTATTGGTGGGCGTTATTTCCTTTCTGTAACCGAGAGACAGACCTTGAACATTGTTAGTTTCATTCTTACTCTAGCCTCGGGAACTGTGTCTGCGATTTAGACGGGGCTGCCGTGTGGCTACACAAATATTTCAACATGAAACATGATACATATTTTTTATAATTTTTTTAAATTTATTGTTTATACAGTGATTTATTGGCAAAGAGATGAAAAAGGCACAGTATTGGCAGAGGGATTGTTTAGATGATGGGGGCCCATGGCCAAGGTATGCCATTTTGTATGTAGATAATGGAGGGGGATTGAAGCAGATGGAACTTTTCGCAAGCTACTTCAGCCTTCTTGTCATTGCCACCCCCGAAGAGTCATACTATAGACTGGCTCCTCCATCTACCTAAAAAATCACACCACCTATGCAATAAATACCCTTCACATAATGTCACCTCATATAATATCATAATAGAAAAAAAAAAAGAAATTATTTTTAAATTTTTTAAATCTAAAAAAAAATGAAAAAACACGGTCTTCCACAGGGATTTGAACCACAATCGACAAAGTAAAAAATGGCACATTACAGGAGGGGCTACATTGGACATAGTGAAGGGAACATTACAGTAAAGTCTGTCGCTTCCAAAACAATGAAACATAGCACAGAAAAATTGGCAATGAAATGTGCTGTTAAGAGGAGCTAAACTCAATAAATGTTGCAACTTTTGTCCAATAGTCACGAAATTTGTAATAAATATTACCTTCGACATAAGGATTAGACCTACCAGTTTTGGTTTCTATTAGTCAACTTTTTTTTGATTTATTGGTTATTGAATATAATTTTTTATTTTTTTACCTTCAGATAATAGCATTAAAAAATCATTTTTCAAGTATAATTGAAAAAAATTCTTTTTAGCCTAAATAATCATAATAACTACACAAAGTAAATTGTTTGTCCAACATCCCACCTATCTCCCTTGCCTGGATTAGAACACGGGCCATCCACTTGATTCGTAGCTTTATCCTTAACAAACTGGGCTATAAGTTCTTTTAGGAGTATGCGTAATTATTTATATCTCCTGTTACCCTTGCGTCTATAAATTTTATTTTGCAAACAATATTTATTACCTACTAGAGAAGTAGAGAGTACCCAATGCTCCTACGCAGCAATAATTCATGAAACGACTTTGAATTTAACAGAAACTAAAGTATACGCATAGCAAAATATATTCGTAACTATGGTCATGTAATAACATTACGGTAGTGGCTTTTATGTAGAAGATGCTCAACCATCTGCAACTGAAATGTTGTTTATTTGCAAGACGATGGTGATTTTTAACCTTGTCGTGATTGACTATGTCATGGGATCAGTGATTTGAATTATTTCACGATGAAAGCTCTGTTCAAATGCTTACTTACTGTAAAAAGTTGGGACAACTTCATAAATTTTTCAAATTTTGGCGTTCTTTTTGCTGGAGTACAATAAATTCTCATAACTTTTCACAGAAAACGCCTAAAAAGAACAGAACTAGTGATTTGAAATTCGTGATTGGATCGAATCTTCTTATTTTTACTAATTTTTCAATAGTGATTTGAAATTATTTTTCTCACGATTTTTCCCATTCTTGAATACAATTTTGTTTATGATCTCGTTGTCCTCATTTCTATTCCTCAACTCTTATAATGCAATGTCACAGTTTCATTTGAGGTAAGTACCTATTGGAAGATTTTGGGTTCTTGTATCACTTTTTCTAGTTTGAGAGTGTTTTTCTGATCATCCTCTAAGTTTGAGGCAGAAACTTACCTCTAAGGATAGAGCAGATGTAAAACTTGATAGGTTAAGGCAAAAGCTAAGTTTAAAAGAAATTCGAATAATTGCAGTACCTAATTATCTGCGCTGAAGTTTTTTTTTCAAATTCTTTTATTTTTAAATTCAGCTACACCTTTGAAACCGTACTGGTCAGCGCACGTCTAGTAATACGATGTATCTAAATATCTGAATAAAGAACCGATGGTAATCATCGAAAAGTATGATGAAACAAACAAACTTGAGGAAAGATACCAATTATGAGCTGTATAATATCAACTCTATTTGCGCAAAAAGGATTCAAAAGGCAATCTTTAACCCATCAAAAAAGAATTACACTTCCGAAAATTATGACAAATACCTACCTATATACTAAATTTCTGAATTATATTTGATTTCGGTCAGAATCGGAGGAGACAATAGCTTTTTAGGCATACCTACACAAAAGAACAACACAACTTATATGATCTAAGGCTATAAAAGCAACACAAAGGCTCATATTTTTTCACGCAGTCGGAATTATTTTCCATTGTTTTGGGAGGTGATTTTTAAAAATAACGGAAATACAACTAAATATTATTAAGCGACAACGAATGCGATGGAATATAATCATAAAAGCAAACGGCAAGCGTGAAATTAAGGAATGTGCAAGCAGATATGTATCATATTAGCAGAATACAAAGCATGAGGTGCAGAAAAAAAAATTGAAAACACCCATTAAAGCAATGAGTTTGTATACCACGCAGAAAAAACATCTCGATCATGAACCGATATGCCTATTTTTGTGAAAAGTATGTCATGCCAAAGCCAACTTCACTAATCAAGCCATGAAGTAGAATGAAAACGGGTTCCTTAACACAGTTACCAGCTTAACTTTTTTAGCACATATTCAAGCATAATTTGGAAAAAAATGACGAAAATGATCAGAAATTTATGGTGAATTATATTTTTGGGAATGAGGAATTTGAAAATCAACTAAAAAAACTTTAGTTATGCCAAAAATCAGTTTCTCGTTTATCACTTTTTGACATTGCAATTTTCACTTCACGGCTTGATAAATGAAGTTGGCTTTGACCATGCAGAATGTTGTTAACGCTTAATTAGAAAGCAGAAATATATACAGAAAAGGGAAGAAGAAAGAGCTTTAAATAATAGGATGTGTGTAGGGCCGTAAAGAGAAATTTTGGTTCGGAGGAGAAAAAATTTATGGGTCTCCTAAAAAAAGAAAACTGCATTTATGTTCAGGTGCAGTATCTAATCAATTTCGCGAGTGGAGCAATCGAAAAAAATTATTTAATGGTTTTTCACTAGATTTTCCATGAAAATCTTATTTTTCTCTTTTTTTTAAGATGCCCTTCTCTCGTCAGGCCTGGATGCATTTAATATACTTGAGAAGATTGGTTTCTTGTACCTATCTAACGTGTTTAAAAAAAATCCTAGACAAAATTTATCAGTGTACGATTTCATTGATGGGAAGGGTAAGGCGGGTTACAAAAATTTGATTTGTATACATAAAGTGTCCATTCTCAGAAGCTCACCTTTGGACAACGGTTGATTAGACAACCAGTACCTACACTACTTTTGAAAGAAAATGAACCATATAAAATGGTAGACCGAAAACATTTGTTTTCACGATAACCAACCCATTTTCTTGCCAAATTGTAAAACAAAAATGAGTAGAGCTATGAAACGTATTTCTGAATACTGATATAATTCCTACTATATCATGTAGCGAGTTTGTTTCCCTCCCTTTTTCGGAACAAACCCTCATTTTGGATTCAGAACACGGCAAGGGGTTGGTTTTGATCTTCGTCTTTATAAGATTGTAGTACTAAGCTAAACCACTACACCATACAGACTTCTCCGTCACCTGCGGAAATCTTCCAGTACAAAACTACAATTCATCAATAGAGTTTTCCACAAGAATTTAGTTTTTATTATTTTGATATAAATGGGACTTTTCAAGAACTGAGCTGTATGTGGCAGGTGTTAAGATATACTATCAAATGTTAATCTTGGTGGCTCCTTAAATCAGCATGGCACAGGGACAAGTGTATTTGGAAAAAGAGAAAAAAAGGAGATTCTGGGTCATTTCCCCGAATAAAATATCTCAAATGGCTTTTTTCACAAATTGCTTTTCACCCGAATGATTTACCTCTGAAATTCAAAGCAGTGCTCAGCCTATGCCCATAACAAATATGATTGTCCCAGGTAGCCAAATCCACATCTTCAAAGGTGCAATTCAGTCATCACACAAACACCCACCCAATAGAGAGAAATGTGCAGCAGAAGAAGTCACTCGCCATATCAAACGTATCTGAGATAAATTAACAGGTCTACCAGATGGAGTACTGAGTCAACTGCCAGAATGTGAGTTATTGAAAAAGACATTTCGAAGAGCTTGTTGGCAAAACCTTCCACCAAATTCATAGTCACTGGCTTAATTGGGAGAGCTTCCTCAGCAATTCCAAGAAATATTGCAAGGAGAAAAATTTTTGCTTTATGACTCTCAAGAGCTAGGTACGATGACAATGACATTCAGGATGCAGTGAATGAAATGAGAGTACTGGTGTTTGCCATTTGCAAAAATATTGAACTGTTATGTAAGAGCTCCATCTAGTTCTTAGATGGTACCTTTAAGGTATTTCCATCTATTTTCACTCAGCTCTTTACTAGACTAGGCTTTCATAGAAAAAATATTGTTGAAGGTGAAGGTGCTCCTCTACATTTAGTTTATGCCCTTTGGTCTGGAAAGACACAAAGAGAATATGCCATGGTCTTAAGAGATGTTGAAGAGGTGTTCTAGAATTTTGTATAAATGCTTGCATTTCTTTGAAGACAATGACAGATTTTGAAAAAGGTATCATGAATGCCTGCCAGGAAGTGTATCTTGATGTTCCTATGAATTTCTGTTTTTTTCATCTGGAACAATCTGTCTATAGAAGTGTGCAAGATGAAGGCTTTGAGGTTGCTTACAAAAATCCTGCTGATTGTACTATCAAAAATTTTACCCTCAGGAAACTATCACTTGCATATGTACCTTTGGAAGATGTCCCTCAAGTTCTGAATCATCTCAAAAAAGAAGCACCAAATACTATGCAACCAATCCACAATTACTTCCAGGAAATTTATGTTGTAGGGTGTCCAGGCTGAGGCAGGCATAGGGCTCTACCACTGTGGTTTCCATCAGGACTGTGGAATCAGCACACAGCTGCTTTGGCCAATAACCATAAAATAAACAACATAAGGGAAGGGTGGTACAACCGCTTCCAACTAGTGATTGGAAAGCATCATCCAGACTTGTATTCTGCTCTTATAGAACTCAGAAATGAGCAAGCAGCCACTGAGATTGCTGTTGCAGAACTGAGCCTAAGCCAAAGTGTTTAGAATATGCCAAAATGTAAAAGGATACAATTACAGAATAGAATCCGGACTAATACACCCAAATATAAAGACTATAATGATAACTTGCTTTTCTAAGGGCACTGTCCTCTAATATAATATTATAATCAACACTTTTCAAATAAACCATTGATTCAAAGTGTCATATAATTTGTCATGAAATGAAAATTATAATTTATTGTAGACAATAAAATGACCCATAAACCACATAGGTCAATATTTCAATCTCTACCTACTTGAAAAATTAAAAAACACTCTTAAAATAACAAACAATTTACTCAAATTCGGGTTGTCTGTTCAGGTAAAAAGCATTTGGGGAAAAAATTTGGTTAAAAATCTGTTCAATTAATTGACCATTTGGGGAAATGCCCAGGAACCAAGAAAGGATGTTCTATGCCACTAGGGAAGGATGTCACCATCTCAGAAGTGGAAATGGTAGCCATCCTGAACTATGCATCTGAGTGTTTTGAAGAGAACCTCTCAGCTGATTAAGGATTTATATCAGCACAGATAGTCAAACAACACCAGAAACACTGGAACCATACAAGACAAACTGAGCACTAGGATCAAATTGCATGGTAAAGTTAAGCGAGCAGGCTGATAAGAACAAGGTTACAATTATGTGAACACCTGGTCACTGTGGGACAACAAGATATAAAGTAGCTGATATAAAATGGCTATGCAAGGCTTGGCACATAGAGCCAAAACCTTATACCGGGTGATCAAAACCAGGATGGCAACTTGATTGATGAATCACAGAAGAAGACCTCTGCTGACATGAAAATAATTAAAATATGTATAGAAGATTGATCTGAAAGGTATATAAAATTTCTAATGAAAATACACGTGATAAACAAGTTAAGTCTACTGACTGGCCACGAAATATGTCACAAAAAATAAATGTATCAAGAAGTGCAAAATGCAGAAAATGTGGAGTAGAAAATGAAACTGCAATCTATGTGATAAATCAAGACCCAGCTCTGGAAACTAAGAGGAAAATAATCACAGAATGGTTGTACAACCTGAAATTGAGTCATGTAAAGGTGTTGGAGCCTAGTAAGGTAATATTTCATGGTAAGGAGGCAAGAATGCTACACATAACCCACAACTAGACAAAAGGTACGGGTGCAATGGCCTGCACAATCTGAGTATCCAAGGGTAGGAAGCGACACCGCCTCAAAAAACAGTAAGTCACCAAGCTTTAGTTTGACAGTTCATTTACATATAAAATAATAATTTGAAAGGATTGCAAAAAATTATCAATAGTTATCGCTATCTTTGGTGACATACATACAGATTTTTCAATATTTCTTACCATCCATGTTTTAATAACATCATTTTTACCATTTTTCAAGTTTTTTTTGGGAAAACCAATGAAATAATAGAAACAGAATTTTCACCTCAGTTACAATTTCAAACTATTTGCCGCAAAAATGGAGGGTGTGGGTCTAATTTGGACAACTTATTTTATTTTAGTTTAGTTTTATTTTGCACTCACGATTCCTGGTTGCTTGAACTTGTTGTTCTACTATGTATTCTTCGCTTTTAGTTGACTTTGGCATACCACAAAAATTTCAGCTCTTTTCCTATAATATGTTTTTCATCTCATAATCCTGAAAAAACTACTTATCTAAGAATATTTTGTCTTACTTTTTTTTTATTTATTTTTATTTTTTAAATTTGTGGAATCCAATGAATTAATTGGAACCAAAATTCTTTCAGATTGGCTCTCATATGAAGACTATTTCAGCATCCCTTATTCATGCTGCAGTTTTCTGAAAACCGTAAACATAAAATTCAAAATTTCGGTAATGAGAACATTACATACTAGGCTACATACAAACATATAAGTAGGTATACAAAAAAAAATTAGGTCAAAATTGGTAAATGGTGTCACTCGTTTTCTTTTCTCGGATAAATTGTATTTTACATCAGCCCTGGAGAATTATCAATCACCATTCATCACTCTTAAAATATTCTAGAACAAATATAACGACGAGAAACATGCTTAACTAGGGCAGAGGTGCTGTTTTCAAAATTGATTCATTTAGATGGAATAAGATTTTCTCCAGATCAGGTAAAAGATTGGAGACGAATAGATGAGATTTTTCTCCTCGGGGATTCATTATGGTAATTTCTTACTCTTTTTTGTGAAAACAAATTGCAAAATCAGCACGAAACGATGACACAAAAAAGGTATTAAGAAAAAGATTAGTTCCTTTTGAGGAAGCAGGAAGAAAGCCAATGAAAATTTACCGGTGTAAAAAAAATAACGAATTCTGTACTGTATGAGAGCATTTTACGAAGTACGAGGTGCATAAATTCCTCTCGGTGCAAGCACCGAACTTACCAGAAAATCGAAAATTATGGTTCGTTGATGACACGAAATTGAGACAATAGACGTTTATGTTTCGCATTAGAAGCGTTTCTCGACGATACGAAGATTATATGTACAAGAAAATTAACAACTTTCACAGCCATGATTCCGTCTGCGAACAAAGAGCAAGAAAAAAAATACAGGAGCGTATTACTATACAATATGTCGGTACAAAGTATAAAATATACAAAAGAATGTAATGAAGAATCTTCATCATCTTATTCACAGAAATTTAACGTCTTTTGGGGTAAATTAATGTAATTAATCACGAACACGGTTCTATTGTGTTTTAGTGGATGCGTAGAAATATGAATGGAAAGTTAGAAAACGATGGCGAAGGAATTTGGCACATCGATAACAGAATTTCTCAAATTCGAAAGCCGATCAAAGTTTCTTTATTGCATGTCACATCTTGTAATCGATAGTTTTTTTTTGTTTTTCTTTTGTTACTGGCACAACAATGCGGTAATAATTAAGCGAGAAAAAAAGATTTTGAAAGGTATTTAGGAGCGGAGCCATCATTTGAAAACTTAATGCTATTTAGGTCAAAACGTTTCAAGAAGAATACTTTCTAGGCTTCATAATGCAGCGAAAAGTTTTTCAGAAAAGTCACAAAAAATTTTTTTTTAAATTACTTTTGGTAAACTCAGCTGTCAGCACCGTCTCATCCGGTGGAGGGGGCCTTGGGGAGGTAGAGGTTTGGAGTGAAATTCGCTTGACAGACTTTTTGCATGGACGTTGATGAGTCAGTTGGTCAGAGATTATTTTTATAAACTTAAAATAAGATTATGATTATATATAATATAATAGATACAAATACTATTAATTGAAAAAATATGTAAATAAATAATATAATATCACACCTGATGAAAGAGGTGGGAAGGGAGATTACTCCAAGCCAGGGATTTTTAAGAGGCTGTTGGCCTATCATTTTCAAAAAAAAAATAATAATAATAAATAAGATAAAAATAAGTAAATTTTCATTAAAAATCAACTGAAAAACAATTAATAAAATCATTTTGGTCACTCGGCTTGTAACGATATGTTATGGTAGATATATCCTTCAAATAAAAGTATTTTACACAAAATATAATATGTTATGTATTATAAAACGATTATAGTACATGAAAATATACAAGTTATAAAAGTTTCCTAATGGATTAAAGTACAAAATGAGATTGAAGTACAATCACGAAAACATTGGCTTATATTAGCTCAGAGTTGTGAATGATTTGTGTTGAAGGGAAAGGAAGGAAATAATGTTCAAGGAATAAGGATGTGATGAATATGCAGTTATACATATTTTGTGAGAACAGTTTGGAGAGGCACAATGTGCGAAAATGTGTATTAAAGGAACTGCTGATATAGGATAATTAAATATATGCAGGAGTATGACTACATTTTGTAGGCAGGAATATAATTATATTCTAGAAATTTAGGAATGATGAGAATATTGTCTGAAAGGGTTAGAATAAATGCTGAGTGTTTGAGAATGTGGAATACCTTGTCGTGAGAGATATTCACACTAGAAGGTCTTCAACAGTATTTTGCGTGTTCTGCCACTTCATACGGTTAAGTATGGGAGAGCCAAATCCTCGGCAAACACTGGCGATTTTTGAGCCGGTTCTGAGAGTTTATATACAGGATTTGGTACACGCACACAGACACACATGCATACGTACATGTACATAATTATGTCATGCGTTACGTCGTTTCTTGTCTCCGTTGAGGTGATAAGAAACGACGCAGCGCATTTGGTACTGGGCCATGACATTACCGAGATCGTTATCAGGTAATTGATCTCGGCCCGTACAATGTATCTTACCTGTATGTACGTACAGGTACAAACATACAAACGCACCAGTGTAAATTTGTTTAACGTCATGAAGACGATTATTGCCAGCCTTTGGGCGGCGACTGTCGTCGAGGGGTGTGAGCCCCTGTTACCTCATACGAGTATTGTCCCCACAGAGAATATATATATTTTAGGGATAGATGGATATTTTGTTGTACTTCTAATTTTATGGAATATGTTTACTATCATAAATATGTCACGATACATATATTATTGTGACACTGCTCAGAAAATTAATTTTCTCTCTGTATTCTCAAACGCCTTCCATAGATAAATCCTACATACTGCACCTGAACATAGATGGAATTTTCAATTTTTTATTGGGCGTGTAAATTTTTTCTCTCCTAGGCCCGAATTTCTTCTCTACAGCCCTGTGTAATGTATATGCATGTAAGTATACAAACCCTGAAGCGTCGCTTTGAGTTGTGCCTACCCAAGACTTTTTCTGGCATAGATATGGTAACACTGTTCAATTTGTTACTTGGTAGAAGCAACAGAAAGCTTTGATAGTTGGCGTATGAACATTTAATTTTGTGAAATAATTAAGAAGAATTTTAGGCAAACAAATTTTTCGCCTTTAAATTTATTGAATAAACAGATTTTTCTCAACTAATATACCGAAATGAGGTTTTCATTAAATCGATTGTGGTTAACAAAATACCAGAATTCCAAATCAATTTGTAACATCGAAAATCATTTCAATTTTTTCACCAAGCGTAGAAATTGTGCAAAAATTAATACTTTTTAAACTAAGTATTTCTTGATTATTTTTTCACAGTGAAATATTGTACTCGACTATTTATTAGCCACTCGTGATAATCTTCTCGTGATTACAGCACTCACCTGCGGCTTTTTCTGCAACTACATAACTTATCAAAAATAACTTGTTTTGCTAAATAGTTGAGAGAAAAAATACTATTTCGTTATCGAATACATTTATAGCAGGGAAACTGAATTAAAATTGATCAAAATATTCGAAGGTTTGCTGAAGAATTCAGTCATTTCAACGAAACGTGAATTCGAATTTCTACGTTTTTCTTTTTCGATTGAAAAAAGGAAGAAAACTTTGAATCAAGAAAGAGCAAACGAGACTGAAGAAGATTTTTTCAATTCAACGCCTCGTTTCTCTTCAACAATGCTTCAAATGAAATAATGGAATAGCTAACGACGACAATTTACTTTCATCCAGACAATGAAGGCATTTTTAGTGAAAAAAAATAATAATAAAGTCGTTCAGCATATAATATTTGAGAATTTGTATTCGTTAAAAAAAAAAGAATATGAAAAAGAATCGAAATTTCTGCAAACCGAAAATCACATCGTAAGTTTTATCAATACTAATGACAGACTTTGGTATTCGTTACTTCATAGTGAATAAAGTTGGTCTACCTATAGGTTCCATCTGAACGATTATAACTTTCCATTTCAAAAATTTTCGATCGATTTTTCCAAAAATGATTAAAATTTGGCGAATAATTTGTTTTGAAGAATGTATTTACCTACTTTTTTAGGCGATAACTTGGCAAAAAAAAAAAGTTAAAATTCAGTCAACATGACGATGAAAAGCTGGAAATGTCAAGCTACGCCTACAAAGCCAACAGCAAGCATCAACAGCAACTATTCGCCATGTAATTTGCTTTCAACAGAAATAAATTACAATGGTAAATAGCAAGTTGCCTTTGCTCCTTGCTATTGGCTATACGTAGGCATATCTTTAAACTTCAAAATTCTAAAATTTCAAATTTTAGAGAATTTCAAAAGGTGAGGATACATTATCAAATCTATATTTTCATGTTATTTACATAAGTTTTTTTTTTTTTTTTTTTTAATGTGGCACTAAATTAGAGAGAACCACTCAGGGCTGTACCTAGCTTTTTTTGTCTCCCTGTGCGAACAAACTTTTTGATACCCAAACACGTATTTTTTTTGCCAGTTAAATCAGAATGATATTCTTTGTCATCGTCCAGACGATGTATCGACAACGACAATGTATTATATTAAGGTTTTTTTTTTCTTTTTTGGTCTGTATGATGCCCTTGCACTCTGCCGCCCTGTGCAAATGCACAGATCGCACGTACCTAGTTACAGCCCTGGAACCACTTGACCGATTTTAATACATGAGGTGTTAAAAGAGAGGTCTCACCATATCAATTTGCCAGCAGAAGAGAAAAATTCCACAGCTCCCCTGTAGAAAAGTTGGGGATTTCGACCCCCTTACCCACTCAAAAATGTTTTTAAACATCTTTTCCTCCCTTAAACATATTAATATATTAATAAGTCCACAAAATTTCATACTTCTACGTCACCACCTTCTTGAGATATCGAGCGCCTAAAAGTTACAAAATTGAAGTGTGGGTACACTATACTGGATACTCGGCCAAGTCAAATAAATTATATGAAAAAGAAGTGAGAGAGAAGAAAGAAAACAGAGGAGGAGAATGAGTAAAAAAAGAGAGCGACGTTATGCAAAGGACTTGGTTACTCTTAGCAACTGGAATGTTCCAAAGAAGGTTTTAAACCTTAATGGAGGTCTGTAGCTTCCCTGAGCGCCAATTTTTTAATTTTCTTCCGTGTACGTTTTTTACGTTTTTATTGTTTGTAAACTGAAAAGTAAAAACTGAAAAAAAAAAGAGAAAAAGATTTTTAAAAAAAGTCTATTTCTCTTTCACTCTACGGCTCTATTTTTCGAAATGGGCTCTTCTCTCAGACGGATTAGTGCCTGATTCACCGACTACTATAGTCGATAACTACCTGCACTGGAAAGCAAAAAACTGTATTTTAAATTGAGTAGTAAAATTCTACATTAGAACCGGTGTGAAATTATCAAGTATGAAGATTTAAGAAGATCGAGATTCAGTATGGGGGACATTTTGTGTCCGAATTGTGTTCGGCATTAATCACAAAATTTAATGATATGCGAATTGCAGACCTAAAAATCACGTTCGTTCCAGGCAAATTTTTCATCGGTAGATGTTATCATTGACTGCTGGTGGATGGATTGAGATGCTCGTATTTCGGTTCCATGAATTTTTTCAAACTTGAGATCCATCTCGATCCCTTTTTCGTACCCAAAATAATCACTAAATTTAAGCAACATTGTCGGTATAGTTCTTCAGAACACCTTTGTATACATGCATACACGCGTGCACACACACACACACACACACACACACACAAACAATTATCGCTTGTGTTTTAGGCATAGGATAGGATAGAATAGAATAGAATAGAACAAATCTTGAATCAAATTGCTACGCGGAAGCGGAGCCAGCGGGTGACAACTACTTTATTACTCGTTTATTTTCTCCCTATTGTTTGCATCAATTTACTGGGGATATATTAAGTTGCCATAATACATATATATAATCCTCAAATGATCTCACAATGCTCGAATAATTTTCAATTTTTTCACATATATTCTTTCTTTTTTTTTCTTTTTTTTTTGCTTCCATTTCTGTTTCCATTCAATGCGCGTTGACAGGTTTTACGAAAAAATTTTACTCGTTCTTATTTCAATTTTCCATGAATTGGAAAATACGATCGTATAAACTAAGTGAAAACGTTTTTTTTTTTTTTTATTTCTTTTTTCTACGTAGGTCTATCCAGTAACTTCGAATTAAAAGTAAAAATTCGGAAAGAAAGAATGGCTGTAGATGTAAAGAGCGAGTTGCTAAATGAAGAAGTCACATTAATGAAAAATAATTGTATGTTTTTGGTATACAAGGATTACGACTCAAAGGGTAAATGCATACTTATTAGATTAATTTTAGCTACATAGCTGTCATTTTGGCTTTGAAAGTAGACAAAATGGAAAAATTAACAAAATTTATACTTTTTTTTTTTTTTTTTTTATTAATTTATTTTATAATACATTAATTTCAGAATCTACCGAACCGATGTTGATGAATTTTTGTACTTGCATTGTTCATGAACGTAGAAAGGTTCTAAGCTCAGTTTTAATATTTTATTACTTACTTTGGAAAACTTATTTATAAAGTAGAATCGATGAAGTCTGGATTAATAGCGGCTGCGTGTATATAAAGTGAACAGAGGAAAAACAATATGCAAACTTAAATTAGGGCTGCATTTAGTGACCTTTTCCAGATTCTTAAATATACATCATCGGGCATGTTTTTTGAGGCTCTTAATTCGAATTTGACGATCATTAATTTATCATTTAACCTATTCGTCAACCGTGATGGGTCCTAAAATGGGAATGATTTTCGATTTTCATATTTTATTGCGTAATATATCACAGAACATGTTTTTTGAGGCGCTGAATTCGAACTTGATGTTCATTTTATCATTAAACCATTCTCCAACCCTCATTGGTCTCAAAAAGGGAAGAATTTTATATTTTCAGATATTTTTGTGTAATATGTCAGTGAACACTTAGTTCAGGGTTAGTGTAAAAGGTCCTACGCATCTGTCAAACAAAGCTGACACCACGATCAGCTAGTATTGTATAATTTTACCAAAGAGTGCTAACTCCAGTTCTGGTTACATTCTTGATCGGACTTACTGGGCATAAAAAAAATCTTCTTGTTTTTGGTTCATCACCATATTTGCAGTACATACTATTTATACGGTCAGATATAAAATGAATTTTTTTTAGACCATTAGAGAAATATTCAACATTTCGAATGAACTTGGAAATAAAACTATTTTTCTTCGTCGAGATCTGCATACAATATATTCCAGTCTAACCCATAAAACTGAATAACTGACGAATTTTTATTTTTTTTAAATTAACTAGTGACATTTTAGGTCACATACAACATCTTTACACCTCATTTTGAGTGCATATCGTCGCCTTGGTTTAAATACCTCCCAACAATAAAAATTTAAATATGCGACAGAAGATTTAGAAAGAGCAGCCTCTAAAGTAGAAATTTATATTACAAAATATACAAATTTTCTAAATTCGCCTTTAGGAGTACTCATATCATAATGGGACTTACGAAGAGTTTATTGTTAAATTCCTAATTGTTAAGTTATGAGAGGAAACCACAAAGTCGTCATTTTTTCAAATTTCGATAGATGACACACTCGTCAAGAAATTAAAATCATGGATATAAAAATATAAGTACAACGTCACAAGTATTTTATTTTATAGGCTAGAATTTTAATTACCTAATATTATGAGCCCCATGAATTTTCCAGTCGTCTGCAAAAATAATCCCCAATAAAAATTTCGAATCTCAAAGGGGAGACCATCAAATAGAATATAACCACCGAGTAGTTTACAGTGCAAAGAAAGAAACCCGCCGCAGCCCATGGAAAATTCTTGGCCAAATCTTCTTTTTCGTAACTATTCCATAAGCATGGCCAGTAGTTTGGGAGGCTTTTAATTTTTTGAACTTCATTTAAATTCTCCATTAAAATAAATTAGCTCAAGTTTTTACTTAGGCATATAAAAGTTTTAGAAATTTTAAATTCAACAAAACTTTGAAAAAACATAATAAAAACAAACTTTTTTCCAGGGAATAAATTATATCGGTGCTTCCAATCAAATTTTTCACGTTTTGGAAATTTTTTTCTAGATCAGTTCGCAACTTCTGTCATTCATCAAAAAACAAATTTTTATACAAATAAGTACGAAAAAAATTTAGAAGTTCTTTTTTCTATAAGAATTTCAAAAGGTTTAAAAAAATTTATTTTCAAATAGTCTACATACAGTCTAAAGTTAAAGATCAATGATAAAAGTTGATATATGTATAGTAGAAATAAATAAAAAAACAATAACACAAACTTCAAATTTTACCGTCTTTTACGAAAATTTTAAAAGCCGCGCCATTTGGCACAAAACAGCTTACGATATTTTTTTTCTCGAAATATTCGAATAATTAATTTTGTACCCTTTCGCTGATGTTCAAATTAAGGTATGAAAATTAAACGTCGTAAATATTCTTGACGGCTAGAGCACGAGAAAAAAAATTTCTTCGAAAGTATAATACTCGTCCATATAAGAGAAAATGAGTTAACATCGGTAGTTATAACAACAAAAAAAAAAAATTGATGAAAGTTGTGGGGGTGGGGTGAACGAGGAAAAATACCAATATTATGGTAATTTATTGTCCATTTTTAGACAGTATTTCGCTAAAGAACGTAAAAAAAAAGAAAAAAGTTCGTATTTACGAATAAGAAAAACGTAAGATTTTGAAATCAACAACTTTGGTAGTTTTCCTCTCTTCTTTTTGTTATGTCGTATTGAAGTAAAATCAATATAAAATATAATTTATTTTTTTTATAAAAAGAATTTGACAAGGACCTCACGAACTCATCCCAGAACCTAATCAATATAGGTAATTATATCCACTGAAATATCTGAGCCTTGCAGACAATGGATTTCTATTGAAACTGGGTAATTATACTACAATACGTATATTCATGTGGTTGGTACTTTATAAAGTTATGAATAGCTAACTGATAATTGCATTTAAAATTAAGAAAAAAAAACCAGAACAATTTTTAGCAGCACAACTCCATTTTTTTTCAAGTTTTAACATAAAAATGATACAAAGATTTTGTGACGCAGTTTTTCGAATTTTGGTACAAAAGTAGATAGATATCGATGGGTAACTTTATGAAGGGTGCATCATATCTTCGGAAGTAAGATGAAGAAAATTATCACATTAAAAATGGGGTTCGAAAAGAAATTAATATTTAGCAAAAATTTGATATCCGTATAATGGGGGATGGGTGTTCTCGAAGTGACTCATAAGAAGTATGATTTGATTAATTTAAATAAGTATTTTCAATTTTACTCGATACCTAAACGATATAAAAAAAACGTGAGGCATCTTTTTACATGGAGGCACGTTCACTTTACATCGAAGTAGAGGTTATTTTTTAATGAAACGTTAAGTCTGCCCATATGAGGAAGTTGAAATTTTGTTCTGTTTTTTATAGTTTTTGGGTAGCACTCATCAATTGATAGAATTTTAACGTTTTATCGATTTCTAATCATTAATTATATAAAATACCTCTCACAACAAGGATCAAAAGTGAATTTTTACATGACTCAGGATTGCTCACTCGTGCTCATTTAGCAAATTCCTACACACGTAAGCACTCACTTTTGAACAATGGTGTGTAATATACTATTTTGTGAACATTAAAAAAGGCTGAAACAGCGTGCTAAAGAAAGATATTTTTCCAAAAATCATGACAATTTGTAACAGAGATGAGTTGTTGGGTAGAATACATTCAGCAACAACATACGATGCTAAGCGTTAAAAATTGTCTTTAATTGTTAACAAGAAAAAATACACCAGTTCCGCGGTGGCTATATTCATTAAGAATTAATCTTGATGTATAAATCTAAAAATATCTCAAAAATACTAAAACTGTAAATTTTGATATTTCGTCTATTTTTAAACCTTTAAAGATGATAGAAACAATTATATAGATAGTGGATTTATGAAAATTTTCTCCTCTTTTCAATAATACCTACTTCAGATCGCTAACAGAAATAGCGGCTGAGGAATCATCCAGTGAAAAAGAAGAAGTTTCTGGATTCCAAAAATAGCTAATTTTCCTCAAATTTTTTTTTTTGTTCATTCATTTTAAAACTGCTGCTAAAGATGAAAGAAAAATCAAATGGAGGGTAAATTTGTTAAAATTTTATCCTCTTTCCAATGATACCAACATCAGCTCTCTAGCTTAAATAGCGAGTGAGGAATAATTGAGTGAAGGATGGAAAGTTTCTAGAATCCAAAAAATGGAGAATTTTCCATTATTTTCTTTTTTTTATTTTCAAATTGGTAAAAATGATTAAAAAATTATATGAAAATCCCAGCTCTCTAGCTTGAATAGAGGGTGAGTAATCATTGAATGAAATATAAGAGGTATGTTTCAAAATTAAAATGGTGCGTTCCTCTTCTATTGATAAGGGACACACACACTCATATATATATATACATACATACATACATACATACATACATACATACATATATACATACACCTACGCACATGAAAAAACATTAAAAAGGCTTACAATCTAATTCCAAAATTCTTAAGTCTCGCGTAGCCTCTACCAAGAGTTATGATGTTCACACATCGGTTTTTTTGTAATTTTGTAACTTGAAACTACCCATGAAATATCGATATATCGATATAAATATTGTTGAGACCACCAATCCTTCTTCCCGCTCACTCCTGCAAACACACGACAACATTAAAATATATTTTACATCTTTTTTCCCGGATACACTGTATTACGATATCCGCCACTCACTCGTTCATCTCCGTACATCATCGTTTACCTCACTTAAACTGTACTCAAATTTATATTATGCAACTGACGAAAAATACACACGCTTCTGTGGTGGTACTTCGATCAATACTTTTATTTCACGTTATTAATTTGTGTCTTCATCAATCCTTATCCTTTATAAATATCTATTACTATCGATATATATATATCGATCAAACTGGGTTTTCTAGCAAAGCATAGCTGATCTAGAACTTTTTTCTCTACATTTTCTTTCGGCTACATATTAATTCTGCTACCTTATTTTTCCTCTACCTTATTTCTCATCTATAATATTTTCCCTCAACGATATCTATTGGCTTCATATTCATTCGTTTATCATATTTTTCCTCCACCTATTCTTCGCGTAACTGTAACGGCCAAAAGAGGTGGTAAAGTACCTATTTAAGACCACTTTCGGGAGTACACCATACACGAAATATCACGTACTTTAAAAGCAGTAATACTTCTAAAATAATTTCAAGTTTATCATCCACGCACTACCGTGGACCTTAACATTAATTAGAGACTCAATAATATTTCAAACACATGAGTGAGTTTACACATTTAATAAAATAATAATCTGTACATCACAGTACATATATCTATGTTAATATTTATACATATTCGATCACAATTCAACAAGCAAGACTATCTGTTCACTAGAGACTTCTACAAGAGAGGTTCCAGGTACTTAGAAGTAGCTGTCGAAGAACTGAACAATTATACTACTGAATCGAGGGATTATATACTCGTTCAGGGTATGAAAACATACGTGTCGGATAGGTAAAGTGAAGTAGGGTGTTGTTATTATAGGGTTGTGCTGACTCGTCGAGTACTCGAGGGACAGGTACAACTAGGTCATAAATATACAGAAGGTATATCTGTATATATAAAATTAAATACGGGTAATTTAGTGGTTGTTTATAAAGAGTTATAGGATGATAATTGTTGATAAATATCTACGTTTTTGGTATTCCAAAATGAGTGAACGAATATGTTCGTCATTTCTAAAAATAGACGAAAATATACGTTACAGTAACTACATATTTATTTGGTTACCATATTTTCCCCCTACATTTTCTTTTGGATATACTAATTCTGCTACTCGATATTTCCTACATGTGATATTTCCTCTACTTATTCCTTTAGCTTCATACTCATTCGATTAGCTTATTTTTTCCTCTAAATTTTCTCTAGGGTACATATTAATTCTCTAACGTATTTTTTTTCTACCTAATTTTTCATCTATTATATTTTTCCTCTACGTTATTTATTGGCTTCGTATTCATTCCTTTACCATATTTTTTCTCTACCTATTCTTTTGGCTACATATTAATTTGCTTACCATATTTTTACTCTACATTTTCTTTTTTACACACCCAAATTCTGCTCCCCAATTTTTCCTATATGTTATAATTTTCTCTACCTATTCCTTTAGCTACATACTCATTCGACTAAATAATTTTCTCTTCTACATTTTCTCTCGGCTTCATATTAATTCTTTACATTATTTTTCCTCTACCTATTCTTTTGGCTACATAATACATTCTGTTACCCTATTTTTTCTCTAAATTTTTTTTAGACTATATACCTACAAATTATCCTACCTTATTTTTCCTCTACACATTCTTTCAACTACATACTAATCTTGTTACATTATTTTTCCTCTACCTTATTTCTCACCTACTATGTTTTCCCTCTACGTTATCTATTGATTTTATATTCCTTCATTTACCTTATTTTTCTTCTACCTATTATTTTCGCTACTTATAAATTTAATTACCATATTTTTCATCTATACTTTCTTTCGTGTATCCCCTAATTCTGCTACCAAATCTTTCCTATATGTTAAATTTCCTCTACCTATTCTTCTAGCTACATACTCATTCGAATAACTTATTTTCTCTTCTAACTTTTCTCTAGGCTACATTTTAATTCAACTAACTTATTTTACTTCTACTTATTCTTTTGACTACATATTCATTCTACTGCCTTACTTTTCCTTTAGCTATTCTTTTGGCTACATATTAATTCTGCTACCTTATTTTTCATGTACTATATTCATCCTCTACGTTATGTATTGGCTTCGTATTCATTCATTTACCTTATTTTTCCTCTACTTGTTCTTTTGGATACATATTAATTTGGCTACCACATTTTTCCTCTACATTTTCTTTAGGATAAACAAATTCTGCTACCCAAATTTTCGTATATGAGTTATTTCCTCTACTTATTCCTTTAGCTACATACTCTTTTGGCTAACTTATTTTTTTATCTACATTTTCTTTCAGCTACATATTAATTCTCTACCTTATTTTTCATCTATTATATTTTTCCACTACCATATTTATTGGCTTCGTATTCATTCATTTACCTTATTTTTCCTCTACTTGTTCTTTTGGCTACATATTAATTTGGCTACCACATTTTTTCTACATGTGATATTTCCTCTACTATTCCTTTAGTTATATACTTTTTCGACTAACTTATTTTTTCCTCTACATTTTTTTTTCGGCTGCGTATTAATTCTATTACCTGCCTTATTTTTCATCTATTATATTTTTCCTCAACATTATCTATTGGCTTCATATTCATTTGTTTACCTTATTTTTCCTCTACCTATTTTTTGGCTATATATTAATTTGGATGCCATATTTTTCCTCTACGTTTTCTTTTGGATACACTCTAATTCTGTTACCCCATTTTTCCGATATGTGATATTTCCTCTACCGATTTATTCCTTTAGCTACATACTCACTCGACTAACTTATTTTCTCTTCTAACTTTGCTCTCAGCTAAATTTTAATTCATCTGACTTATTTTTCCTCTAACTATTCTTTTGACTATATATTCATTCTACTACCTTATTTTTCCTCTTTATTAATAATTTGTAATATACAAATATTGTTACTTGAAGTCATTAAATGTTGATTAGAACTTAGTCAAATTGTTTCGAGTTTATCATTCATTTTCAGTCTAATGTTACCATCACATGAGGCCAGGGGGAGTAAATTGAGGGCCCGTTTAGTGCCATATTCTGAATTATCTCTGAGAGGGGGTTACAAAATAAAAAAGTAATTTGGTAAGAGAAGTCACTGAAAAAATATCAACCTAAAGCGATTTAAAATTAACCTTTCTCATTTTTATAAGCTTTTATTCTATTCACTACTGCGATTTTAAAATATACCAATACTGCAGCCAACCTTCTGCAAAAAATAGTGTCTATTTCGTATGAAGCTAAAGCCAAAAATCCGCGTTTTTTGCAACATTGGTTCACAACATTTTAATTTTGAAAAAAACTGCTCTTCTCTCACTTCACGATTTCTCAGCTACCGTTGAAAAGTAGAGAAAATTTGCTTGCGTTCTCTAACAAAATTAATTTTTTTATCGCCATGAGTTTTTCACAAATCGGCCATAAAAACTGCAAATTAATGAAAAATTTTCCATTTTTTAATTTGTCATTTATTTTAAAAACCAATGATGGTAGAAAAAAATTTTCAGCAGGAACCCCCTTTTATTTTAACGAAAAATTCATTTCCACCATCAGATTACACCTAAAACGAATTAATCACGAGATAACAGCGAGAGAAAATATAAGAATAAAACTTGGCGCTTTGCGTATCACTATATATATATATATATATATATATATATATATATATATACTATATATATATATATATATATGTATACAAAGGGGTTTCTCCATATTTCGCCACTTATCGGATATTGAATGTACACTCACATGTATATGATTTTGGTAATCTAGGATTTGTAACTGGAGTGGGGGCGTAGATCCCTCCTCCAAAGCTCATAAGTAAATAAAAGCTTATTTTCTCAAACTTCGATTTTAACCTAATTTCATTGTATTGTTTAAATCCATTTTTAAAAGATTTTTTCTAGTGAATTTTTTTTGTTTTTTAAGAAGGAAGTTATAAACAACAGAATGTGACACTCGTGCGAGGTAGATGATTGCTACTGGTGTGATTTGCATCACTCGATTCTGGTTGGTCCTGTTGGGATTACTATTAGATCAAAATCATCTACTTTACACATTTGTATCACAAATAAATGTTTTTTTTTGTTTTTTTTTTTTTGTTTAGAAATGTTTGGAAAAAAGTTTTATTCTGAAGATATGAGCATATTATATTTCTATCACGTAGGTACTTCATACTTTTCATAACAAAAAAAATCTGTTTTATTGTTTTATTTGAGCAACCTACTAATTTTTGGAGTTTTTCAATTTCACAGAACAATAAGTTAAGTTAAAAACGAGTTTTTAAAAAATACGATTTTATAATTTGAAGAAGAAAATAACGGTGAAAGAGAAAATAAAATTTCTAACTTTTTTTTTCCCAGACAGAAATAAACAAAAATTGAAAAAACCACTAATAAAAACGGAAATAAGTGTATGTGTGGGTGTGTCGTTACACGTGAAAGCAGCGCTGAAGTTGGTCATCCGGTGTATTTCAACAAATTGAATGAGTAGAATAATAGTGTAAAAAAATAGTTCTAGAACGTGTTAAAAGGAAAACAGAGAAAAACTGTAAAGCAACAAGAATGCTCGCTGTTACCTAAGTACATAGTTATATTCCTCACTTTATGAGGAATATTATTTTACTCTAACCATGAGATCATGTTTGTTTTATTTTAATAATTTTTGTTTGGAGAGACAAAAAAATTTCCAAAAGAAATTAATAAATTAATATGGACGGTGAGGAATAATAATAGATAATATTATTACGTTGAAAGGTGCAATGAAACACGGAGAAAAAATGTACAAAATATGCATTTAAAATAAAAATACCAAAAATATGACGTATTATAATGCAGAGTTAATTTTTCACCAAAATGCAATTTGAAGAAAAGGTTCTAATATTTTGAACATAGGTAAGTAGTAGGCCTACTTAATCTAGTTTGCAAAGTGTAACTCAAATATGCAATAAACTTATTCAATTTCGAGTAAAGGTAGGAAGGAACAATATTTTTTTCTTAAATAGTTGAATTAAATTTACACCTATCCTTTGTTTCAGTACCATAATTTTATTTTTAGCCAAATAATTTTTTAAATTTTGTTATAGCTATATATATAATTATATATACGTATGTATCGCCTAGACTTTTGGTTTTCAGTTTTAAGAAAACTACGAGAATTTTCATCAAAAGTGATTCTTATATAGGACCAGAGCTGATAAAAGTTTGTTGTTAACTGGTTTAGTAGTTTCGAAAAAAAAACGAACAAAAATCCTGGAAAATCGGTTTTCTAGGATTTTGAAAAAACTACGAAAAGGATCAGGCTGAAATTTTCACGATACATCGTTCTTATGCATGTGCAAATCTAATAGAAGTTTGGTGCCTACTATAGTTCAGTAGTTTTTCAAAAAAAAACTGGAAAAGAAGAAATTTTTGGAGAAAATTTTGTGTTTACGATTTTAAAAAAACGACGAAATGAATAGGGATGAAAATTTCACGAAAGGTAGTCTTTACATAGGACCAAGTACGATAAGAATTTATCGCCAATTGGTTAAGTAGTTTCAAAGAAACATGTAAAACAAAAATAAAAAATTGCAACAGAAAAACAAGTCGACTGCGTTGATTGAAGTATATTTTTTCTTATTTACGGCGTGCGAGGTTACAAACGTCTCTTTACTTTTTAAATATTGTAGATGAAAATTGGTGAACTGGGTTTTCTAGCGAAGTATTGCAGCGCTCGAGTTTTTTTAATTTAGTTATTATTGGAAAGCTTAAAATGAACACAGAAAAAATATATGGCCATAGAAATTAAAATAACGAGTATTTCTCATCAATATGTTCTTTGTAGATACATCGTATTTATTTCATGCATGTACATACTTGGGGACCCCTATATCGGAAATGGATCCTCAGCAAAATCATGACGCGAATATTGTAAATAAAGTATGACATAGCAAAACAATATTTTGATTTAGCCATAAATGATAGAAAAAATTGTGATAGAAAGACTGAGACGAAGAACAAGAATTGACTATATAAGAACCAGAGAACCTACAACTAGAATCGAAACTTAATTGTGCAAGAACAAGACTTGAATATGCCGGACCGAGACAAAGAACAAGACCAAGAATAAAAGTTAAGACTAGACTGAGCCTGAACGTACAAGACTTGGTCGGGCTTTTGCTCATCACTAGTGTAAAGTGGAATAAAATAGCTTTTTCTGGCTACTTTTCCTTCATTTAATACGAATTTTTAGATGACATGTGAAAATATCAACGAGTGCAAAAAAACAATCAACCGTATAATTAAATTGTAATTTTCAACTGTGATTGGTTTTGAATCTACAGTCATTTTATTGAGATAGTAACCTAAGCATAGAATCTAGACACCGCCTTCCAGCAGACCTCACATCGATATTTCCAGCGAATCTGTCTCCTATCTCACAAGAGATGGATAAATGTAATGCTAGTAGCGATGGAATCGAGTCAACATCTGGGGTGTACTCAGGATTTTTTCAAGGGGAGGAGAAAAATTATTTAATGACCTCCTTTTCTTTTTTTTTTGCTAGTCTTTTTTGAAAATTTAGAAAATTGAAGAAATTTAGAATCTATGGAACCCGCTGTCGCATATTTATTGCCAAAATTTTTTCTGAATTTTAAAAATAACAAGCAAAAAAAAAATAATGTCACGGGGGCAATCGCCCCCTTTTCCTTTTTTGACCACACTCTCGGTCAACATCATCATTCATCATCATCAACGACATAAAATAGCTACAAGAAAAACAACAAATACAATAAAACATGGAATTTGACAGAAATTAGGTTCAGCAAAACTTCCGGAAATTTTTGAAATGAAATATTATATGCGTGTAAAGATTTAAAAAGTTCGACTTCTATTTCTCCTCCTTCCCCTCCAAACTTTTCAACCACAATAAATTCAAAACCTACCGCAAACCGAATAAGCGATGTTGCGGCTACTAATGTACTTTCGACGAGATTAAAATATATACATTCTAAAAGTTTTATTTCGACAAACATGCTCATAAATATTCATTTAAATATTCATTTTTCGATCGCGTCCACGTTCCTAATAAATTTAAAATATAAATGCAGGCAGGTAAAACTTCCGAGAAATATGAAAATTCCAAGTGTGAGTAATTTATCCTACATTATAACGCTGCGAAATGAACAACAATATAGGCGAACACAACTACACACCCATCACACAACATCACGTGAAATTTTGTTGTACTTTTGTGTGGGATACGGATGTTGGTTTTTAGGAACAACGTCGGCATTTTTTTTTTTTTTTTCTACCAAAGTTTATCGTGAACCGCTGAAAAAGCGAATTTTATGGTGAAATGACGAATCTAGCACTCAAAATATTTACTCGAATTTCGTATCGACTCAAGTGTTGTTTTTTTTTTTTTTTTTTTTTTTTTGTATTTTTTTTATAAAATTTATCGTACTGGTGAAGTGAAAGATGAAACCGCGTTCTAGACTAATGTCACTTACAATTCGTATAAATAAGAGCAGATTTTTTTTCTTTTTTCTTTTTTTGTTGAAAATTTGCAAAAACATAAATTTGGGTTTGGGTGTCGCGTGTGAATAGAAAATTTAGGTTGCTGAACCGTTGACTCCTGTATTCCCAAACAAGGCGTTCCCTCACAGCACATCAATTTCGAACGATCCCGGGATACTAAGGGCATGGGACACTGGGACGAATGAGAATAATTTTTTCATACTTTTGACGACGAAGGTGGGGGCAAATGACAACGCGCGAGAAAACAATGTTTCCCTGGTTGCGGGCACGAGCTGGGAAAGATAGACCAAATATTTACACTCGATATGCACAGTTTTTCTCAAAAAAACGAACCTCATCAAGAAAACAAAGAATGAATAAAAATACGCTAAAAAGTGAAAAATTACTATTTTAAAACTTACCCAGCACGATCTAGAAACTGAAATAATTCAAGTGGATGTTCCTTTTCTTCATCACATAAGCTCATACTTCTAGTTCCGTTGAATTTTATTACAAAACTTTTTAATTTAGTACTATGATAATTCCGAAAGGTTGCGCTAGAGAAAATCTTTATACAGGTTCATTTTTCAATTTTTAGTACGATTTTATTACTTTTTTTTTTTTTTTTGTTAGTTTGATTGTTTCAAAAATTTTTTTAAATTAATACTTTTTCGTTTCATTTACATTCGTGTGCATAATTTTTGTTTCAAAATAGTCTTTTAGAAATGAATCAAAAATTGTCTTATCAATTCTAAAAAAAGTTAAATAGGACATACTGTAACAGTGTAATCGTTACAAAACAATATACACGACAATATTATCTTTTTATGAGTGTATAATATTGAAATAATTACAGAAGAGTGTGTATGTTGTTACGAGTTTAGATGTAATTAATAGAATGAAATATACAGAAAATTAGACTAATAACTAAGGGTGATAGTTCGAGTGATTTGAATACTTTTATTTGAACGATATATCCACCATAATATTATCGTTACAAGACTGAATTTTATTATATAGATAATTTTTTTTTTTTTTTTGGTAAGTGATTGATATTTGTATGATTTGTAGTACGAGCCAAATCCGAATGATGAAAAATTCACACTCTTATCAAAATCACCTGCTTTTTGTACTTATATCACAAATAACCATTCTAAATATAATTTAATAGGTACTTAATTAAAATAAACATTTTTCAAAGGGAATTTTATAAGAACGAATAATCAAACACTGCTTTAAACAGCCACTTGATCATAATTAATTGTTGGAGATTCTACATACCTATATCTTAATTTCTATATGGTTTTTTTACCTAATAAAATTGATTTCACAAAAGGATTAGAGGTGGGGATGATGAAAATTATCCATTTCATAAGAAAAGAAAATGATTGGTATCATTTGGACCTAATTTTATTTACACTAACACACACACACACAAAAGTTTGGTGCTTATTGGTTCAGTAGATCTTCATGACCTCCCTCTTATCTATGCCCTTGCCGAAACACAAATTGACCTTTAATGACAAGTTTCACAAGGGTGTATTGGACTTCATTAATGATCTGCATCTTAAAAATCGAATTTAAAATGTACCTAATTTAGAAATATTAAGACCAACTGATTAATAATCATTCAACGATGAAAAACAAACTACCAAAACATTTTTACAGCTTAACGTACCCAGTCTTTAAAATTACATAAGCAATCGGTTTTTGATGACGTCAATGGTTCCATAAATTGGAATTCGCGGACACATTAAGATCTAGCCCATCCATCTCGGGACAGAATGGAAATTCGTCTAAATTTAGTCTAATCTGAATTTGTGAAACCAACAACCAATAGAGAATAAAAGATAGAGAAAATAGAACGGTTGAGGTCATTTGTCATGGGGGTTGTATTTTTGTTGATGTCGAGGTTGACTGTAATAATTTTAGAGACCTTTCAATATACCTATCAAGGGATTCAGATAAAAAAATTTGTAAGTACTTAATGTTACTTGACAACATTTTCTTCTGTTTTGTTATTTTTCTTATCCACAACTGGAAAAGAGATTTTTAATTTGATTTTTTTATAAAATCAAAATACAAAATCGAACAAAAACAGTTCATAAAATTATTTATGAAATATTAAGACCGACTTTTTTTTTTTTTTTTTTTTAATGGCTGGTTCCGAATTTCACACAATCCTTTTCACTTATTCGGTTTTTCACAATTATAAACGAATTAAGAACATGACATGATTCGAGTTCAAGAACTTCCCATGTTTTTGAAAGCTACCCTTAACAGGTCTTATTTTTCGCGCCATCATCCGTTTTGACGGATCATCTTTCGCTTCTATAATATGTATTTCGTTTCAAAATGGTGTAAAAACACGATGGGTGTATCCATTCGGTTAGAATATAACTTGTCTACGTATACTTATCCGCAACGATAGGCTCAGTCGAGTGCACAGGCTGCGAGCAAATCGAGGCATTTCATCGCATTTAGGTAACCCCTGCGTCATTCAACTGTCTCACACGTACTCACGTTGAATTTTGAAACGGCAAAAAAATTAAAATGTAACGTCCGCTCGTCCACATACATGGCTACACGTAGGTATGGAGTCGATAGGGAAAACTTTTCACGCCGAATACGCTAGGCAACCACCAACACACGTGGCCAAATGATAAATCAATTTTTGCGAATTTCAGCATTTCGATACGACGCTTCCTCTGCCCCATAACTCCTAACGGTCTCAGCCAATTGGGTGCGCACGTACGAACCACAAATATAATGCCCACCAAATGGCCCATATAAGTATACAATGTTGAATGGCGTTAAATTGCATATCATTACGACTGTATAGCGTTTGGATTTTTAAATACTTATTTTAACTTCATTTTTTTTAAAGAGTAGTGTTTTGTCTTTTCGGTTTTTTGTTTTTTTTTTTTTCATCTTATTACGAAAAAATACAGTACTACGTATTGTCTGAAACTTTCATCCTCGACAAAAAATGTATTTCACCATATCAGTGAAATTTACGTCATAACGAGTTGGTAATTTTATTTTCTGTTGTCGTATAATAAATTATCCGTTAATGTACTCGGCTTGCTTCCGTGTCGATTATTGCGCTGCGAAAGCCATTACGACGAAATGAAAATGTATATGTGCAGTACGTATTATTATATTGCTGTGTGTCGTCTGTCCAACAACCCGTTCTACGAGGGTAATAGTCTTAACAAAACAATTGGAGATGGGCCAAGTGAATTTCGTAGGCGAGACATTGTCAAATTCAACGAGCAATTGGAGGCTTGTTTGTTCTTCCTTGAAATGATGCAGGCAATGATAGTAGGTACTCGAATCTAGTATACGCAGTTTGGCGAGTCCTACCTCGCCATTTAATTCAGCTGAATCAATTCGAGGAAAAAACTTTAGAAGGAACCATTTTATCCCAGAAGCTCACATTAAAGATATGATAGGCTGATATGGGTGGATAGAAAAATATAAATTCCCAAAACCACAAAAAAAAAAAAAAAGCAAACAGGCCTACTGTTTTCAAATGCGGGTAAATAAATAAAAGAGGAACTGTAACGAATACAGACGAACATTTTCTAAATGTACGACCACACGTTTTACACGGGGGGGTCGTAATAATTTCATTAATTTCCCAAATTATTACACACTCTTAACTCTTCTTCTTCTTGGAACAAAATTAACAGTAAATTGTATTGTTAGAATTTGATGAAAATAATTCATCCAAATGAAAGACAATATTGTATTCTTTGACCTTATTAATACACACACACGTGCAACTTCCCAGAAATATCTGCCCACAGTAGGTAAAACGTTAATTCTCCTTCCTTCGGGTAACAACCTATCATAGTGAACTTGTACCACTATTACTTACCATTTTTTTTTCTATACTGTGTCAAAAATTAGAATATAAAAACTAATACAATGAAGAACACTCTGTTCAGTTCAGTTCGGTTCAATTTCAATTCCTAATACTTGATATTCAATATTATTCTGTTAAAGATTTTTTTATTTGTAAATGAAAATATTATATTGTATAAAAACGTAACCGTGTTGAATTTAATTGAAGTCTTACAAAACAACAAAATTTAAGGTCCACCATAAGAGTGTGGATACCTATGAATTATATTTTAGTTATAAAAGTTTATCTTTACTGTTCGTAAGAATTTATTTGTAGTTTTCTGCAAATAAATATATACTTGGTAAAAGTGTTAACGTCACAAAGAGGTAAAAACATCAATATATCACTCTTTTTCTGGCATTACAGGAACCACTTGAAGTTGATCAGTTCAGTAAAAAAAAAAACTAGTGAACGTTGGGAGGAACTGACAGCTACACAAATATATCACTGAAGAAAAACATGCACAAAATTGGGCTTATTTTGCTTTCTTCGAACATGGTTGCTTCTGTATTTCACCTCGTTACATTTGATTTGAATTTCGCAATGTGAAAAAACTGAAAATGTAGCTCTTTATTATTGATTTATTCATTGTAGTTATATTTCGCACGGAATGCTATTAAACATATTTGCAAAAAACAGTGGTTTTCAAGACTTTCTGCAGGCGAAGGAGGGCGTTGGAAAGAAAATGCATAGAGCCGTGTTTTTGACGGAAATTTTTTGCTGAACAATTTTTTACTGAGCTATTTTCATCACAAAATTGAAATTTGGAGAGAAAAACGCTAAAAACCGAATTTTGGGGGGTTAAACACCACCTCTCCAAAATTGCAAGAGGTGCAAATTTTAGAATGTTACTTTTGTGGATCCATCCGGCAACCCCACGGAGTTAAATTTCGGGGGATAATTTTTTAATTTGTTTTGTACGATTTGACTGGACTAAAACATGACGAGGGCGAAATATGTTGTTCCTAGTAATACCATAAAGGAAAAACATACGACGGTAGGTGATGAGGTGAGCAGGAGTGAATGCATTGATAGGGACTATCTGTTTCGTGGAAAAGAGGTAGGGATGAACTTTGGTAAAGTTTTGACTACATAGCTTTTGACATCTGGTACGAAGTCGCACTTGAAGAGGAGCTTTCCAATGGGGCAGAATGAAATAAGGATGCGTTCAGATTAGTGGTGACTATTTTTCTTTGGTATCAGGTACTACCTTATACGCGCCTTGTTTCAATACACGTGTTAACATACGGGTGTTTGTATCTACGGGGCGTAACAATATGCATAAAATTATAGGTAATTTATTCTCTTGAATTTCAAAGACAACAATTGATGCACATGCAAAATGAGTAGGATAAAGCGAAGAGCGTACACAGATCCAATTTAGGAGGCGTCCGTATCTTCTGTGTCCTACCTGTTGAACCCCCTCTCCGCCACAAAACCACCGTAGCCGATAAAGGCACACTATTTTTAGGGGTCGAGGTTTTATGTTTTGACTATGGGGAGTCCAGATCTCCAGGGAACTCTCTTACCGTTATTTACACTCTTGGATACAGCGAAAATGGGGCAAATAAAGAACAATTGAGGAGAGAAATAAACCGGAGCCTACTTGTGGGAAGAAGATGGATGTAGTTGAAATAAGGGGATGAAAAAACAACAGCTGAAAAATAAAACATTAAGCCTTCTTCTGGTGCGGCATGTGCAGTGGTTTAGTGTCTGCCAGTGTAAAGGCTGAATTAAAGCATGCAACTCTGTCAACTTCTTGAATGTTTATTTAAAACAGATTACATAAAATCTCAAAACTAAACTACTGTTAGTGCCCAGCAAGTAACGAGCTATCCGAATGATATCGACAATTCATTAATCGATGAAGATGATCAGTTGAAAATAATGTAAAAGATCAAAAAATTTAATTATTTAATAAATTTGAATTGAGAAAAATAATGAACCAAAAATAATTAAATTTTAGAATAAAATTATTTGAATTAACGATAAACATGGACCATTTACTTGGTCTTAAAAAGACAATAGATAAAATAAAATAAAATAATTATTTCACGTATCTTGGCCAAACACCCAAAACTTGAATACTATAAACGAGAGAAGACCTGACTCGAGTTATTCCAAATTTAAAGTTCTAGAAGGAGATGTTGCTTTTAAGACTGATGAACCAAAAGTAAATTTAAGATAAAAATTGATTAACCAGGTCAACATCCAAAACATCTAAATGGGGGATTTGATAGACGAGATGAGAGAGTCTTCTAGGAGAGTAAGTAAGGCTGTCAAATTCAGATTGAATTATCGACCAGAATTTTCCAAAAACAGGAATAAGAACAATTACTAGCATTTTCTGGAATTTGTTCTTTTGAATTTAGATGGACAAGTTCATCGTGTGGTCACTCGAATTTGCAAGTGTTTGTCGTGTGTTCCTTCGTTTGCCATTTTGTAAAAAGCAAAGGAAAATACGAAAAACAGTGGGAGTTCGGAATGGTAATCGGTAGCTCTGGTATCTTTTATCTATTAATATTCACCGACAGAGGTTTTAGATAAGCAGGTGTTTTTTTGGAGGTAAAAAATTATACTTTAGGAATGCGATAGTTCATCGGAAAAAAGTTTTTCGAAAATTTTATACAAAAAATGCGGTGGTTAAACAGTTAAAAACGCTGCAAAATGGATGTGATCTCATAGAGATTTAGTACATGGAAGGTGATACATAACACTGCATAGCTCCTAACCTAGAGCCTGTCCATTCAATTTCTAAAGAAAAAAAGACAGCAAAACCAAAAACCAATTCTATCGCCGAGTAAAATAGGGTAGCAGTTACCTGATATGGCAACAACATCGGATGTTGACTACAACTTTTGTGTACTTTCAATATTTAGAGTTCAAACTAAATTCAAATTATACAGGCATATCTTCCCACAAGCAATAAAAAATTTGTGAGTTAGTTCAAATTTAAGTACATTTACTTCTAAACAATTACTACTATTCCATAATTGCAACGTAAACGTTAAAATAAAATTAGGTAACCCAAATGGGCCGTTTCTGAGTACCAAGCTAACAATTTTTATCAGCTTCACCGCCAATCAGACGATAAAAAATACCGCCATAAATTTCCAATCAAAACAGGGGCCCACTACTAATGCCATAGAAAGTACACAAAAAAAATGTCATACTACACTCGGCAAAAGAATTCTCACAATTTTCTCGTACCCGCACAAAACATAATTCTCTCGAGATATTTGAGTACAAGTTCAGAAATTAGAGAATAAAAGAAAAAAATATCGTAAAATATATCCTTCATTTGGCACGATTGGTATTTTTCTTATTGTCTCTTCTTGCAGTTTACACCTAACAGGCATTTGAGCTCAGTTCAAAAATTATTGACTGGCGACTACCCAGCGATTATAGGAATCTATCTATGTCATGAAAGCTGAGCGTAAAGAAAAAAAAAAAAAAGACCGGTTAAACGGATACCATGGAGTAAAATCTAGGGAAGGTCCTGTTGACTGCTGTAGAATAAATAAAAGAAAGATCTTGCGCTCGTTAAAAAGCATCTGCCGAGTCTGTTAGCAAGCCTGGTAATAGATCTTTCGAAATATTTGTACCAAATTTTTTATTTTGTTTCTTCTTTTTGAGTTAATGGAAATCAAATTTTATTTTATTTTACAGCGAGACTGTGCGAACGATTGGCTTACTAGAATAATTAGTACTTGGCTTAAGTCTAGCTCGCTGAATTTGAGTCGATGGTAAATTTCAAAATATTGAGAAATAAAATCTGAAGGAATACAGAAGGTTATAAATTTGGAACGGCAGAACGAAGTTAAACAATATTCAAGAATAGGGTGAAAATTTATATCCAACTTCGTGGAATATATCTTTAATTTGTTCACGACTATGGGCATCTAAAGTTCACGAGTAAAACTTACGGTTATAATTACTGCGTGACTTCGAAACTTCGATTTTTTACGGTTCGTGCAATTCTTAAAACGAACTAACTGTTCGCGTAAATGGCTACGATAACGATTAATTGGAATGAAATTGAGATAAAACACCTTTTAACTATCTAGGAAAAGTAACTTTAAAAACAAATTTATAGATCTTCCATCAAGTGTGTGGGGACTCAATGGTATGAGGTAAGGGGCTCGGACCCCTCAACGACAGTCGCCGCCCCAAAGGGCAGGCTAACTTATTTGTCTATATGACGTTAAACTAAACACAAAATACGTTCGATCGTAATTACCTGCAAGTACATACAGGTAATGTACGAGTACCGAATCGTGACATCACCGAACAATGTCACAATCCGTACACGAACCGGCCAGCCATCTCTTATCACGATAGGGGATGATGCGACCTGGCCGCCCTCACTGACGTACGTATTTTCTTACGTACGTGTGTTTGTGTGCGTGCAAATAAGCCGTATAAAAACCGCCTGAACTGGCTCTAAAATCGCCAGTGTTTGGTCTGGTTCTGGCTTACCCATACGTTAGTACGAAGTGGCTGAACACGCTTAAATTCTGTTGAATTTCCTTCTGGTGAGAATATCTCTCACGACAAGGTATTCCACAAAGTGCAAAGATCGTAATCATATAAAATGATCGATACGATTCGCAAAATTTTTTGAACCTTATAAAACGAGAGAATACTCAATATTTCAGACATATGGTAACGTTAGAAGCCGCAAAAGGTACCAAAAAGCTTCACCAATTTCCCTTCACCGCGTAATGCGGGAAGTATCTCTCCACATATTCACGGCAAAAAGATGCCGTATTAATTCTAGGTATTTATGGCGCAGAGGCCACAATGCCAGTCAGTTTTGATCTACAAATTTCCAAGATGAAGCCGTATTTTCAATATTCAATCAGACATACACACGAATTTTCTTACTTCAGGCTGTCAGCAAAAAGTTTTTATAAACTTCATTTTTTTCCTTCTCAGTTTATGTTGAAACGGTCATTCGAATTTTAAGATTTTCAAATTAATTCTTCATTGATAAAAAAACGATAAAAATCTGTCGCTCGCGAATTTTAAAAACATCTGAGTAAAATCATTTTCAATTGTAAAACGTTTCCAATTTCGATGTCATTATTAATTCATTAAAAGTCCAGCAAGGAGATAGGAGTAAATGTAAACAAGTTTATCATGTGTAGACAAAAAAAGCAGAGTTCCGACCAAGGACGTAGATAGCTAAATCTTTTTATAAAAAAAGTTTTTCAGTCGGTTTTTTCTAAAAAATAAGATTTTTAATATAATTGTGGAATACCTTGTGGTGAGAAGTATTCACACATAGAAGGTAATCAACAGCTTTGTGTGTTCTGCCATATCATACGCAAATGTATGGGAGAACCAAATCCAAGGCAAACACTGGCGATCTTGTAACCAGATTTGTGAGTTTATATAGTGGATTTGGCACATGTACACAGACACACATATATACATATACATATGGTATTATCTCATAACATTACGTTGTTTCCTGTCTCTGTAAGGTGATAAGAAACAACGCAGCGTGTTTAGTACTGAGCCATAACATCACAAAGACCTTCATCAGGTAATTTGTCACAGTCCATACAGTGTACTTTATTTGTTCATACATACAGGTAAGAACATACAAACGTACCTGTATGTAATTGTTTAATGTCATAGAGATAAATATAAGCCAGCCTTTCGGTGGCAACTGTTGTCGACAGGTATAAGCCCCTTTACCTCATACGAGTATTGTCCCCGCAATAATCATTTTTCCAAATTTTTCTTTTCCAAAATCATTTATTTTCCAAAAATTTGAGTTCATCTTTACACATACATATTAATTTGACAATTTTACCAAGTTATGTTATACACAATGTTACAAATATAAGTTTTGAATATAAGTTAAAAAATCATCAGTTCTGTTTTAATAATTGGGTAGAAATGGAAACTGATTCATATAAGTTCATAACAATGACATTTTCACTCTAAAACCTTTTAAAATTTTTTCTATTTTATAAATTCTCTCTCTCTCTCTCCTCTTCTTCTCACCACCACTCTTAATTTCATTCGCCAAATTTATTTTTCAATCGTTGGTTTCTTCTTGAATTCTCGATTTCAATCAGTGACTTGGTAAGAGAAAATTTGTTTTTTTATATTATTTTTCTCCTCCCAGCTCCGATGTTCTTTCACCTTGGTATTGTTCTTACAAATCTTCTTTTGATCTTCCAGATTGGTGAGACAATTTTGAGTGGTTAGAAAAGAAATTGTAATTTTTTATTAATAGTTTTTATTGGAGCATTGGAAAACAATACTAATATTTTTATGTTTTATATTTTGTTGGCTTTAAGAGAAGAACAGCTTCTTCAATTGCATTTATTTTTAAATTTTTATTACCTTATCCATCTCTTCCTTTTTATCGGATAGTTACCAACAGTTGTCTCTTGGTAACAATCACTTTTCTCACTTTTTGAGACTCAATAAACTTGCCAAACTTCACATTTCTACCAAATTTAAAGTAAATTGATGAACCAAAGCAGCAAGCACCTAGAATCATGTAAAATTTTCATAGCACAGTAGCAAAATGCAACGAATTTCAAGAATACCTACCAGAAAATTTTTTGTTTTTTAATTTTTTCGGTAACTACTGAACCAATAAGCACCAAACTCCTATCAGATTTGGTCCCATATGAGCAATATCTTTCATCAAAATTTTAGGCTTATTCTTTTCATAGATTTCTCAAAATTGTGAGTACATAATTTTTTCAAACAATTTTTCTTCTCCAGTTTTCTCAGAAACTACTGAATTAATAGGAACCAGACTTCTATAAGACTTGCAGCAACATGAGAAAAATCTATCTTAATAATTTCAGTTTAATCCCTTTTGTGATTTTTTCAGAACACTGGAAAAACGACTTTTTCAGAAATTTCTTGTTTTCCAGTTTTCTTAGAAACTAATGAACCGATAAGCACCAAACTTATTTCATACCTTTTCCAATAAGAGAACTACTTTTCGTGAAAATTTCAGCTCTATCCATTTCGTAGTTTTTTCAAAACTGCGAACACAAAATTTTGGACGATACCTACATAAATTGAAAAAAATTAAGTCGAAATGGGAAAAACGGATACTTAATTGTCATCAAACCCAAACCCTTTTATGAGGTCAATTTCAATACCCCTTTTGCAAGCAAACTGGGAAGAAAAAGTTGTGGAAATTGATATGCGTAATCTATTGGCAGCAATGTGAATTTTATCTTTAACATGCCAGAAAAATAAAATAAAATACCTAAAGTAGATAGTGCATTTAAAAACTAACTCGTATTTTAGTGTGTGACAATCGACAGTGTAATTACATCGACGCTCGATGGCATCGTAAAAATGCTTTCAACATGATTAAAAGTAAGAATAACTTTTTTTTTTAAACATAACGTAGCCAAGGGACGATAATTTAGAGCTCTAACGTCCATGAAATCGTTCATTTACATATTTCCTATTCTTCAACATCAACATAATACATTTGCATTGTCTATTACCAACGCATTACTAAAATTTCCACCGTCCTTTTCATGCTTGAATAAAATCACGTTGTGGTATTTTGAAAAACACTATTTTCGAGAGAGTAAATTGGGGTCGCATCCGTATAATATTCGAGTAAAAGAACAGAGGCTACTTTTTCTGCTGTCGGTATAGTTTGGGGCTTCCAGTGATAGATTTGAGTCCACTCAAAACTCCGTGGGTGTAACCTTGTAGACATATTTTTCTTTATTTTCTTCCCCTAAATTTTGTGATCAGAATTTTTTCGTCTCCCGTCGATTCTGTATTACATTCGTCCAAAATGTCTTAAATCTGAATTCATGTCAGAGGCAACAGAACAATTTCATTTAGAAACATCACGTTAAAAACTATACTTCGGCTGGCTAATTAATAATGAAAGTTTTTAAAAAGGCAACTAAAATCTTTCCCCCTTTTAGAAAAGAAAGAATTAATAAAATAAAACGAAGGGAAAAGATCCATGTGTGAATCTTTTATATCACAAATGTATAGAGCAACTTGGTGGTGCTTCTATCACTCAGCAACTTGAGGAATTCAAATATTCAATCATTTAGAATGTCATTAGTTAAGAGAACATTATGTTCCTATGAGGTAGGTAGTTGAAAATGAAACTGCGAAAACCGAGTGACTCATTGAAATTGACGTTTTATTACAGCAGCGACATTGAAGTGTTTCTTTGATTCTGGAAGAATTATAGGTATGAATAACTAGCAGCCAGTTTATAATCTAATGGTCATATATGATTTTATTTCGTCGATTCAGAGGTGACATTCACGTTGAATTTTAATGAGAAAATAATCATTTGTTTGATGTAACCTCGTTATTTCATTAGCGTAAAGTGCCTGAAGAAAATTTATAGGCTTTGTTGGAGAGATACGAAAATTGAAGATGGTATATTACAGGATTTATCCATTCAGTTCATTGAATCATTATGTGACTGGGAGCGTGCAGAAATTAAGAGTTTATGCTTAAGAATTCAGAATTTTCGTAAGATGGGTTTTTCAGGGATATTTTTGATTGATTCAGGAGATCTGAGCCGGTCTGACATAAGTAAATATTTATTTTTGAAGTTCGTTAGTTACAAACGATAGAGATTGATATTCAATTCAGAAGTAAATGGTGATAAACCGATAAAAAATTAATATGGTATCTGGTAAAACAGATTTATTTCATTGATGGAGAATGCATATCAGGGTATCGATCATGAACTGAATTGATATGAATTGATAATTAATAAGAGTTGATAGGCAGCATGTGTATTTTAAATGAGCTATCAACCGCTATCAACTATCAATGTGTGTCAGTTCAGTTCATGATCGATACCCAGGGTGGTTAAAATTTTATGTTAGATTTACTGATGAAACAGAGGATACGGTTAGGTAAAGAGAGTCATTCAAGAGCATTGTGGTATAGATGGAGGATGGACAATGAGGTGTTCACACTTAACACACAATTGCAACACTAAAATTTTCTCCATGCAAACTCAAGTCCAGCGAGTAAGATTTTCCAAACACCAGGATTGAGTTGATTGTGATAATATAAGGAAATATGAGCCTTATTTCGCTTAATATTCATAATTTTAATATAGACTATTTGTTTGAATACTTGATATAGTTCTACAGATGATTCGTGTACTGTAAGTACTTTTTATTCGGGGTAGCGGGAAACAATTGTAACTCACAAAAGGTCCCGTGAGTTGGAAAAGTTTGAGAATCCTAAATAGATAGCATATTTAAGGAATGACCCCGAGATAATTACATTCTCAGCCTATAAAGACATCAAGCTTTTTTAGACCTGGATGTACCAAGTATTTAGTAGACAGATGAGTTTTGTTTAATCACATATATTTTACATAGAATAGAAATTATCCATTTATCAAATATCTGGTACAGCCAATCCTTGTTGATGAAAAATAGTCCAAAATGCTAAATAATGATAAGAAAATATGCAGTAAAAAATTACCCTGAAATATTATAGAGCAACTTATAGCCAAATGAAAGAAATCCAACCTGATAAGGTAGAATTTGCCAATAATTGGAATATTTACATCATTAACTTTTTCAGAGTCCAGTTAAATTCATCGAAATATCTATTTTATTAATAACAGAATCATAGATGAACTGATGAAGTTGGATTGACAGTTTTGTTCATGATTTGAATGTAACTTCTATTTTCTGAAATTTAGGTAGGAGTTGTCAATTTCTTAAAGCCAAACGAATAGTGTGACAGTTATATATCGTAACAGAACATTTAAAATACACAAGTTAATAAAAGAGTGTATTAAACAATAAGTTTATTAAACAGAAGCAGTACCAATATTAAGAATTAAAGGAATTAAGTAGAATCAAAAGAATAGTGAAAGAATTAAAAAAGAATGAATGTAGAAGTACAAAATATGAGAATATATAGTATTTTGATAATTAGTCTAAAGAGGAGGTTCAAGAGAATTTACAAAGTGTTGGAGAAAGGTTTTAATTTTATTGGTTAATAGAAATATATGTGGGTACCTACATGAAATATGACCAATATTCTCGTAAGAATATGACATAAAGTGGGTGTTCATAAATAATTTATTGAAAATTAGTATAATATGCAAGATTGCAAAAATAGTATAAACAAGAAATGAGCTCATAGGACTTGTGTAAATAAAGTAACTGTTTATGTAGGAATATGATGTCATCAGACAAGTCTTGACTTGTTTGAATGACGTGTATATTTAAGAGTGGAATAATAAGAGAAAATAAATTGAAAGTAATGATGATGATAATTAAAATACGAATTTAGGAAGTATTATGAACGATACGAAAATACCGTTATAAATAGTTTAATACACTTAGAGAATGATTAAATTTCTGCAAATTCGAAGTAAAATAAATTTAAAGAGAATAGTTCTCTAAAACAAAAAGCGTTAAAATCATGGTAAAGGAAACAAAAACAAAAATACGAATTTTATGTGAGAAAAACATATGGCTGGGCAAACGCCGATGAATTGTTAGGTATGGGCTAAGGAGTTTACAGTCAAATCGTTTGTTTTAGGTGTAAAATTAAAGCATATTAAAATGCCATAAAGAACACGAGCTTTGTATTGTGAACTTTCCATATGCCAGCATTTATTTATTAGTTAGCCACGCACTCGATCAATAAATTACTTGTACCCACGGCTTACGGATGCCGCCGCCCTAATCGGCCTACCATTTTCTCGACGAGGTGGCAACCAACCTGGATAATTAAAAAGTTAAACAAAACGATAAATTACCAGAAAGATTATGATCTTGAAGACGGTCTTTAAAAACGGTAGTAGTCAACATTGAAGATGGTTAATTTTCAGAAACAGACGTCGAGAAATTAAATACGCAAACGAGTATAGAGCGAGGCGAAGCTAAATTTTCACCCACCATTTTGACAAATAGACCCTCTCAATCCCTCCTCTTCAGTCCTTGTACTCTGATAGGAAAGCTCAACTATTTCGAAGGTGGTTTGTTTAAAATATCAGAGAAATCTACGCTGATGAACCGACGTGGATGAGAGGAGTTCGAGGGTCTCCTAATGACATCTGTGGGAAGTGTGGTTTGTGGTGCAGAATGACACTCATCCTGCGATGTACTTGAGTCAAGATTTCAGACAATTTTTCGAGATAAAATGAGCTAACGGGCAAAGCTGTACGTTTTGTTTCACGATGAAATTTTCAGCTCTGTGGCTGTTCGACATCGGACACTTCAAGATGAAACGCCATCCGATGGCAAAATTTGAATGTTTTCACAGAAGACGATCGAAAGAGCTTATTTCAAAGTGCATATAAAGTCGGCACTGGAGAAGCGAATTCCCTAATATGGATTTTTCAGCCCATAACACTTGATGAATATTAACCCATCAGAGCTTCGCCTCGAATATTATTTAATTTGAACTTCATTTTATTCTTTTGATGCAAAAAGTTGTCTTTTTTTCATTGTTTTCTTTTTACTTATTTTTTGGAAGCATTCATTTTACAATATTTACGTATAGAGAACTTATATACATACGTAGTGATTTTTGTTGCATAATAGTGCATCTGTATTCTGTGTTTATGTGCCATTGTTTGTGCATATTCATACGTACTGGTTGTTAGTTGAGAGAAAATTTTCAACAACCTAACCCGGTATTTCGACGAATTTTCCAGTTAAGTGCGTTTTAATGCGATGCCATTTTAGATGGCCGAATTGTTTGTTTGATTTTTCGGCTTTATTTTAATTTGGAAGGAGTGTTGAGTCCTCTTACTCACTCCTTCTCTCGCTCACTCTGTTACTTACAACAACCCATTTCATTACATTCAGTAAATTTTTTTCTTGTTCCGTTTTATTTTGGAATTAGTTTTGGCTGCTGAGTAAGCTTTTATACCCTTAATAGAAATGATTATCTCTTATTGCTTCGATACATTTTCCATTCATACGAATATAAAAAACATTTCCGACAAAGGCGAAAGCAAGTAAAAGGATTTGATTTATTGGATGAAAAAGAGTATATATGATAAAAAGCTAAATCTCTTCAACTAGGAAAAACATGGAGAAAAAAAGTCCACCGTATTGAAATAATACCCTGATGCAATGGGAAAAATAAATAAAAATTTTCTTCCGTCCATAAGTGCCAGCGAATAAGGCCATTGTATTCTGTGATTAGATACTTACATTGATGATTAGTCAAGAGAGACGAAAAGAGAGACTGGATAAATTGATTTGTTTTTTGGAAGTCAATTCTCTCCCAAAAAGTATTTATCAACTATATGTGAAGAACCAACTGACTTTGCTGAAACGGGCCACCATACATTTGATAATGATTATTGATGGAGAATCATTTTTGAATAGCAGTCGAGTTCAGATAGAGAAAGTGTACAGGGCAGGTGAAGGTTGGATTTTTTGTGATTTTTCATTTGGGAGAAATTTAAATATTTTAAAAACATAGTTTTTTTAGGTGTTCAGGCGGCACGGGGATTTGAACGAACTCGTACCGGCTGAACACCTAAAACCTCCCTCGTTCACCGTCACAAAAGGCAGCACCGTACTCACTCGGCCATGGTGTCGGGTGACGATGTTTGAGGGAGTATGAATACTGATATGGGCGACATAGTGTGGCGGCTGCCACACCACTCCCCCCTCAGTATAGCAGAGCGTAAATACGGTTACCTATATGGAGGCGCCTAGGTAGGGACGTACACCGGAACATGGTGATGTCCGTCCCTCCATCACCGCTCCGTGGCATATGCCCACCAGCGCCGTCACGCACAGAAACGGTGGTGCGACGCACCACAGTTACAGTCGGCTGTTTCACTAGTGTCCGAGAGATGGCGTGAATATTCCATCTCCCAGATCACGTCGGGGTCATCACTTTAGGTGTTCAGCTAGCACGAGGATTCGAACCCGTACCGGCTGAACACCTAAAACCTCCCTCGTTCACTGTCACAAAAGGCAGCACCGTACTCACTCGGCCACGGTGCCGGGTGATGATGTTCGAGGGAGTATGGATACTGATATGCGCCAACGTAGTGTGGCGGCCACCACAGTTTTAATTTTTTTTTTTTTAATTTGGCTCATTCAATGTTTTGAATTTTAACAGGTTTTTCAGGCGGAAAGATGTATTATCCAATCAAAACGTTCAGAGAAAATTTGAAATGCACGACAAATACGGTGAAGCAAACCAATATTCATTTCATAGATCGAGTCATCTTGAAATTCTTTGCAGCTGCAGCATAAACATATTACCTATAAACATTATTTCAAAGTTTTACCTCAACTGCAGGTAGTCTGAATTAGTATAATTCGCAGAAGCAAAAACAATGGTAGTCTTGGTGTGGGCTCTGGTCTTACTTCACGATACTTTTAGTCGTTGTCTTTCTTACAACATATTTACTATGGAAGGGACTAAATTAAACTTGTTCTTACAAAAATATGAAAGAAAAAAAAATTAAACATTAAACGATTAACTAAACACTTAGAATTATTTAAGTTTGTACCAAAGTTGCATACTTTTTACAAATTATTTATATTTTAATAGGATTTTGTTTATCGAATCCTGGTCTTGGTCTTGAGGACTCTTAGACCGAGTACCGAGACCAAATTTACTTTTTGTTTATAATTAGTTAGGATTATTATCAAAGTAAATAAAGTATAACTCACAAAATAATAAAATTAATTCCAAATACATAATACTGATCTTAAAATCGTACAAAGATTTTAATAAACTTTAGAATTTATCATAATCTACAGACTAATTTCACTAATCAATAATATCATCCTACGTAAGATTATGAAGAAAAATGAAATTAGGAATTCAAAGGTGCCTGGAGAAAAATGACAAACTTAATCCCGAAAAGAACTGATTTTTCCAAATAATATGAATAATGGATAACCAAAATCACTTCCAGTTAGACATATAAGATGGATGTATACTGAGTCAATACAAATATGGCTTATGTCTTTTTCGTAAACGTTTGAAAGAATCTAATGAAACGGTGTTTTACAAACCTCACTTTGATGGAGATTGAGAAGGAATTTTCCTATGTTTAAACAATATATTATTTCTGCAGAGTAACAAATGATTTTATGGATAGCAAAATATGCTAATGAAAATAGTCAGATACAAAAATTTGTGGGCCGAAATCCGCTGGAATAATTTATTCACAGCCGGAAAAGTAGATAAAATTGGAAATTTATTAATTTTTGTGCAAATTTTCCGCTTTTTATGTAGGTTTTCCAAGAAAATCCACATATTACAATTAATCTGGTAATAATACCCAAGAGCGGGGTATGCACGTTTTTCGTTTCGTGATCTCAAAAGTCATTTGGCACTATCAGCTGAAATTGTATGTACATATGTACATTTTATAATACATTCATTTATAGGAACATATGTTGCAGTCAATTAATTGAAGTAAGTTTATACGCAAATTCTTTGGCACAAGGAAAAAGTTAAAAAGACTTGATGTCTTCCATTGATACAAATTTTATGAAAATCCCAGGTTAAAATTAGTCATAAATGTGCATTTTTTTGAAAGTTATGAATTAGTTAATATTAAAGTCACTGAGTTAACAAAAAAAAAATAGTCAAAAATAAAAATACCAGAAAATGCACTTGTTTTAGAAAGTTATTCTTTTTGAGCGAAAACCTTTAAAGGATTATCTACTACCATTGAAAAATTTCAGACTATTCATAAATATCTTGGGGAAAATGAAAATACTTGCGAAATGAACTATAGGAAATTTTCTAAACGTCTTGTGAAAAATGTACCCAAATGATGGGAAATATAAATATTTGCAAAATTTTACGCTTCCCTCAAAAGTGACACTGAAAAAAACCCTTGATATGAACTCAAAAGTGACATTGAACAAAACCCTTGATATGAATTGAAAAAAAATATTTTTTTTTTCATTAGAACTGATGCAAAACAAAAGCAATTTTTATCAAATATTTTCAAGTTTTAATTTTTTATTGTGATTTTTCTTATGATTTTCCGATTGGCTTTTGAAAAGAAAACCTACGCTTCTCGAAAGTTTTTTCTTCCTTAAGCTTAATTCTCCAGCTATAAGGAATCCAGAAATGATTATTTTCGAATGAATAATTGGACTTGATTACCAGGATATATAGCAAAATATTAAATAATAACTGCCGAATCTATTATGACCGCAGCTTCTGTTTTTTTTTTGTCTTAACTTAAACACTTTCTTTCAACCATCGCAAAAAAGAAACGCCAAAAAATATTCCATTCAAAAAATACTTTTTTTTCAGCATACGAGGCGGAAAATGAACCAAAACTCGTAAATCTCAACGCTTTCAGTCAGTCGATTGTCCAGGAAGTATAAGCAAAGAAGTTGAGAAACCTTCGAATAAAGTTTCAAACACATGCTACCTCACTTTCGTTTGAAAAAAAGCAAAAAAAAAGAGCTTCGTAACTCGCTAAATATAAAGAGGCAGCAGTAAAGAGAATGGAAAAAATGTTCTTTTTCTCTCCTTAACTTTCATGGGTTGAAATACATGATGGAAAAAACAGAAGAAAATGCAGACCAAGGCCGGAAACATAAGAAAATAAAACACCACGTGAAAGTTAATGGATAAACGTTTCACTAGAATGGTTGTGGAGTAATTGTAGATGTATACATGCCTCTTATTTATGACACTCGTAGAATGAAAATTTTTTTTCTCTTTCCAACACTAAACTTTATTTGCAACTTCCGGATGGAAATGAGTGAAAAAAAAAGAAAAACAACGTAATTGGTTACCGTGTAAAAAATGATATAAAATACTTTTCAATTTTTCTTTTTCTAAAAATAAACAAAAAAACACAAAAAATTGAAATTAAATAAAACACCACTTTCGTTTTTTTCTTTATGAAGGTAGTAGACATTGAACATTGTACTTGTTTTAATATTTTTTGTAATCCACGATACCAATAAGAAATGCGATTAGAAAGAATAAGAAGGAAAAGATGTAGGCAAATGGAAAATAAAAAAATTATGTTGTAATTTGAATAAAGGTCATAGAAAAAACAAAACACATGATAGTTGAAGAAACGTTGAAAATCCTTCTAATAAAATTTATTTGTAATAATGAGGGTGCACTAGGGCTGTGACGGAAGAATCTAAAAGTTTAGTAAAATAAATTCATATTTTTTAGGCAAAAGGAATTAATATTTTTGGCATAACTAATGGGACGCTACCTAACATAGGGGCTTTGGTCAGTCGGATCAATATTTTGAGGTACCTATGTGCTACTTTTCGGTATGTTTCTCATGTTTTACACCGTGTAGGGCTGAATTAAATCATCAGTCCTCACGTTACCTATGTGACTTGTATGCTCCATTCCAGAAAAATCAAATTCAAATGTGTTTAATTTCGATATCAGTCCAGTCAATGAAGGGTTTCCAGACAAACCTTCCAGAACAGTTTTTTTTTTTTTTTTTTTTTTGCTCAAGGGGCTTGTTCGGAATCGGAGGTGTAAGGTGATGAATGACTTATACCGAAAGTTCTTCAATTTATGAGGTGAGCTAACTCCAGCGCATCACAAAATATGACTGGACTATATATTGTGGTATGCCAAATGGGGTGACCTCGTGCCACCACAACCAAAACCATAGAACATACACAAAATTACACTAAAACTTACCAGTAGCAAAACATACGGTCTGGTCAATGTAATTTACCAAAGTCCAATTTTGTACTAATAATGCAGTAAGTGGATAGCCAGCCATGATTGGGATTTGTATCACCAAAACCTCCGTATTTTGCAAATATATTCTGAATTTTAATTTAGAACTGGAAAAGGCTATCTACCAGAATGATTTGCCTCATCATAGGAAACACATTTTCAATCAAATCATATCTCTCGTCCAAAATATACCCGCATTACCTCTTAACAAACAAACATGGCAGAAAATAAAAGACCCGTGTTTAAATCAAAATCCGGCATATAATGAAACAGTAATACATACATAACAAAATTAATATTAACATACCATAATATGCCGTTGAATACAACTTATTAACACAAAAACTTCTTTATATTTGAGAACACCGGATATCAAATAGAAATATAGACATAGTGATGATTCATAAAATAGGAACTTATTCTGAACACAGTTGTACAAAGAGTAATTTCATCTACAGTTGAATAAGACGAAGTAAGCTTCAACTTAGTCAAATGTAGGGGAAATTATTCGGTTGATAAATTTTGTCCACTTTCTTATCAAGATAAGAAAGAGGAGAAATCAATCAACCTTCGAGAAACGTATGAAATCTGGTGAAAACCCACCGTAGTAGGTTTTCATCGAGTGTCCGGACAGAAATATCAAGTATACTACAATATTTTATCTTTTGATGGTATTATTGAAATACGGCTTATTTCATACGACGTGAATTTTCTTGCACGATTGATTAAAAAACCATCATGGATTCTTGACATAAGGATTATATGAAAATTCATAATATAATGCTAGTAGTTACAAAACTATTACCCAGTGAATGGTTAAAAATCGCAGAATTCATCATACCTGAAATTTTGACAGTACAGAACTGAAATTTACAATGATATATTGTTAGGAATCACTTTATGGCATGCGAACTGGGATAGGAATAGCTGAATACCATCGAACATCCATCGGATTTCTTTACAAAATAGCTTTTTTGGTTTTTGCAAACCAGTGTTTTTAGTTTCCGCACACCATTAATCTGTACCTTTGATGGAGATCAGCGATTCCCAACTTCGAGTCCGCGAAGGAGGCATAGGGTGTCCGCGACCAGCAACTATGTCGACAAAGTTTTTTGTATTTTGTCATTGGTACACATTTTTCGTGGTTGTGAATGTACTGGGGGTCTGCTGTTTTCGATAACCTATGAACTTGAGGCGTGTATCAAGAATTTTTCTCTGAAGAGGGCTGAGAAGAAGGGCGCATATCGATTGAGCGCAAAGCTCAGAAAAGCGCATCGATAACGCGCCAAAAAAAGAAAAGGGTGTGAGAAGACTGGAGTATCGATTGCGCGCCTACCTGTGCCTCTGCAATAATAAGCAATCAATTGATTGCACGCCTGCCTGTGATCATACAAAAATTGGTTTCCAAACACGCGAGAAAATGTACTTATGGTCGTTAAGGTTGGCAATAGAGGGTGGACAAAAAAAATGTCAATAAATGGTTCGGGCTTATTATAGAAATACTTACCAGCGCATAGCTTTGTGGGTTATTATCTTAAATCATATCCAAGTGGTCGAAATGCAATCGCTATTGTACAATATCAACTTATTAAATGCGCTATCAGTGTATCACACAGAAAAGCACATGCATGAACAGGCGCGCTATCGATAACAGGGGGTATAAGACATTGGCTCGCAATCAATGACCTCCTAATCTGCCTAAATTTTCTTTCGTGCTCAGTCAATAATCTCCCGAGAAGAATTTATGCAATCATTAAATCTCTGCTTTCTTTGACTTCCATCTTCACCATTCTCTCCTGTCCATACGAACTATCCTCATTCTCTATTATACTGAAGTAGTGTTGATCAGGAGCGTATCCCATGGGAGCCCATACCACCCACAAAAAAAATAAAACATTAGAAAGAGAGGGAAAATTATTTTTATGAGCATGAAAAAGATTCAAAAATCTAAATTTTGTGTTTCGCAATGAAACCCCCCCCCCTCTAAGGTACATTTAGGGGTAAGCTAATGGTACTAATAAGCGTTGAAAATTATAACATAATTTAAACTTCATACTTCCTCGTACATTGTCCAACATTTTTTCACCTATTTTTTGGGCTTACGAGGGAGCTTTAGCTCCCAAAGCCTCCTTGAGTACGCCACTGGTGACCATTGACGTAAATATCACCACGAAAGGACAAAATCTTTTAGTGACAGCTGAAATAACTAGCTGAGGATTGATGAAACTCGGTTAGTACTACCCAAGAGAAAATTTTAATAATAAAATTTCGATTATGTAGGCTGCCTCCAAATTATCAATATTCTAAGGTATATTCTTTTCGGTTCGCAATCCTCGAATGTAAATAAATAACAAAATATAATAAAGGAAACGGAATACCTACCAAAATTTGTTTAGTAAAGGACAGGGAAAATAAGTTGAAGGTTATAAAAAATAACGAAAAACATCGATCTTTCCCACCACTTTCCATACGCCTCAAAGTTTGCATGGGTACCGCAAACATCTGAAACATCCACGACGAACAACACAATAAAATCGTATTATACGCGGCCAATTTTTTCAATTCAGGCACGTTTGATTCTGACTGCGGCTGCTACTTTCGTTTAAATAGGGGATAAAACATTCGCAAATGAAGCTAGCTCTCTTCTGATCCTAATTTTACAGTATTACAATTAAAACCAACTGGTAGCCTCGTATGTGTCAAACAAATTTTCAAAATAACTTCGATACCAAGGCGTTTTTGGAACCTCGCCGTCGATCATTTTTTCGAACGACTCTGTGTTAGCCACAAGATTTGAGCGACCTGAAGAAGGAGGATAAACATTTTCAAATTGTTTCCACTTCCTTCCAAACACAAAATATCTCGTAAAATGTAACGAAACGCTTTCAATGTCACCGCCCTTCACCGCTAACTCACATCCATTTATTAGCAAGCCTTTGTACATTATAATGTTACTGCTGCTGCCAACCATAATACGTTCAAAAAGAAAATTTATGTTATCAAATCGAATATTCTGTACCCTATGATGGAATTTATCATCGTTCTCAACGTAAATTAATAACTAAGGACAAGCATGTCAACCATGATTGGTACGTTGCGAGGACGCGTTAATAATTAAAACGTTTTCCAATTTGAGAAAATTCTGTATTATTTAGACGCAGAAAAAGAAAAGCGAAAATCGAGCTTATGAAAAAAAATTTTCAGAACTGTATTTTTCACCAAGAATTGAAAGGGTGAGTTGAGAAAAAAAACAAATCAAAAAAAAAAAAAACGAATTTCTGAAATTTGTAATCAATTTATTTTTCGCGTAAAATATTCGTATTTTCGTCTCTACGTATCGTTAAAAATATGAAAACGAGAGACAAACAAAACACCTTATTCCAGGTTCCTTTCTATTTTTTGACCTTTCTTCAAGAAAATGAGACACAAAAAAAAAAAAATAAAAAAAAAAACAAAACTGCGATGTGGAAAAAGTAAACCGACTGACGGTTTTATTCGACCATTTTCCTCGTTATTAGGTTTGATAGTGGCAAAAAAAAAAAAAAAAAAAATTCATATATATAAATACGAAAAGGAATTTACAATATTTTCCGGAAAAACAGCGGACAAAATGTATTCCCAAGGCGATAAAGGATTTCGTGCTTTTATTTCCGCATGTATTCGTTCTATTTTTTTTTCTACTTTTTTTTTTTTTTTTTTTTTGTTTCTTTTTAGTCGAAAATTATCGCAAACAAAGTCGACCAAATTAAATTTTGTTTCTCGAGTGCATTCATCCTTTTATTTCCGACTACCTCTTAAGGGATGTCATAGCAGTCGCAATTTTTAGATTTCTCCTTTTTTTGTTATCATTGGTGTAAAAATAAGAATTTTGACTAGACGAGGGAATATAATGAAAGTACCTACTCGTAAATTTTTTAGAAAAACTTAAGAATTTTAAATGTAGTCTGATAAATTTTACAACATCTACATGGATGAGGAAAGAGAGGTAATTTATAAAAAGTTTTCCTCTAAAAAAATGCCAGAAACTAGAACACATCTTGCAATAACAATTGATTATGGCAAGATGCAAAACTGCAGCAGTAAATAACGTTATGGTGCGGAAATATGGATAAATAATTAAATAAATAAACAGGTCGGATAACCTTTTGTTCCGTCCCGTTTCTGCAGACGAATCTGTTCGTCTACAGAAACGTGTCGAACAAAATATAGGCAACTATTATTCTTAATTCTTAGAATAATAGCTGTCTATATTCTAACTTGTTTCTCACGATCAGACGCCACCAGATATGCTGACTATAATGTGTCATCATATTTGGCGGATGTTCGATATCACGCCACCTTTTTGGTCGGCCATGTTTGATAAAACAATGAAAACGAAGGTGATGTCGTGTCCTCATTTTGGAGGCATGATCATTCCTAAACCTACAGTCAAGTAGACAAGTTAGGGTTCACACTAGCTGTTGTGAACATTAGGTTTCATTAGTCTTAAGAAATAGTATTAAGTATAATTTCGAAGTGTTGTAATAATTAACGTGAAATATTAATAAAAGATAATATAAAAAGAAATTATCTTATTTGTCGATGTGATTCAAATTAATGAATTACACTCGCAACACCTTTAATAGTAAAAATACAATTTCAACGTGCCAGGGAAAAATAAGTTTTCTGTGTGTTCATAGAGAAACATATAAAGCAGTGTGTAACGGCCAAAATAAATTTGATTAATTCTAGAAACAACCTCTTTTGGTGTGGTTACACTTCCTTCAAAGTATTACAATATTCACTTGAATATTATAACACTGGAGAATTTATTTAATTTATTAAGTTTATTATCCGCAGCTATTATTGTGGACATTAACTACTTGAGAGACATTGAGTGAAATTAAAACGCACAATGAATTTTATCACTCTATTATAGTAATATATAAAAACACAATATTTAACACACGTTTGCTTATTCACAGAATTAGACTGAACTAGTAGACAGTTATAATATTATATCTTGACAAATATAAAATTTACTGTACAAATATTCTAATGGAAACAAGAGTTTATATACCTAACCTGTCAGGGTATATATTTTTCCATAGTATTGTGTATAAAGTAGGGATTTGCTGATTAAGGATTTGTTAATTCGAGAATATTCGGGGACCAGTATATTTAGGTCACTGAATATCCTGTTAAAAAATGTATTGTAGTTGCTAGCAGGAAGTAACGGTACTTTCGCCAGTTAACTGTAAATTTAAAGGGACAAAATGTACAGAATAAAAATACGTTTTTTTGTGTAAATGAATATGTACACCAATATTACAATATGACGAACATATCCGTTACACAGTGATATGCGAAATTGGGATGAAAATAAAGCAGTCTAGAAAGAAAAGCATTCACTATCAGACATGGGCAAGAAACTATACTAGCCACTATTCATAAAAGCAAGAAGGAAGTCCTAGGAACGATACTGAAGTAAAATGAAATAAATATTTTTACTCATTTTAGTTTTAGAAACTTCAAAAATCAGAAATTAAATTGAGTCACAAACTCATTACAGTATTTTTTCATTGAACAATCATGATCTTATTAATTCATCACTATCCAGATAAATGAATAAAACTTGTTCGATCTAAATGTGAACCGAAAGAAAGAAACGACTGATTTCATACGAATTTTCAGGTATACAATTTTTTTTTTCGTAATTTTTTTCTTGAAAATTGAAGCAGATAATCGGTAAAAAATTAAGTAGCCAAAATTTATATTTTTTGTAATTTTCCTTCCAAAAAATAACATCCGACACTTTTTACCAAAAATCAGAAGTAAAATTTACAGGAAAATAGCTGAACATTTGGAAAATTAAAATCTGAGATTTCTTTTTCTCATTATAGCATAGTTATATAGAAGTTTGCCGCTTCAACATGAAAATTTTCTGAATTTCTGAACACCCAGTTTTCTTCGTAACTTCGTTACCTATATGAAAAAGAATCAAAATGAAAATGATAAAACTGAAAAAGTTCGAAAAAATTCGTACAACGTAAAAAAAATCAAGCAAATTAAGTATAATAAAGTGCATTATTATTTTCACATCAACTATCGTGTTGTTTGAGTTGGAAAAAAACGATAAAATCAATAAAAAAATGGAAAATTAAAAAAAATTAAAAAACAACAATAAAAACTGGAACTTTAATTTTGAAATGCTTATCGTTTTGGGTAAAAACATACTTCACCAATGTTAGCGTTATTTTATTTTATTTCTTTTCTTTTCTTTTGCTCCTTTGTCTTCCTTTCTTTTTTTTTTTTAAATTACGCTTCTTCGTTCAGCCTGAACATTAACTTTTGATTAACATTTTCATTTTGTAATTTTTTTATATTTCCTAGATAAATTAGTTGGAAGAGTTTCAAACAAGATATTCCGTACAGCTACAGCCCAACACAAAAGACTGAAAAATTAAGCATGAAGGGATAAGTTTTCAATGATAATGGGCTTATCTTACACCAGCAATGAAAGATAAGCTAATAATAAAAAATATACTCGGTTAAATTAATTTAAAAAGTTATTATTGACCTACACGGTGTTGCAAAAGCTCCAGTTCTACTTCGTCATCATTTAGCTTTCATTTATTCTCTCCTGGATGAATGTATTTTCAGTTACTAATATATGTATAATGTATTCAAATTTACAATTTTCCTTCGTTAACAGTTCTCAGCTTCAAGTAACGTTCACACTTTCGTCTCACTTCTGTTTTGGTCGTAACATAGCTCTTTTTCAGTTCCACTTTCAGGCGGTTGTCTCGCACCTACTTTTCAGTTTTCATTACTCCTGACAACATGCCATCGCCAAGCTAGTGTGGTTTCATCAACTTCGTGAATTTCATGGAATCAATCATAGCTACGTGTTTCCATATACTTACCTATTTTAATTACGATGTAGACCTTTTGGTAAGCTATCACACAGAACGCGACACATACCTACACTTCTGATGCAGTAACTATGTCATTTTTAAGAAGAATTGAATATCATAAAAGTTTGAATGATACTTCAATGTAACAAACATTACACTGGTCAATGATGATGGAGGCATTTTTGGTTGTTTGAAGCCATGTTAGACCAAGGAAAAATTTTGAGTCGCAAGTGCAATATGATACTAGGGCGATATATAGAAGACTGGATACAAAGTAAAGGGCAAACTAATGACTATCCACCAGGGAGAAGAAATGATCGATGGTGACCATCATCTTCTTGTACCTTTGCAATACACATCTCCATGCAGCATTATATTTATAATTGACACTCTAGTCAGTGTGTTATTAGGGGAAGGCGAATTTTTTGATATACATGCAGGTTGAACTCCTGTGGAATTTTAGTATACTCTGTCCAATAATTAAAAAAAAAGGTCTTGAGAACGAGATCAGCTTCTGCCAAAATTTTAAATAACTGTCTATTGGCTTCTCTAATACTTCCAAGGGCGTTTGAAAATACAATTTAGTCCCTGCTATCAAATTTCAACTTTCTTTAAGAAACCTAACCCATAAATGTGTGGTTGGTTTTGTACTCATCTGCACAACCCAACAAATAACGATTAAAATTGTGTAACAAAATATGTAGAAAAAACTAGGTTATGCAACATTCAAGAATAATTTCTATGGTCAAAATTAGCAGCAAATAATTTATCAATAAATACACATTTGAAAGAATTTAAAAATAAATTTAAAAAAAAAAAGAAACAGAAATGATTTTGGTGTCTAAATTTTTCTAACCCTTCGTTGTTAGACTAGAAGAGAAGGAAACAAAGAATTAGGAAACACTCATGTTGCCATTGTCAAACAAAAATATCATTGCGATAGACAAACTAGATAGATATGTACATATACAGGTACTTACTCTATTTTCGTATTTTTTAAAAACACTTTTTTCACCTGTAGACAAGTGTGGTATGCCAGGGGGGTCAATTTGACAATCCTCCTACAGTCCTTACAATATTTCTTACAACCATTGGCACAGCCAGGAACCTCGGGACAAATCACCTACACTGGATGATGGCCACAGAATTACCACCACCCAACCCTAAATAGCCTGCCAGGTATATGTTGATTCAAATTTTAACCATGTCTGGGAATAAATTCTAATTTTCCTATACTTTGGCTATTTCCAAATCCGCAGAAAAACTCACCCAAAATACCATTAATTCCAAAGCCATGGACTGTAGAAACCCAAAAACTACCCAATTGCCAATTAAAAACAAATCAACACATCATTAATATAAAAGCACATATAATATTTAGATAAAAACTAGCAAACATATTTTCAACAACATAAAAAAAATTGTCATACAAAAAATTTAGCCCACATTAAACAAACAAGTACAGTAATACATGATGTGCATTTGCACAGAGCATAGAAACGAGAGTGAGAGATTAATAAAATAAATTTATAATAATTATTTAAAAGTAGGAATAGTCCATAGAAAAAGAGAAGGAAAAAAAGTTGGTTTGGGAATATGAAAAAATTATTATTGGTTGGATTCCGTAGCAGCAGCCAAGGCAGCAACCATGTTCGATAGGAAGAGAGGAGTTAAAAGATAGTTGTACGTATTTAGAACTGCGGCAGCATCTCCGAGGGGTGAAGAGAATGAAGCCGAAATAATGAGAGTGCAATGAAAAGGTGAAAGATAAAAAAGTTGAAGAAGTACCAAAAGAAGTGAGTGACAAGAAAAAGAGTGAAAAAAATGAAGTGATTGAACATGAAATGTATGAACAGAATGAAGATGCCCGTTTGCATAGGAGTGTATAGAAAAAGAGAATAATAATTTATAAGAAATTTGGGAAAAAATGGACAAAAGTATACATGTAACCTAAAGTTGTAGGCTACGAGAGAACTTAATAATATATTAAGTCTAGATCCAAGAAAAAATAGTTTTGAAAGGGGTTTTTTTCTAAAGTAATATTTATTATTAATTAATTTTGAATTTTTGAATAGCTCATGCGTCACAAGTGGGTAAATTTCACGGTGATAACTGCGGAATTATGTTTACAATGGAGGGGGAAAAACGCGTTTTGCTCTTGTTTTGAGATAAGAGAAAAAATTTTTCACACACCAAAATGCTCTACATCAAAACAAATTACCATCTGCGAACCTATTATTTCGCAAATGAAAAATACAGGTGATTGATTATTGAGCTTAGAGCCGACAGGAAGGGATACAATGGTACCTATGTTCGAATGCACGGGTATTTCATTTTTCCATTGTAGGGTACGTAAAAATCGGTCGCAAATGCAATGAAGTTGGTTGCAGAAAGGTGGATCATTTTCATAGACATGGACAAAAAAAAAAAAAAAACCGGTAAAAAATGGAGGGAAAAATTGTATATATTGGCCAAACAACAATGAAACGTTGTGAACAAGTGAACCACAAGATACATATAATAGATATTTAATTGAAAATAGCTTTCAATTCTTTCATTTTCATTATTTTTTTCATTTTTGTTCAATTGTATTTGACATTCATGAACAGCTGTTAGGTTACCATTGGATGGAATAATATGTGGAGGTAAAGCGTGTGTCACACGAGGCATGTTTACTAGCTTCTGGTTTACCAGTTTAGTATTTCTTGTGTAGTAGCGGCAAGTTCAGTGGAAGCTGGTAAACATGCCTGGTGCGACCAACGCTTAAAAATAAGGTTGAATAACAGCCACGTCTGTGGTCCATTTCACTACGAAGCAAACTTTGTTGTCGGATTAGTCAGCCACGTTTATAGTTACTCAATATGGAGATAGAGAATGACAATGGGATGGACAAAGGTTCTTGGCGTAGCGGGTTATCTCACTCCTGGCTCGATCTCAGACAGAAAAATCATGCTAATTGAAGACTTTTATTTATTTATTTTTTTTGCTTTTTAATTTTTCTACTTTCCGAAAGTTTTCTAAATTGGAAATTTTTCCTACCTTGGCTGACGGCTTCGAAGAGCCACATGAGACCGAGACGAAGAACGAAAACAAGAATGGGAAGTTAGATTCACAACTGACTCGAGAACGAGAAACAAAGAACTGATAAAGAGATACTAAATTCATTGTAGGGCATGCCTAGTAAAGAATTAATGGGAATAAGATGAGACGAAGAAAACTGAAACTGAGTCATCTTTTCCATTCTTTTCAATTGTGAATCATTAATTTATTTGATTGCTTAGAGTTTGATTTTCTCATTCTCATTTCCATTCTTATTCTCATTGATTGTGAAGTAAACTTTTTTTCAGTATACCTTATACTTAGACTAACCCTAATCTGCATAATAATATTCAATCCCAATTTCGGTATATTTATCCGCGATTTTTGCAACATAAACGAAATTTTAATTTTGAAAAAAACTGCTCCGCTCTAACATCATAATTTCTCAGCTGCTGCTTGAGTTATAAAGCTATAGGGTTGGTACTACTGGAAACTGCAAAGAGGGAAAATTTGCTCCAATTCTCTACAAAAAATAATTTTTTTATCGTCCTTATAATTTTTTAGAAATAGGCCATGAAAACACTACAAATTAATGAGAAATTTGCCATTTTGTAAATTGTTATTTATTTCAAAAATTAACGATGTGAGAAAAAATTTCCAGTAGTGATCCTCTTCATTTTTCAAAGACAAATTAATTTCTATTATCAGGTTTCACCTAAAACGAAGTAATTGTGAGCTAATGGCGAAAGAAAATAATATAAAAACAAAACACTTCACTTTTTCTATTGTTTTACAATTTTTGTATGGTTTATTTTTGAAAAAATAACGACGATAAAAAAATTAATTTAGCACTGGATTATAAAAAATGTTTTCCATTTTTCAACATAATCAGTTTTGGCTTTCTGTCTCCAATAGACGAAGAGGAATCTTGAGGTGAAAAAGGAAAGTTTTTTTTTTTTTTTTTTTTCAGAATTTAAATACTTATTGAAAATGTTGCAAAACTTGCAGATTAATAGCCTACATCTAAACTGGGATGCCAACAGGCAAGAAACTATGCAGTTAGATGAAAGCCCTCAAAGGGCCATAAGGGCATGAGTTAAATTCCCCACAGCATCTGAAATATTTTGCTGTATTTTTTCTCATTTTTTTCAATATTCAGGTAAAAAAAAAAAACAAAAAAAAAAAAACCCTGAATTTAGGAGTATGAAACCTTTATTATGGTAGAAAACTAAACTCTGTGGTAATTTTCTACTATTATGAAAATTTCTACCCACAACTGGGAATTATCCAAAACTGGTAGTTTACTCTATGTCCGTAATCATTCTCACTATCACTAAAATCATCATTAAAACAGTTAAAGCAACAGTAAGTGTCCGCTGCTCCTTTCCTTACTACCAATAATGTGTCGTGAATACATTTCGTGGTTGATTGGTAACTTTCGTAACTATTTGCTGCGTAACTGCAAGCAGATGTGCAGGTTAAGACTAATTATGAAGCTAAAAACCCTAGAAAGGGGTTGGTGTGTACACCAAATTGTTTTTATTAATTATTATTTTCGAGTAGAGATTATTTTTTAGACCATTCATGAACTGAAATAGGACAACACTCTTGTTACATAACACAAAACTTTTTTGAGTTATGAGACATCTAATGGAGGCTACTGCATCATGGTTCTACTCAAAAACCATTGAGCATATAAAAAATATGAATGGAACCTTATAGGTAGATATGAAATTTGGTAAAGAATATTTTATCACAATACAAACTGTTTAATTGGTTTAACATTCTAAAAACTACTGCCAAGTTTGATTAGGAAATTTTTAGGAGATGATTGTTGTAGGAGGAGACAGGGGAGAATTATTTTCAACGTTTTTACATTTCTATTTCACGAAGTCCAACATTTAGCACACAAATTTTCTGACGGCAGAATATTGTAAAATTATTTTGAGCATGATAACATTTTCAGGATAAATGTAAATAAACATTCTGCGGGATATATTACAAAAAAGTGTAACAATGATAAAGTGAATCGCTGGTGACATCACCATAAGGCGTGAAGGTATACGTGTCTTCAAGTTATAACGTTTTCATGCTCAGGATTAAAATTTTAATTTTTCTTGAAGCATAATACAGAAAAGTATAACAATGTCATCAGCGACTTATAGGTTAACCATTTACCTGAACAAAATGAAACTCTGATGACGTCGTCGTCATATATTTTGCCAGTTAGCGACTAGCCATGAAGTGATATAAAATTTTTACTATCAACTCCAGTAAGAATGGACCACCATTTTTGACAGCTCTCTGCTCAAAAGCAGTTGAGACAATGAAAAATGTGCGTGAATTTATAACTTTTGCGTTTTTATTGGTAAAGATTTCCACCTTTTCATTTTTCATTATTAGAAATCTTGATTTTTGTCGAAGATGAACAAATCTTACCATTGATTACCAATTGTCGAGTTATTTTCGTTTTTAATACATCTTTTAGCTGAAATTAAGTTCGATTTTATTTTCATTGATTTAAAGTTAGTTAGTATTGGGATTTAAGATCAAAGTGGCTGACATCTAGCGGAAATTTGTTGGAACAGCGAATGGGTGATCATATGCAAAAATGCATTTGATCCTATGCAAATTCAATGCTGAAATTAAGGTATTTGCAGTAGAATAACGGCAGTAATTTTTTTCCAGATTTACGTGGGCGTCATTTATCTTTAAAGACACGAGAAAAAAAATTAAATTATCTTCAGCATTTAATTATTTAAGCCCAAATCAAATTACGATATCTGTTATCACCGTTTCAACCAATCGGCCATCTGGCAACCGGCTTTTATCTCCAAGATCACCCATTCGCAGCGCCATTTAGTTCCATTTTAAATCCCAATACGTTTTCGATCTTTTGGTATGAAAAGTAAACTATCAGTAGGTGTGAATAATATTTTCATTCTATAAAATTTTTCAAGGAATTCACCCTCGCCATTTAGCTAAAAACGAATAAAAACTATTGCGAAGCATGATCTCGGACATATTAGGTTTAATTAATCAATTAAGTTTATCTTGAGAGTTAGCATCGGCCAACTGTTAAGATCAAGAGTTGTGCTCAATCAGATATAAATAAAAACGCAACCCGCGTAGGGCAGTCTTCGAATTTTTGGCTGTAATTCTATTCGAGGGTAAGCTAATTTCTTGTCCGATACATCAAATTAAAGAGGAAACTCAAGGAATAAAATGCGACCACGTACAAGAATTTTGCGCCGTTAGAAGCCGATAAATTGAGGAAGAATAAGAAATAGACCGCGATGCCTACTAGTTTTTTGAGGTGCTGTGTGAATCATAGATTCAGCGGAGGTTAAATCCGCAAGAAATATCTCTGAGCAAAATATGTCAAACGAAATGGTATTATTTTGTATTCTTCGTTTTCCAGTACATCTTGTACAGATGGAGTACGTGAATATTAGTTACATATATCTCACTTGCTACTCAACGTTTCAATTTGGTTGAGGTGAAAATTACCCAACCGGGGACTTCACGTTCAACATTTCAACCCTTATTTCATGGTTAATAAGCATAAAACGTGTAACAATACTTCTGGAAATTTTTCAAAAACAAAGTAAATATGAACGACGAACAAGCAACAGCTTCTCAATTTCACTGATGCCTCCAACTACAGTAGTATGGAAACCGAGCTAAAATATTAGCTAATATTCTCTAAACGAAAACTGAAACCTTAAACCATAATTACCCATTAAAATTCGATCCGATACGAAACCAGTAGGTAAGGACCATACACACGTTTTCCAAAACTGTACGACTGAACTGTGGGCTGAAATTGATACCACTTTTGTTTTTGCATTGACAAATCCATTATGACAGTAAAGTAAGTTTAAATACGCTTAGTGCGTAAATAAATAAAAAATTTACACTCCACTGTCATCTCATAGCATCAATAATCTATTCGACGTATTGCGTCACGTTTTCTTTCAAAGAGAATATATAAGTCCTGCTGCTGCTACGGCTGCGGCTGTTTCTGCTACAAAATACAGCCGCGACATCATCGATACGCACGGAGAATAAACAATTTGGAAAAAATTTCGAGTATAAAATAACAATATGTCGTCTACTCGCCCACCCTCCTTTTATTTGTCTCTCAAAATTCTGTCAAGATCCGACAACCAAATTAGGTACTTACTTGGCAAAAGATCATCGAGAAATTTTTACAATATATTCGGCTTTCGCATGCACACGGACAAATTTACGAGTTTTAATTTCGCGTCTCGTAAAAATTTGTTTTTGGTTTGGAAAAACCGGGAGAAAAGGAAGAAGAAACCAAGAAACACCCAAAAACGTTTAATTAAATATCGTATCGACGGCGGTCTCGTAAAACTTTTCGGTTGATGAGGGTGAAAAACGAGGAGCGTGGGGGAAGGAAGAAGAAAAAAGGTTCGCAAAAATATATTGTTTAGTCGTAGCTTTTGCAAAAGCAATTCGATAAGCTTGTTTCACAAAATTTATAGTTTCAATACGGGTCTACACGTTCACGAAATAAGCTCCGAGCAATGGCATCAGAAACTCTGACATTAGGTGCCAAAAAAAAATCAAAGGTTTATTTCAAGGCGTACTTTTCTTCCTAATCCAGTCAAAGAGGATGCAGTGCCTAATTTAGAAAAGTTATATTCGTAACATTCATAATACTTCCTAAATTCGTATTCTTAATTATCATCATCATCATCATCATCATCATCATTACTTTCAATCTATTTTCTCTTATTATTTCATTCATAAATACTCACGTCATTTCTACAAGTCAAGACTTGCATGATGACATCATTTCCTACATAAACAGTTACTGTGTTTACTCAAAACCTATAAACTCATTTCTTGTTTATACTATTTTTGCAATCTTGCATATATGTACTAATTTCCACTAAATTATTTGTGAACACTCATTTTGTCATATTCTTACGAGACCATTAGTCATATTTCATGTGCATATATTTCTAATAACCAATAAGATTAAAACCCTTTTCAAACACTCTGTAAATTCGCTTGAACCTCTTCTTTATAGGAAAGCGGATGGACCGCAAAATCCATTTGGCACAATGATGTCATGGACAGGCTTTGGCTTTTTATTTTATTTTTATTTTATTATCGTAAGTACCTATGACGAAAAATCTGAAAAAAAGGAAAAAAGACCCCACCAAGTATTCCAGTAGACAAAAATATCAAAGTTGACTTTAAAACAATTAGAAAAATAATTGCCTGGCTGCAGATTTAATCCAACAACTCGGGTAGTCTTTTCATTCTTACCTGGATAACAATTTACAGCTAATTCTGAAAAAAATTAGGAGTCTCCACTGCTAATTTTAGCAGTACTTTAGTATTCTCACAGCTAAAAAGCAATGATAAATTATCAGTTACTCCTAATTTGGCACACTTTTTACGACTAATTTAGCAGTGAAATGTTACATAGCTGTGTATTAGCCATTTGGCACACTTTTTATGGCTAATTTAGCAGTAAGACATTGCATAGCTGTGAATTAAATTTAGCATTGGTTTTTAGCTGTGAGAATATTAAAGTACCGCTAAAATTAGCAGTGGAGTTCCCGAATTTTTTTACAAATTGTTTGTTGGTTAGCCACTGAGTCATGGCGGCAGTTACAAATTCTGGTTTGTTGTATCCAAACATACAATCACTTCTCATTTATATTTTAATCTCACAATTTAGGACATCATTGTCTGGAAAAATAATGAGAATTTTTTAAAACACAAAAATAGAATTCTCCTGTATTTTTCTATAAGTCAGTCAAGGCCGGCAACTTTTCATTTTTCCATGTGCAGCGAAAAACAAAAAAAATTTTTTGGTGCAAATTTTACATAGAATAAAGAGTAACTGTGTGTAAACGTAATTATTTACCATGTGTAGCGAAAACCTCTTGGGAATTTCTCAAGTGTAGCAATCGCTACACACGCTACACAAAACTTGCCGGCCATGAAGTCAGTTATCAAGGAGCACCCTGTATATAGGCTGTTTCTTGAAAAGCTCCCCTCCCTCGAACTCCCAACAGTTGAAAGTTCAACTTGAACAAATAAAATACATATGTTCAGAAAACAGGTGTCTTGATCTCGACAGTTAAGTAGCTGGATACCCATACTAAGAGCATGATATTAGGAAATTGTCTTTAAAATTTTTGTTACTATATGTACTCATAGTATTCTCCATGGGGAACAGAAAATATCCTTTTTAATTTTGTCTCATCCTGGATAGAAAATGCGCAAGTGGTTTTCAAAGTTGTGTTAAGAAAGCAAAGATACATTGTGGCCTGATTATAAGCTTTTATTCTACTCACTAGTCACTACTACGATTTGAAAATATACCAATACTGCAGTCAACATTCCATCAAGAAATAATATTTATTTCGCACGAAGCTACAGCCAAAAAAAATAAATTAAAGCTTATCTTTTAAAAATTAGTTTTTAACTTATTGTAAACTTATTTTTCAAATTGATAGGAATTAATAAAAGTGAAGAGAACCTTCATCGTTCCTCATGGTGAACACTGTGAGTCTATATAGAAAAAGAACATTTTGAAATGAAATTTATTAATGTCATGATTTTAGTATAGACCGAGCTCCTCAATCAGTGAGATTATATTTTTATTTGTACAAAGGAATTAAGTGTTTAAGTTCGGAGGAAGGGGGCTTCCCAAGAAACGCCCTTTTATATGAGAGTTGACTTTGAGGAAAATGAGATCAGGAACTCACGTAAACTATGGAGTTTCTAATAAAATGAAATTTTCAGTTAAATATATGTTAGCACAATAGAGGTAGAGGGGCTCAACAAAAGGAAGAATATAGAAACTAGAACCTTGTAACCTTAGACACGTGAGAGGCAGGTGAAACTCCTTCTTCAAGGCTATCTTTCTTGATAAATCAATCATCGAAGTTGATGAGAAAGTATTAAAGTGAGATCTGGGATTCGGATCAAATGATCTCATTTTCGGAGAGCATTCAGGATGGTCCATTTATTACGAACGCAATAGTCTTTAAATTTGGTATGCTTATTTGAATCTATACGAGGATAAGGCCAATTTTTTTGGGTCCAGATCGGCCAGATGGTACGTTCATGACATCCTATTATGTTGCATTTTTGAGGCTTAAATGGTTACTAAATGCGTAATTTTCAAGAAATATTTACGAAATTTGGTATCGACATTAAATATATAATATTTTAGCATTTTACAAAATTTAGTTTGAATCGACTGAGCGGTTTATTCGTAAAAATGAATTAAAAAAAATTTGTAATTATTGCTAAGAGGAGAAGATAAATTCCATGTGAACCCACGAAGCTGGTATGAAAGCAGGTTTGCTGTTATTTTATTCGCTAACCAATCATTTAATAACTGATATTCGTATTTTATAACCTCACAATACAATTTATTTTGAATACTTCTTTGACCTTGTGGAATACCTTGTTGTGAGAGATATTCTCACCAGAAGGAAATTCAACAGAATTTAAGCGTGTTCAGCCACTTAGTACATAAGTACGGGTAAGCCAGAACCAGACCGAACACTGGCGATTTTAGAGCCAATTTGGGTGGTTTATATACGGATTATTTACACACACACAAACACACATACGTAAGAGAATACGTACATTGGTGAGAACGGCCAGGTCGCATCATCCCCTATCGAGATAAGAGATGGCTGGCCGGTTTGTGTACGAATCATGACATCATCTTATTGTGTCACGATTCTGTACTCGTACATTACCTGCAAGTACGTACAGGTAATTACGATCGAACGAGTTTTGTGTGTTTAATGTCACAAGGACAATTATTTGCCTGCCCTTTGGGGTGGCGGCTGTCGTCTAGGGGTCTGAGATCCTTTACCTCATACCAGTGAGTCCCCACAGCTACTTCCCCCCAGTTTTTGCGCCGCAAAAATGATCAAATTGCGCAGGCCTAGGGGGACTTGCGGGTTTATCAGCGCCTCTTCTGGTCTGCCTCCCACTTGGCAAGTGCGCTTCCAACAGCAGCCCCGACGCATTCGTATGATTGCTGTCTTGCGTCGGGACACGCCTGGTATCATGCGCGACTGCCTTCTCCCCTATGCCTAGGTGGACAATTTTTTTGTGTAGGCGTATGGGTGGTGGCGGGAGTAAGGGGGCAGTGGTTGTTTGAAGAGTGGTTTCCTCAGCATCGGGGAGTTTGAAGTCTCCGATGCTAGGGCAGCCATCTTCGCCTTTTTGTTCCCTGCCCTCTCCGCCGTGAAGAGGAACTTCATCGGTTCCCTGGTCTCAGCGGGTTTCAACTCCGAATTTGGGGGTTCCAGAATTGGGGTTGGATTCGGCGGTGACTGGGGAGGAGAGACTATTGGGGGAAGCGGAGTTGTCATGTTTGTGAGAGCTCAGCGGTTTTTTGAGCGGTCTGGGAGGTGGGGGACTTCAGGATGGTATTGGTTGGTAGCGACATTAGAATGGTTGTTGAGGAAAAGGAACCAAAAATATTGTTTCATAAAAAACATCCAAGATCTATGGCAGTTCTAAAATGGGTGAATTACTGCTGTTTTCGATTTACTATTACAGTTTCGTTTTATTATTTTCATATGTTCTTATCAGCATGTAGAGGGGATAGCACTTAAAATTCTCGGCCAAATGCAAGTTTTCCAGTTAAGTTCTGATTGGTTTAAGCAAAGTTATGCCTGAAATAAACTCATAGAATATATTTTTCGAATTTTTATTACAAAGGAATCTCCACTTGTGACGTCACAACGTTGAGATTATCTTTGTATTTAACGGTAAATGCACGTTGCGATGTTTATTTCCGTATCGCACGTGGATTTGTTTATTCCTGTCATTTTCTTTTTGTTGGCATTCCTCATTTGCTTATCTCCGGAGTTTCTTTTGTCTCACAGAGTTCTGATTTTCGTCGCATATTTTTTTTAGCGGGTTTCAACTTACTTGCGGATATTACTTTTTCTGGAGTAAATTTTATTTTCTTCGCATTAACCTCTCAGACATGCGAGAAGGATGGGAGTTTTTGCATTTTTTACTGCCTAGAGGCCTGCCTCTTTTTTGTCGGCATATGGGGGACTCCGGATCAAATGTTTTGGTGGTAACATTGTCTGAAAATCTTACAGACTTTTTTGGTGTTTTCAATTGTGATATGTTTGTTTCACTATTTTCGACAAATTCTTCCATATTTGTTTGGGAATTTGTCTGGATATATTCTATGTTCTCCCTCTGCAACCTTTTTATTCTTTTATCATCGCTTACCATGTATGCAGGCTTCAATCTGTCGATTGAAATTGTACGAGGTTCGCCTGCAATGAGTATCACAAAGTTTTTTTCATCTCGTGATACTACTTTGTAAGGACCGGCGCATGGTTTTTCCAGCGCAGATCTCATTTTTTCGTCTCTAACAAAAACGTGTGAAGTATTGGCCAAGTGTTTCGAGACGTAAATCTTGGGCTGGCTATAGCGAGCTGCCTGTTCTAGAAAATTGTTGGCATAGTTTCTTATATTTTGTACCATAATTTCGGGGCTAACTTCCTTTGATTTTGTGAAGTCCCCTGGAAGGCGTAGCTCTTTGCCAAATGCTAGTTGCGCTGCAGAGTGACCTGTATCAGTTTGTAGGGCGGATCAAAGGCCTAAGAGGATGGTAGGGAGTACTTCTACCCATCTCTTTGTATCATGTGACATGATAAAGGATTTGAGAGCTCTATGCCATCTCTCAATTTTGCATTGGCTTGAGGATGGTAAGCTGTGGTATGACTGTGTTGAACACCAAGCTTATTAGACAGCTCTTTAAAGAGCGAGCTCTCGAATTGGCGACCTTGGTCGGTAATTATGACTTCTGGTACGCCATACCTCGCAATCCAGGTATCATATAACCTTGCAGCTACTGTAGGAGCTGACATCTCGTGTAGAGGGATTGCTTCTGGCCATCGTGTTGCCCTGTCTATTATCATCAACAGGTATCTGTGACCTTGAGATGGTGGCAATGGGCCTACCAAGTCCATATGTACTGTTTTAAACCACTCCATTTGTTTGAAGGATTTGAGGGGCGAGTGAGTGTGTCTTCCTACTTTGGATTCTTGACAGTTCAGGCAACTGCGAGCCCATTTGTTGCAGTCAGACTTCATTCGTGGCCATACAAACCTTGCGGAAATTAAATTAGCACTACATTTTGGCCCAGCATGTGACAGATTGTGTACACTGTTGAAAGCCAACCTGCGATATTTTACCGGTAGAAATGGCCTATTCTTACCTGTACTGACATCACATGTTAATAAAACATCAGTACCGGGAATTTTTCTCTGTCTCAATTTGAGAGTAGTATCATCGTTCGATAACAACTATTGCAATTCTGCATCCTTAAGCTGTGCTTTAGCTATTTCAGTATAAGGTAATTGGACAGGAGCCGAGATAGCTTTGATTCTACTCAAGGCATCAGCTGGAGTGTTAAGTTCTCCACTTATATACTGAATGTCAGTAGTCAATTGACCAATATAGTCTAATTGTTGCGCTCTTCTCAGCGATGCCGGTTCTGCTTTTTGTGTGAAGGCATATGTTAGGGGTTTATGGTCAGTATACACAGAAAAACATCTACCCTCTAATTGGTGCCTGAAATGCTTTAACGCAGCAAAAATTTCCGAGCAATTCCATATCGTATGTGCTATAGTTCTTTTCTGTTTTTTAGAGCTTCCTCGAGAAGAAAGCTAGCGGTAACTTCTTGTTGTCTTTGTCAAGTTGGTACAAGGTTGCACCAAGAGCAAAATCAGAGGCATCGGTACTCACGCATAACGGCAGACTTTCGTCTGGATGAGCCAATAGAGTTGCATTTGCCAGTGTATCTTTGATTTTCTAAAAGGCGTGTTTGGCTTCTTCATTCCATTCGAGTGAAGTCTTATCTTTCTTTTTACTTGTCTTTATTAGTGCAAACAGCTTACTTTGTTCGGCTGCTGCATTCTTCATGCAACGTCTATAGAAGTTCACCATCCCCAAGAAACGCCTAAGTTCAGCTACATTTGAGGGTTTTGGGAAGTTCAATATTGGCTCTACTTTGGTCTTCAATGGGGAAATGCCTTCGGTCGAGACTTTGTAGCCGAGGAAGTCAATTTCAGTCTGTGCATATAAGCTTTTATCTACATTGATAGTAAGCCCGGCAGTGTGTATACGCTGTATGACAGCTCTTACATTCTCCTCGTGCTGTTGCTCACTGCCTTCAGAGCATATGCAGATATCATCCAAGTATGCATATGCAAACGGCAATTCCCTAAATAGTCCATTGATAAATCTCTGGAAAGTTTGTGCTGAGTTGCAAAGTCCAAACTGCATTCGAAGGTATTCGAATAGTCCAAAGGGGGTTATAACCACTGTCTTTGGTACATCCTGGTCGGCCATAGGAATTTGGTGGAATGCCCAGTTGATGTCAATTTTGGTGAACATCGTTTTACCCTTCATATTCACATTGAAGTCCATTATATTGGGGACTAGTTAGCGATCAGGAACTGTTATGGCATTTAAGGCCCTGTAGTCTCCAACAATTTGCCACTCTCCACTTGCTTTTTTGGTCATGGGGATAGGGGAGCTCCCTGAGCTTTTTGAGGGGCTACATACACCCTCCTCAATGATGCTGCTTTGAGCTTGTCAGACAGTAACCTTCGTGCTCTAGCATGGCAAGGCTGTCCTTTGATTTCTATGTAATGAACCATATCGTGTTTGTATGTAGGATGCCTGCGAATTGATGGTTGAGTGACTTCAGGATAGTCTAACAGGATCCGTAAGAGTTGTCTGTCGAATTTGGTACAGCTGGATATGTTTGTGTCCAGTCTGTAAGCATGCGTTTTGCCATCCACACAATTTTTAGTTTCACTATTGATCAGTTTGCCATTTTTGAGGTCAATGATCAGGCCATAATGTGCAAGGAAATCTGCACCCAGGATCGGGTTTGGAACATCAGCAACTGTGAAGGACCACATCATTTTTTCCTTAAGTTCGATGTCAACTTTGCTGGTCTCAAGTCTGTAGGCTGGAAGGTTTTGACCATTCACAGTATGGAGATAGTATTTCGGAGGAAGTACTTTTTGGTTTTTACTTACTGGCAATATACTCAAGTCTGCACCTGAGTCTATCAAGTACCATCTCCTATTTGTCCTGTCCTTAACAAACAGGCGGCATGAGTGTTTTTCCGAGCGGTCTTTGGCCCCATAGATGGCCCCTAGTTCTAGTTTGACGCCTGCTTGGTATAGGATTTGCCCCACCATCTGCATATGTTGTTGCATTTGGTGGCCTCTGCGCCAAACTTGTTGTGGAAGAAACAACTCTTTTCATCCCAATTTTGAGACTGGTTTTTGGGTGTTGATGTGCGTGGGGGAGTTGAACTCTGACTCCTGTTGTTGGAACTCGATCTTAGGTCTCTGGACCTGGACTGTCGTCCTCTGCTATTGCCATTGTTGTTGTTATTGTTTATTGATTTTGATCGTTGTTGCCAGCTAACATTGGATTTTGTTGAGCTTTGGCTTTTGTTCCGTTTTACTTCGTCGGTCAACTGAGCTATTTGGGCGAGTTTTCCAGTCTTTGCAGATACTGCACTGACCACGGGCTTTGACCTGGTGTATTCGAGTGCGTTATCTGCTGATTTTGCAAGGAAATCCAAGTCTGTGGATGGATATATCACGGTCAAACCTACGGCGGCTAGGCATTGCACAACACTTTGTGGAAGTTGTTTGCAAAATTGGTTGCCTATGACAGAAGGGGCTACTATATTGTCCGCCTTTCGTCTCAATTTTGCCATGAAGATTGAGGGTTTGTCATCCCCCATTTTCATACCACCCATAACATCATCAATAATTTCGTTCTTTGTTTTTCCAAATACATTTTTTATCTTCTTGACGAACCAGGCATATTTATCATCTTCTGTCGAAGGGCATTCCATAATATCCGGAATGTGGCGGATTATCTGTGGGGGCATGCCTCCACAGATGTGTAGATACCGCTGGTTCTGCGTTATGTTTTCTGTTTTGAACCTGCCTTCCAAGAGTGTCAACCACAAGTCTACCTCATTGGGCAGAAATTCCAGGATCTCTATCCTCCGTCTATAGAAGTTGGGGTTTTGCCCTGGCTGCAATTGCAGAAGTTGCATAATCTGCACCAAGACTTTGGGTGTCAGCTGTGGCTGACTACTACCCCCTGCGATGGTTGTGGGTTTTCGGTTGGTGGTGGGACCATTGCTGTGTCTTTGTGATGACAAGCGTATTCCACAGAACTACTTCCTTCCTTGCTAGTCGAAAACACTGGCTCCTGTGTTTGTAGGACAGGTGTTTTTGGGTCAGAACTTTGGCTTAAAGTTTGACCACTTCTCAACGTTTTGACTGCTAGTTGTTCTTTATTTATTGCAGTTCCCAGTCGTGCTAATTCTGGGTGTTGAGGGCCTTCTTCCAGATTTGTTAAATTTGTGGAGTGTCGAGTCAAAGTTGGGGAGGGTTGGGGTATGAGTCCAACCTTCTTCCTCCAGGTCTACTGTCTGGTTTCTCCTTGTTTATATATTTTAAGGAGAGGGGTATGAATTCCCACTTCAGTAGACTCTACTTTGACGACGTAAAAGGTGTCTCAGTCTGCAAAAAAATATTTTTCTTTGCCGAACAAGCGAGTTTCTTGCCAGCGTACCGCGCCAAATTTTTGTAAAAGCGCAACGCGCCTCAAGACACCTCACTACGTAGCCAAAATCACTTTGGGGTCACCACTGTGGAATATCTTGTCGTGAGAGATATTCTCACCAGAAGGAAATTCAACAGAATTTAAGCATGTTCAGCCACTTCGTACATAAGTATGGGTAAGCCAGAACCAGACCGAACACTGGCAATTTTAGAGTTGATTCGGTTGGTTTATATACGGCTTATTTAAACGCACACAAACACACGTACGTAAGATAATACGTACGTTGGTGAGAACAGCCAGGTTGCATCATCCCCTATCGAGATAAGAGATGGCTGGCAGGTTTGTGTACGAATTGTGAATCATCTTATTGTGTCACAATTCTGTACTCGTACATTACCTGCAAGTACGTACAGATAATTACGATCGAACGAGTTTTGTGTGTTTAACGTCACAAGGACGATTATTTGCCTGCCCTTTGGGGCGGCAACTGTTGTCGAGGGGTACAAGCCCCTTTACCTCATACCAGTGAGTCCCCACAGACCTTTTATTAAACTTAATTTTCATCCAACATTCCGCCAAATAATTTTTAATTCTTTTTTATTTATTTATTTATTTATTTATCGACTTATTTATTTACATTCTCCTTAGTTTTTCTTTTCGTTAGGATAACTTAAATTTTCTAGAGTGACTTGCTGCACAAGAGTTTTTTTTTTAATTTTTTTTTTATACTTATTTATTATATTAGGAAAATTTTAAATGAGTTTAGATATTATCATCGATATTAGGTTATTGCTTCCAGTGCGAAACACTCAACTAATTTTTTTGTTTTCAGGCAAATTTTAATCAAATGTCCTTTTGTTTTAAAATTTAAAGTGAAAAATAGACGATCTCATAAAAAACTAGGTAAGGCTTAGTTTTTTGGCAGGGGTAGCAAATAAATGCTAATGATAAACTCTAAGGGAAGATCCTCTGAATCACTTCTTTCCATCTTCGAAAACAAAGAAAAATTCATCTAGCGTAGCAAGCTACCGTAGAAAGGGTAGGTATTCTAAAAAAAAAAAATTAAATAAATAAGTATAAAAAAAATCAAAATATAAAAAATTTATTGTTCAAAAAAAAAAACCACAAAAATAAAAGTTGGATTTGTACTTTGATAATTTGGTGAAGTTGAATCATACGGAGTTTAGTAAATGATTTCTTGGCAAATAAAATAACATCAAGCATACTTTCCGACCAGCTTTTTTCATCTGGAATTCACTTTCTCTTCTTAGCAATACTTAGTTTACGATTTTTTCATGTAACCTCTACGCATGAAAGGGAGAGCCGATTGATATTAAATTTAGCAGAACGTTAGAATAAAATATATTCGACATCTGTACCTAATTTGATGACTATCTCTCCAAAATTACGTATTTTACAGCCGTTAAACTGCCAAAAATGCAACATGAAGGATAGGTACGATGGAAGTACTGTACGGCCAATCTGAATCAAAATCAATAGGCCTTATTCTTGTTCTGATCAAATTGGTTGCACCTAATTTCGTGTTTATCGGATAAAAACTGCAGCCTATGCAATGTCACATAGAAACGTGTACCTGTACGATTAATAGCAGTTTTTATTTGAAGACCTCTGTAAAAAGGGAGTGCGCGTAATAAATGGACCACCCTGTATACTAAAATAAAATTGTTACCGTTCGTTTACAAACGTATCCAGACATATTACACATTTTCTCCGATATTTTGTGTATAGAATCTTTCATTTTTGGAAATTTGTATTTAATTAAGTATAACTGGGGAAAATTTTCGAAAAACCGTACTAAGCATCAGAGAATCGTAGAAATGATATTAACAAAGAGTCGATGGTTATTTATAAGAAAAGCGTGGCTTTATTTTGAAATGGAAAGAAAATTCTTAATTTCTTTAACTTCACCGTAATACGAAAAGTTATGCAAAAGTTTTCAATTTAAAAAATTAACATCCATCATCCATTGCATAGGTAGGTAGGTAAGCTGGCAGGTAACTGAGCGACTCCGTCATTAGTCTGGCAGTTTCGCTCTCATAAAAATCCTGATTAAGAAATAAAAAATTTATGTCGTCCGATATTAGGCTCATTTCTCTGTCGGAAAATTTATTTTGATTGGCGAGGGGGTAAGTAATAAGTTCAAAGCATAAAATTTTCACGAACAATTTTAATTTCAAGCAACTACCTCACCTGCTCTTCATTAAAAAAAAAAAAAAAAAAAAAAAAAACAACGGAAAAATAAAATAAAGTTTTATTTTAACTGAAATTTAGTGCATAAAAAACCGAACAAATTATGCTTTTTTGACGGTTAAAAACCTTGAGACGAACGTTACGCCAGTATTTTGATAGGTACTTCAGAGAGTATTTACTATCCATTAAAAATTTATACTACGATATTCTTTCATCACCGAGAGGAAAAAAAAAAATTTGGCTTAAAAATTTATTTTAGGGTAAAAGGGTGCTTGGTAGTTCGTTTTATTTTTCTTGCAAATAATGCGTTTCTCATTTTGTAGCAAAGTTATGAAAAATAAAAACAAATAAGTAAAAGAGAAAGAAAGAATAGCAGGTTTTCATGACAAAAAAAAAAGGCTGAGAAGAAAAAAAAAATAAAAAAAAATTTTCCTCCAACATTAATTTACTCTTCTCAAAACCACAAAATCTTGATAAAATTATAAATATTCTAAAGCGAAGCTCAACGGCAGCACATTTAACAAAATATGAAAAGAAGACTTCGTTCTTCTTTCGTTGATAGTACAATTTGTGTTTTTTCTTCCCTCATTATTTCTACATTCTCTGCCAGCAATTTGTACAAATTTCATTGTACACAACACACTCGCAGAAAATATACAGTAAAACTGTAACTGAATTTTCAATTTTTAGACACGATCGTAACTTTTTTTCTTTTCCAACCGCCCCACCGCCGCCATATAGTTTAAAGCTGAATTATTGACAAATGATTGCAGAGAATACAGGTTTGCAGACGAACGGCACATGGTTAATGAATAGACAATTTTCGGCGCTAAATTTTGTTAATGATATAGCAAATGTCTTCATTTTACGAGGTAAAAATTTATAGTTTTTCCGCCACGCTCCTGTAACACAATTCGTTTTTATTGAAAATGCCTGGATGAAAAGAAAATGGTAAAGCAAGGGAGAGGGGATAGAATGGAAAACAAATCATGGCTGGCGTTTTAAAGGAGAAAATTACGTTTCGTGAGAAAGATTTTTCTACTTATTAATGTGAGAGAGTAATAGAGGAAAAAGAGATATAAAAAAAAAAACTGGCGCAGCAAGCCACGCTATAAAATGTATTTTCTTGATGATAAAAAAAAAATGTTTTAAAAAAGGAATAAAATATGAATAACAATTAACATTTTTCATTTTGCTGACGAAGATCGTAGTATATTGAAAATGATTATGTTTTCGTAGGTGTTTCGTACGAGTATAATTTATACCATCGTAATGTGTCTGTGATGATGATGAGAAATGAGACACGCCTTTTCTCTATCTTATCCTTTTCCTCATAGTAAATACCTAGGTACAATTCAAATATCTTCCTCTATAATATTTTGATTTCTCGCATCATAAATGAAATTAAAGTATTATCATTATTACTCCGTATAGTTTAATGCATTTGATTATTATCGCTTATCATCGATTATAATATGAAAAATCAAAATTTGACCCACTTTTGAATCCCCTGATAACGAAAAAAGGGCTGAGTGAAAAAATTATTGTCAAATTAGAATTCTGCACCTCAAAAAACTTCTCGAATGATGATGCATCACACAATAAAATATAATTCAAAATTAGGCCTCCTTTTGGAGCCCCAGTGGTTGAAGAATAAGTCAAATGGAAAAAATGAATGTAAAATTCGAAATTAGCATTGTGGGAACTCTCCCGTATGAGGTATAGGGGCTCGGACCCCTTGACAACAGTTGCCGCCCCAAAGGGGAGGCAAACAATCGTCCTTGTGACGTTAAATATACAAAATACGTTCGATCGTAATTACCTGTACGTACTTGCAGGTAATGTACGAGAACCAAATCGTGACACAATAAGATGATGTCACGATTCGTACGTGAACCGGCCAGCCATCTCTTATCTCGATAGAGGATGATGCGACCTGGCCGTTCTCACCAACGTACGTATTATCTTACGTACGTGTGTTTGTGTGCGTGCAAATAAGCCGTATATAAACCACCTGAACCGGCTCTAAAATCGCCAGTGTTCGCCTTGGTTTTGGCTTACCCGTACTTATGTACAAAGTGGTTGAACATGCTTAAATTCTGTTGAATTTCCTTCTGGTGAGAATGTCTCTTACAACAAGGTATTCTACAAGCGTTAAAAAAAAAAAACCACAAAGATGTGTATCACACAATAAAATATCAAAATTTGGTCTCTTCTCGAAACACTTGGAGGTCGGATAAAAATGACTGAAAAGATTCAAAGTTAATTTCTCAAAAAATATACTCTATGATGTATCATACAATAATATATGAAAAGTCAGAATTTAGCTCCCTTTTGAAGCCCTTGGGAGTGGAAAAACGAGTGGAATGAAAAAATGGTAGTAAGATTCGAAGTTATAGCTCCTCAAGAAATGTACTCCATGATGAATCACACAATAAAATATTAAAATTCTAAATTTGGTACCCTCTTGAGGCCCCTGAGGTCAAGGAATTGGTAGAATGAAAAAATGAACATCAAATTTGAAATCAGCGCCTTATAAAATATGCCCAGAGATGTATCAAACAATAAATGAAAGTTTATAACTAGGAGTGTCAAAATTTGAATTTTTTATACCTACAATTTTCTTTTTTTTTCTCATATTGAGCAGATTTTTTTTAGGCTTTTTTTTTTAATTTTGCCTAACAATATTTAGTCACACATCTGCATCAGCATATTGTTGATGTGGTTATTATTGCACCGTTTTTAGTTACTTTAAAACGTACCTCAGTACCACGAAGTTAGATATTTTCAGTATCAATAAATAAATAAATGGGTAAATAAATAAATAAATAAATGCAAAAAACAAAATTAAAATATCAAAATTATTTGGGAAAATGTTGGGTAAAAATGCGTTTAAAAAAATCCATAAAAATGCTTTAAAAAGAAAAAAATAATTTGTTCATGTAGGGACAATACTCAAATGAGGTATAGGGGCTCATACCCCTTGATGACAGTCGCCGCTTAAAGGCTGGCATATTTTTGTCTCTATTACATTAAACCAATATATACATATATGTTTGTATGTTCATACTTGTACGTATGTACAGGTAAGATACATTATACTGGCTATGACAAATTACCTGATAAGGATCTTGGTGATGTCAAAGACTGGCACCAAACACGCTGCATTGTTTCTTATCACCTTACGGAGGCAAGAAATGATGTAAACTATAACATAATACCATACGTATATGTATGTATGTGTGTCTGTGTGCGTGTGCCAAATCTAGTATACAAGCTCACAAAACTGGCTACAAAATTGCCAGTGTTTGCCTTGGATTTGGCTCTCCCATACTTAAACGTATGAAGTGGCAGAACATGCAAAGCTGTAGATTACATTCTACGTGTGAATATCTCTCACAACAAGGTATTCCACAGTTCAAAATTTTTTTCGAAGCATAGAACAGACTTACAAAAAAATAAAAATTAAAATAAAAAATATGATAAACAGAGAAAAATAATCCTTTTAAAATTTCACCAGTAAGATGTAGGACTAGTGACCAGAAATATTGGATTAAAAAGTTTTGTCATAAAATTTGACGGGAATTGACAAACCTAAATGGTAAGGAAAAAGCGTTTTAGTCGGTTAAAATATTAAGTGTCAACGAAATTCATAAATTCATAATTAATTGTATTGGGAAGTTATAAAATACGTACGCAAATTATTAAATGATTGCTTAGCAAATAAAATAATAATAAGCCTGATTTCTACTCAGCTTTTCGGTTTATTTGGAATTATCTACTGTTCCGAGCAATAGTTGATGATTTTTACGTATCATTTCTATACGTATGAACCCCGCTAAGGCAATTGAAACAGAATTTTTTTTAAATATTAGAACATAATTTATTCAATATTTGTATCTAATTTCGTGCCTATTGCTAAAAAATCACACACTTCAGAACCATTTAAGACCAAAAAATATAACATAATAAAATGTACTGGACGTGTACCGGACGTGTACCGGACGTACCAATTAGCCAATTTGGACCAAAAATAATAGGCTTTCTCCTTATCTAAATTCGATAAGTGTGCAGAGTATCGGATGAGAATTCCGACCTGGATCGGAACAAACAGAAATGTGAGTAAATGTACAAAGAAGTTTTATATATATATATATATATATGTAAGCTCTTTAGAAAATAATGAAGAATCATGTAGACACATCTTTCATCTTTCCATACTTAAAATCCATCAATAGATGAATATAATACAAATCTAATATATATATGAGAGATCTCTGCAACTCACTATATCAGCGAGTGCGAAACACAGACAGAAACTGTGGTTATTTTAAGAATGTGAATACATATTCTTACATATATATATATACACAATTTCAATTAGAAGTATCAAAAGTTTCCAAGAATCATGAAACGAAAAATGAATCTGCTCCCGACCCTTGGTCTTCATACCAGATCGATGTTAATATGTAGATTTTCTGCGAAAACCTACATAAACAGAGAATTTGACACTGAAAAGTATTGTTCCAGTTCATCCACGCGAGGAGGAAACTTCACACAACTGCACTAATGAAGCCAAACGAGTGAACTAGGTCTACCCCGAAACGTCAATTAAACTGTTCACTTCAGTTGGTTGATATCGACTTATATGCAGACAATAATAATTTGGAAAAATCATTTTAAAGACACGAAAAAGTAATTTTTGGTTGTTACTGATTTCTAATGCACACAATCTTAAAGATCAGTTAGCTGAACACACAGATAGTCAACGCTGCAAATTAATTACCACTGTTTAGGTTATGATAAGTTCCACTGTAAGAAATATGTATAATCTAATAGAGATAAAAATTATCAAATCGACCCATTTTTTCAAAACTAAGAACGTAGATTTCGAAAAAAAATTGTATAGAAAAGCGCCATAATCATTTTTGTAAAATACTATCGACAGTTAAAACTGAAAAGAAAAACATTTAAAAGAAAATCCATGATTGGATTGAATTTAAGGGCATTTTAAATTATACTGTATAACAACCACTTCAAGATTGATGATTGATATTGAGAATTTTTCAAAAATTATTGGTTATGCCGGAAAAAAAAAAAAATACTCGATGCATTCAGCTGTTAACCAAATGACATCCTCAGTAGAAACGTTTTTTCTTGCGCGTTTAACCGAATTAAATTGTACTTCGCCGTAAAAACACCGAGTTATGCTTTTTGCATAACCTCGGCAATAGTTTTCCACTTTCAAGTACCTACGTTTTCTTTGAAAATCTACTCATTAATCCTGATTCATACAACGAACTTTGGGGTGAAAGTGAGTACGTTTTTCGTTTTATGAAATTTTGGCAAGAAAGACTTGAGTTCATACACGTATAATTATACTGTATAGGTACGAGTATAAACCATTTTATTGTTACCAAGGTAGGTATAGTTCTAATTTTTGTCCCATAATCACGAAATTTAGAACGAACTTTAATACTAAGCCACGGACATGACCAATTGATTTTGGTGCGGATCGGCAGGACGGTACTTCCAGAATCACTTTTTTTGTTTTTATTATTTAACAATAAAATGCCTAATTTTGAAGCAATTGCTACAAAATTTAGATAAAATATTTGTATTCTAATATGCTACTAATTTTGGTGGAGATCGGTCGAACGGTACGAACGGTACAGCTATTTTTGATTTTACTTTAGCTATACAATGTTTCATTTTTGAACCAATAGCTATGAAATTTGAAAATAAATAGGGCCATAATTTATTGTAGCATGCTACGAATTATGGTGCGGATATGCCGAAAGATACTTCTGTAAAATTTATTTTTGCCTATTTTTGCTGACATTTCCCTTACATTGCTCCTCTTTTGTTTTTTGGCTGGGCGCCCATTTTTGGCAAAATGTGCCATGTTATAGTTACAGTAGCTTTCTTTGCCCCGTAATTTACGAGTTCATGTAGAACTATTTCTTTGCGGTTGCACATGTAACACCCATCGTTTTTACATAAATGTGCTTTTTATGATGTTTTAAAATTGCGATTTCTTTTTGACACTACATGGAATGTTTTTAATTAAAATGTTTTCATTTATTCTGGTCATTGGGCCGATACTGGTTTGTGTATTTGGCGATGATTAGATAATTATGTACCAGCGCGTTGTTTCCCTACAATCAGCCAAATTTGGTAATTATGAATTCAAATCATGGCTATGAGTAAAGAACGGATACCTGGTTGACTGTCTAAGTGGTTTGAAAATTATATCTCTGCCATATTGATTGATCTTTTAATCGCTAAGAACTAATTCATAAGTGTTTGATTAGATAGAATTTGTTTGTTTTTTGTTTTTCTGCCTTGGTTATGTTCATTTTGGAAGACTTCATTGGTACTCTGTGTGGCATATCACATACTTCAAATTGTAAGAAAGGGACTGACACAGCATGTATTGTGTGAGAAAATTATAGTGCATATCCCTTGTTTTCACTATTATTTCCATAATTAATAATATGATTAGAAAATTACAAGAAAAGCAAATTCAATAAAAATTTCTCTTCTTTCCAAAAGTACCAATCTTAGCTATGGTGGCTGAGGAATCATTGAGTGAATGAGGCGAAGGTTCTAGATTCAAAAAACCAGCAATTTTATATCAATTATTAGCTTTTTTTTTGTTTGTTTACTTTTAAACCGCTAAAAATAACTGAAAAATTGTATTTAAATTTTGTAAGTTTTTTTTTCCAGCAACACCAACTCTAACACTCTGACTTAAATAAAGGCTAAGGAATTAAGAAATGTGTGTGGATTAGACTACTTGTAGGAGGTTAGAAGCTCAGCCTCTCAATGACAGTGGTTATCGTAAAATGACTAATTTTGTGCACTGCACATTAAACACAATGTACGTTTATTTGTACTTACTTGTAAACACAAGCAAGTATGCTGCAACATCCGGACAGTGACAAATTGATAGTTCACATATTGGATGTCACAATCTGGCTTATCAGTGCATATGACATATTTTCTCCGTTGCCATAGCAATGATAGAATATGTTGCGATTAGTTATCACACAATATATGTATTCCTAACGTATGTGTCTATGTGTGTATATAATGAGCCAGTATATCAGGCCACAAAATTGTCAGTGTTTGCCAAGATCTTAGCTCCCCCATACCTTGTGTATGATATGTAGTGAAGACGCAAATAACTGCAAAAAACTTTCCGTTATCAGAATATCTTCCACAATGTAAGATATTCTACAAAATGAAATATGAGATGTTGTTTCAAAATTGAAATGTTGTGTTCAATAGAAGTGTCAACTTTGCAATCAGTTTTTCATAAATTTCAGATGTGCAAAAATTTCATAATGGTTGATAGACAGAGTGCACATGCGCAGCCAAGACAGTGATTTAAGAATCTTAGCAAGTTCTAAGCTGCGGGCAGCGTGAAATTTTACTTTTTAACATTGGAGTAAAATCTCCCACTTCACATATAATTAATACGCATGAAAACGTACGTTTTGAGGTGGGTGTTGCAAAAATTTGTTTCTGTATTCGATTTTGGGCTTTTAAACACTTGATTTCCTCTTTTCTCAAGTCTGTTTCTGCTTCCATTTTGTTTGGATAAATTCGATTCTTCAACTGTTTGTCACAGGCTGCACCATTCATGTTTTGTTCAGTGCGTGATCTATCCAAAATTTTAATTTTGTTTTCTGTCATACCATTGTGTTCATTTTGAATATACTTGATTTTGAATGTATCGTAGTACAAGAGACCCACCACGAAATCAAAACAATAAAAGCTGTACATATTTTGAAACATAATTAAAAAATTATAGCAATTAAAGCCACCAAATGAAAATCGAAATGGCTCATGTAACTCATCTACATGAAGACTCGAAAATCGTAATTATAATGAAATTATTTTGTGTTAATTTGTTTTTTAGCAGACTTATTTGGGATTTCGTTATCGTTTTTATTTTCCTATTTGAAACTATTTCGATTTCATTCGTTACGAGTTATATTAAATTTCGTCTCGTGTTTTACAGAATAAAAAAACAAAAAAAATCGTAAATTTCAATATCAAAAGTTAATATTTTCGACGACTAAATTTTCGGTATAAAAAAAGAAATTTTTTCGTGTTTTAGGATATTTGATTTTATTTTTTTAACCAAGAATATTTTGAAATATAGAGGATAGAGAAATTGCAATTTGAATAACATTTCTACGATTTTAAATAGCATCTGCAACGGACGCCAATTTTTTTTCTTCACTGATGATGAGAAAAATAAAAATTCGATTTGATTTTTTCTGAGCAGTTGACTAAGCCTATCTTTGTTCCTGCCCTAGTTGGCTCTACACGAAGATCTGGTTAATATTCCATCTCTAAAAAGAAACTTCAATTGTTCTTTCCACCATTTTTCTTTTTCCGTGCTGATGCAAAACATAATACAATTACCAAACCTTAGCATGATTCAGACAAACTTTAAAAAAATAGTACTTATAACTTGCTTGGTATAAACTTTTTCAGCTCAGAAAAAAAACGAATGAACAAAAATATAATGGGATTTACAGCCTAGTATTTTCTAAATCCAAGGACGTTGGTGATTTGAGAATAAAACTGACGCAAGATTACAGAAAAAGAAAAAAAATTCGTCAAAGTTTTCCTAATTTTTACGCAGAAAATCCGTTTTGAAACGTTTATTTTATCGAGTAAAAAGCGAGAGATAAAAAGAGAAAAAAATATTGGGCACATAAATGCTGAAATGGGCCAAACAAAACAAAAAAATGTCGGTTGAATTAAGGCTGTATTGTCGTGAGTCAGCTTTTATTTGTTTTTTCAAGTTGTTATTCAATCTTAAAAGTTTTTGGATTTTGCTTTGTCCTGCAAATTCGTTATTTTTATTTCTGTACGATTAACTTAAGAATATTTTTGTTTTCATCAAGAAATATAAAATATACATTAAGTATAATTTAAGATGTGGAAAACGCAGCTGAGATAACATTTAAGAAAAATTTAGTCTAAATCAAAAAACACAAAATCTAAATGTCAGTCTGAATTTTGATTACTTTCACTTTCAGAACTTTCTTGCATAAAAGGAGGAATGGGAGAGGAAAAGAGATAGAGAAAGAGTGAGATATGTGTATATATATATATATAGAGAGAGAGAGAACGTTATTTTAAATTCAAATCAGCAATAGAACGTCAAAATTATGAGCAATCGGCAAACATTCAGGGTATATTTGCCAAAAAAAAAAAAAAAAAAAATAGGAAAAGCATTTTTTGCTTTTTAAAAATTTCAGCTTAACACATAACATAGTGTAATGGTTTTAATGTCTTTAAAAAAAATTATTTTTGATGCGTGAATACTTTTTGCTGACTCATGTACCAAAAATTTGACTAAGTGTGAAATGAGGAAAAAAAAATAAAGATATATTAATCCGTTATATGAAACTTTTGTGAATGTTGTACGATAAGGTATAGTATAAAAATTTGTTTTCTTTTAATTTGTAACATGAAGACATTAATTTTCTTAATAACGGGGAGAGACTATATGTATATGCATATATATATATATATATACATTAATCAAAATTTTAATTTGGTATTTTTGATGCTTCTGTTCTCATTTAAATTCGCAGCAGACTGAAAAATTCGTTGACAGAGAAAATTTTTGTGTTTGTCAACCTACATGTTTATATAAACTCATTTTCCCTAACTTAGTTATCTTACTTTTCATTTTTACTTCTCACAGTGCACATCCTAGTAGCACTTAAGTTTAAAGTAAAAATATCAACTCGCATGTTGGCTTTTGCCATCATTGCACAGTAGTTTTATTTTGTCAAATTTGTGCTCAGTGAATTTTAGTAACAAACTTATTGTTCAAAAAACTAATAATGTTTTTTTTTGGCAATAATTTGAAATGTTTTAGAAAAGTTTTCGTAATCCAGTGAAATTTTCTCAAAATATATTCGATGTCTAAGACCCAGCAAACCGATATATGGGGGAACTTCAAATTTTTAATTCAAACCTTTGACAAATTATTTATGGACAAAATTGTGCTTCAAATGTAAATTTTTCCAATGAGTGAAATTTGTGTTTTCACTTGAGATTTGCACTCTGAGTAATCTCTATTTCATGTTGGACTTTTTCTTTCTTGATATTGTTTTAATCAGAAGCTGAAAGTTAAATTTCGGACCCTTTTCTGCCTAGAGGGGTTTCAGCCCAAAACTAAAATCTGCTTCATTTTAAACAAAAATTACTCCAGAAATTATTCAACACATTGAAAGTTTTTGTTTGAGAATCCCATGTGTTGAAGCAGAATTCCATAAAATAAATATGGTCAAAATTTTTGGTTCAAATTTAAACAAAATTCTCCTGCAAAATTCATTCATTTTGTTGCTGTTTTTCCCTGGCATTCACGAAATTTTCTCTACTCCATTGTTGGTCTACGATTTTGTCAAATCAGTCAAACAGTCAATGAATTCTTGTTGATGTTGCAAATCTTAATGGGTCCCATTGCTGCTCTAATAGCTTTGTTCCATCCAACTGGGATATTCCTAACACTAACAAAAGTTGTAAGGATTTATTATTTATTTATAAATTGTGTTAACTGATACTTCAAGGTATGTGTCCTTTTTATTAGAATGATTATGAATAAAATTATCTTCACGATTGAGAGGATTACCGACTCATATGAAATATAAGGGCTCATACCCCTCAACAACAGTTGCCGCTGAAAGGCTGGCTTATTACTCGTCTCTATGACATTAAACAAATTCAGTAAACACTTGTACGTTTGTATGTTCCTACCTGTATGTAAATGCGGGTAAAATACGGACTATCAACAGAGAAAATCTCGACAATGTCACAGAATAGTAGCAAACGTCTTTATATCATTTCTTATCAGTGACTAATGAGAAATGACATAATTAGATGATGCAATATTGTGCATACATGTATGTGTGTGGATCTGCGTGCATGTACCAAAATGTACTATATAAACTCAGGAAACTGGCTACAAAATTGACAGTGTTTACCAAGTTTTTGGCTTCCATGTATGTAAATACAAAGTGGCAGAACATGCAAATAGCTGTTAGCTGCCTTCTTGTTGAGAATACTTCTTCATGACAAGGTATTCCAAAATTACTTTCATATCAGATAATTTTGTGAAAATGTGTTAATTTCCTCCTTATTTGATTCGAAACAATGAAAGGTTGGATTGATTTGGAGGAGGATTAGGAGATTAATACTTGTTGTTTTAAAAAGGAAATTGGAGGAATACACATATGTGCTAAGGGGGACTTGTATCCATGATTCCTGGCTTATTTGGACATATAAATTTATTATTTGTTTGGAATAAATTCGTGTTAGGAAAACTGGTGAGAGTGAAAATATGTGATGGGATACCAGTTAATAATTTCATCTTTGACAGGTGGGTACCCCCCCCCCACATGTACCATAATACTAATGTTTAAAAATAAAATTTGAATTGGTCATCGCAAAGAAATAACACAAAGGAGTTAGTTTACGGACTTGATCACCACTTTTATTTTGAACTGGAACAAAAAAAAAAATACAGGTGTGGTTTAAATGACAGTTAATCTAGAAGATTATTTCGACACAATGGGGAAAAATTGATTAAAAAAGAAACATTTCAGGCGAAGAAGGTTGTCCCTAGATAACCCTTTTTTTGCCACATTTCTGTAAATAGTTCAACCTGCGGAGCACTAGGTATCATAATAAATTTACATAAAAATGAATTTTTAAAATATGAGCTTTTATAGTATACCTACTACAGTCCGTTATCACCCATTGTATGATTAAATCAGATCATATGTCCAAAATTATTCTAACAAAATAAAAAAAAATTTTATTTAATTTAAAAAAAAAAAAAAAAAAACTGAAAAATTGAAAACAGAAGGACTGTTAGGGATATGAACACGCATCTCAACGCCACAACTGTTAACACAGAGAGAGTAATGAATAAACTACAATAACATGCATTTTTGCGTATCAAAAGGTAGGGCAACTGCAGCGCTTGCAGATTTTTCAAACCGAACTGCAGCACAGAGACTTAAATAAAAGCTTACAATAAAAATAGAGCCAAAAGAATGAACGTTCTGAGGCACGGAAAGGTAAGATATATAAAAAGAATAATGGTTTTGAAAACCAATTCTCTTCCGATAGATTACTACCAAACAGAGTTGAAAGAATAATTTTTTCATTGTACTTGACTGCAAAAACAAAAATAATAAAACATCGTATCAATCCTCCTTTGTGAAATCAATTTTCTTTAACAGTTTATAATCGAAAAATAAATTGTCTACAATTTTGAAGAAATTGATACTGCCAAAGAAAATGGTAAATAAATTTCAAAGCCGAAACTCAAATATTTGGTCCATATGCGTACAGTGGTTGGCCTCCTTTTCCTGTACTTATTTAAGAACTGGAAAATCTGATAATTACATCGACTCGTGAACTGAAAACGGATTCGTTTTGAATTAATGTAGAGAACCCATATCAAACTAACAGAACTTAGGTAAATTACGTGCGGTGAAAAAATTAATTTTAAAACCCTCACCAGAGGCTTAACCAAAAATCCGGTAAATTTGCGTCCAATATGCAGCCACAAATGAACGAACGATTTTTAGCAATTTCCTCCATAAAGGATCAACAAAATTCGGTGCGAATAAAGGACAAAAAGGTGTACGGATACTTGAGAAGGTCGCCAAAATTTCAAACTTCTACTCTTTTTTTTAAACGCTTTTATTTTACGAACTACTGTGATTTTAAAATACCTACACCAATACCGCAGCCAACCCTTCCGCAAAGGAATAATATTTATTTCGCATGAAGCTAAAGCCAAAAATAAATAAAATCTTATCTTTAAAGAATTCGTTTTTAATCAATTTTTTGCTTTGTTCCTATATTTGGAATTCGTAATACGTGCATAATAATAACAGAGTCGTTCCTACCAACATTCGCATGAAATCAATTCCAACTTACTTTAACGAATACGTCGATAATGCACAATATTCGTTACGACATATCAAAATTCTCGATTACGGTGAAAATCGGGACATGTCTGCCACTAACATCGCAGCTCGTATCGTATTTGCCATATTGGACTGAAGAAAAAAATGAAGGAGAGAGAAAAAAAAAAACAAAAAAAAAACCAGCGCAGGAATAACGAGAGAGAGAGAGAGAGAGAGCGAGAAGACAACAGAGGCAAAAGTAATTTCCAACATCGTTTATACGATATTATTGGAAAACCTACGCCATTTGGTGGCCAAGTACAGCTTTCAAGGTTGGAGCATCAAAAATAAGTACCCACGTAGTTCAAATAACGAGACCGAAATTCAAATTTACTTGTGGTTGACAATCGATTGGATGGACCGGCTTTAATTTTCTCCAACGAAATTAATCTTTCCTTTGGGGGTGAACAAATTTTGCGTTTTTCGATTCGAGACGTTTATTCTGCAGTCGAAACGATACAAAAGTTGGCATATAAATGTAGCGTCGAAGGAAAGATCGAATGAGTATACGAAAGCTTTCCAACGACGTATAGTTACCTACATTAATTTCTGTAACCCCAGCCCATTTATAAAACGACGAACAAAAGCGACGATAGGTAATTAGCGTAAGGTACAAAACGTTGGCGCGAGACGCGGTATCTATAATCGTTAATAATTATAAATATGTGCACGCGACTTTGGCGAAGGAAAATGTCGACATATTGATGTTCAGACACTTAGTATGAAAAATTACGAGGACTAATCGAAATATCAAACTATCGCAAAATAGGCAGTGACGCTGGTAGGAAATTGGCCGCCGAGGACCAAGAAATGAGCCGCCCGTACCGCAGTCAAAAGAGGAAGACCAAAACTACTAATTTTTTTTCAACATTTAAGTTCACAGACCTTCTTCAAAATTTTTTCGCTTCCTAAAATCTGCAACCAGGGAGCGCATTTCCCTTGCCCACTTAGTTTCGCAGCTGAAAAGAGAACGTCATAAAAACATGTCCAATATCCAATACCCGTAAGTTTTGGATTTTATTATACAAATTCAGATAAATTATAACGAATAGATACGAGAACCACCAGCCATTGCAGAGGTACACGAATTGATTATTTTATTAGAATGGATTGATAGAGTAAAAACTGTAACGCTGCAGCAGCTCCGATAGAAAGGTAGGTTTTCAAAAAATGCAAAATTAGATAGTCACTAAAAAGTTATTAACAGATTGTAATAAATATTTGTTCCGAATTACGTTCCTGTTGATTCAAAATTAGGCATTTTATAGGCGAAATAAAAACGAAAATGGTGTTACTGAAGTATCGTACGACCTATCCGCACCAAAATTTATAGCAAGTTATAATATTTGTTACAAATTTCGTAGGTATTGATCAAAAATTGATAATTTTATGGCCAAAACAAAAACGAAAATGACTATACCGGAAGTACCGTACAGCCGATCCTCAACAAAACATGGAAAATTATAATACATCATGGTGAATATTTGTTACAAATTCCATAGCTATTGATAATTAAAAATTTTATAGCCAAAACAAAAACGAAAATAGCCATACCGGAAGTACCGTAGGGTCGATTCGCAATAAAATTAATAGATTAGGTCCTTGGCATAGTACTAATGTTCATTCCAAATTTTGTTCCAACTGGATACAAATATCATGGTAACAAGAATTTGGTTTTTAAGAGCATCCTTCGCTCTCTTAATCCTTTTATCGACAAACATGGGTTACTTCACTCAGCTACTCGTTTAGCCAATGCCAATGTTTCCTACGATCGTAAATGTCCAATTATTCTGCCTGCTCAAAGCCAATACATAAAATTGTTAGTCAATCATTTTCATACCAAGTACTTTCACGCAACGCAATCCTTTATCCAAACTCAAATATTGTTGCGTTTTTATGTTACTGGTCGTTTGCGTAATGTAATTAAAGGCGAGCTGAAAACCTGCGTTACATGCATGCGCTACTCAACTGATTATAGTCGTCAAATTATGGGTGATTTGCCAAAAGATCGACTTGTTGTAAATCGGCCATTTTCTCAGGTTGGCATCGATTTTGCTGGACCTTTTCAATGCAAACCAATGGTCAAGCGGTCCAAAGTACGCTTCAAATCCTATGCATCCACTTTTGTGTGTTTTGCATCCCATGCAGTCCATATAGAAGCAGTACTATCGCTAACTACCGAATATTTTCTTAATGCCCTGAAATGTTTCATTGCTCATCGTGGCATTCCACACACCATTTATTCCGATAATGGTACCAACTTCAAAGGCGCGTCCAACTACCTAAGTTTTCAAGCCGATGCTATTCAAGAGTACGGGCTCAGTGAGAAAATTACGTGGCAGTTCAACCCACCTCGTGCACCTTATCGTGGCGGAGTTTGGGAAGCTGCAGTTAAATCGATGAAGGCGCACTTAGTCCGTGTAACCAAAGACCAAGTTATGACCTTTGAAGGCCTCTCGACTATTCTAACACAAATCAAGGGTATCCTTAACTCTCACCCACTCGCTTATCGTCATGTTAATGAGCGAGAATTCGATGCTCTCTGTCCAAGTCACTTCCTCATTGGGGACAGTCTGACAACTTTACCAGAAACCGACTTTTCGCCAATCAACTTGTCCGCTTATTACAAAGATCTACGTCAACGAATCAACTCCTTTTGGTACCAGTGGTCTCGCGATTACTTGGCTCAACTTCAATCTCGAGAAAAATGGCAATCTTCAACTCCCTCCATCGCGATAGGAGATGTCGTCATTCTTTGTGAACACGATACCAAACCTGCAGTATGGCCTTTAGGTCGTATTACTAATGTATTTCCAGATCCTAAGAACACTATTCGTACTGTTGAAGTTTTCGCTCGAGGTTCCGCAAAAACTCGCAATATATCCGCTGTCATTCAATTACCCCCCTCCGAACCTTTTTCAGGGGGGAATATATGTTAGCTCACGATTCTTTGGAATCGTAGGCTCCTTTAGTTTTCTTGATTTTTTTGAGAATTATTTTGAATAGCCTGTGTTCTATCAACGACGAGAATATTTTTTTTTATCTGCGATTGGGTTTTTACTTATCTATTATTACGTCAATGTGTTAACTTGCCTCTTCATTTCTTTAGCCGATTCGATCAGTTCTTGTTGACTATTATTTTTTCAGTATTCGTATATCTTTCGATGCCTAATGTCCAGTATATTTTCTCTGATGTTTGTTTTCAAATACAATTTTTATAAACTTGGTTTTAAAGGCTTTTTTAATTTTCTTTACCCAACAATTTGGTCCTTATAAGTATATGAATTTGAGATATTAGTGCCAAAATTTTCCTCGAGTTATGAAATGAAAAATGTACGTACCCCCACCAGGTCATCCCATGACACCAAGATTAATAAGTAGATTTTCAATAAAAAACCTACTTGAAAAGGTTCTTTTCACTTTTTTGGTATATAGTACGACAACGGTATTAGGTAATCTCAAAGTTGTAATAAAAAATCCAAAATATTGTCGCCTAGTTTTACAAACTGGCTGCAATTATGCAAAGCAAATGAAGTAAGGATAAATTTAGATTAAAAAACTAGTTTTTAAAAAATGAGCTTTTATAATTTGAGAAAAAAAAATTCTCATCCCTGATAGGATTAAGACATCTGAGCTCTGTTTGATAAGATTACACTCCTACACTGGTAGGGATATTCCGCAAATATTCAAGTAAAACTTGGCGCAAAGTCACATAAGTAACATTTCTACATTTGTGGAATTACCCTCCTGTTGTAGGTTGGTGTAAGTTGGTGTAGTCCTATCAAACAGAGCTAATGTATTTTGAATGAAAGCTACCATGACACCAAGGTCATGGATCTAGCAAGCGATGAAACTTACGTAGAAAAAGAGAGCAATTGATAATACCTGATAACTGATAATAATGTTTTACTCTCCCAAAAAACACTGCATTCGCACAATAACGCGAATTAAAACGGACGTTTGCATTTGCGTGATAAATCCATAATTCGTAGGTACACTTATACTTATTTTAAAATAACAAGACAGAAATAGGCGAAAGAGAAAAACAACTGATAATAAAAACGAATACGTGTGCATGTGTGCGTGTGTTGCAATATGTGAAAGCAGCGCTGAAGTTGGTCATCCTGTGTACTTCAATAAATTGAGTAAATAGAATAACAGGGTATAATAAAACTGTTCAAAGCTAAGCATTTGTTTCTTATTCCTCGTGGTGAGTTTGTAGATCAAATTTACACAAAATTTTTTGATACACTGCTTTTAGTATAACTAGTTCCGCAACTGCAGGTTACACGACACATGATTACTGAACATTCTAGGTAAATTTTGTAGAATCTACTCATTGTGGAAGGTGGCATAACGTGACTTCGGGAAAATTTCACAACAATTTACCAGATCATGGTTCCCAGACCCCAAAACCACCCTTTCCTCAAAAGTTTATACAGATATTTTGGGTCTACATCTCAGTCAAGTTCAACGACGAACCAAGTCTACCCATTAGTTTCCAATTGTGGTTTTTTGATATTTCCTTTACGGTATACAAAATTTTTAAAACCTATGATGAAGGTAACCTTCTAACTTGAAATTCTGTCCATTCTAAACCAAATCTACTTTTCCGACTGGCATGCCATTTGGATTTTTTTCTTTAGGTATTTCAACTTTTAAGTTGTGCCATATATTATCAACCTTCAGAGGGTTTCGAAGAAAATACTCTGTTTACAGATGTTGTGATAAGTCAGATATATATATATATATTTTTTATTATTATTTTTCTTACCGATTAAAACTTTTATTGGAGACTTTTGAAATTAATGCAAAGGCTATAAGATATCACTTCGATGCAGTGCAAGTTTGGAGCACCATCCTTCACTAATAAGGTGATAAATGTAATGAAGCGCAGGAAATACAGAACGTGATGAAATATAGACGCAGTTTTTTACCTTTCTTGATTGTTGTTTCATAATAAAGGATTCATTTTCACTCACAGGAGAGAGCTTCTTCTGACGCAAACTTCTGAAGATTTAACCGCATCGATGGCGTTTCAAAAGATTTTGTCATGTAGGTGGTCTTCGAAGCATTTAACCTCGAACGACGACACGTACACAAAGTTTTTAGAAATGTCATCTGTGAAAGAACTTTTCTCCCAACAGAACTTCGGTCAGTACCAGCAGACGTATGTACGTTATACAATTAATATATGATAGAGGCACTAAAGTCACTAAAATCGCTTGTCACAAAAACAATTATTAATTTTAGAAATATAGGTCCACGAGAGGCAACCTTTCACATAATTGAAAAAGTTTTCTTTTTCATTCTCTTTTTTCAGTTGGAGGAAGTGCGAACCGGAAAAGTTTTGAACATAAAGTAGCCATACAAAACGACACACGAGTGCTTTTCTGTTTTAACGTACTTATAACAAAACTATGATTATCGTGTTAGCCCTTTCCCAACCAACCTCCATAACACACTGCTAAAACGTTGAACGATAAAATGTTATTCTCCATTACGCCAACAATACAGTATGCTATAATGAAAGCTCCTAACTCGCCAAAATAAAAAACTCTAGCGCAGCAAGAAACGCTAGAAAATGTAGGTTTTAAAAACGAAAGAAAAAAAAAGTAAATAAATAATTGAATATTTAATGAAATTGAATTATGTCAAACTTAATAAATAATTGCTTGTCGAATAAAATAACATCAAGAGTGCTTTGATGACAGATTTTTTCTTTCAATAATATATTATCTTCTCTTCTTAGCAATAATTTAAAATTTTTAAAATCATTTTTACACGAGAAATTTAAAGTTGGTTAAATACAAATTTCACAATTTGTTAGAATATAATATAATTTTGTGAAATTAAATACAATAGAAAAATGAAAATTATCAGGAAGAATGTTGGATAAATATTACATTTCAAATGAAATTTTAAAGAAATTCATAATAAAGAGAAAGAATGAAATGTTTTATAAAACACGTACTTCCCCAAATTATTAAATCATTGCTTGGATAGTTTTACAATAGAAATTTAAACTCTAGTTTAAGATTCAAAATTTGTTCGGTTTTACATTAGTATATCAGTTGCCGTTCACTTAAATCAATGTTTTTTTCTCAAATTCAAAAAATTTAATGTTTTATTGGTGGAAATTTAATTTGTGACTGTGGAATACCTTGTCGTGAGAGATATTCGCACTAGAAGGTCTTCAACAGTATTTGCGTGTTCTGCCACTTCATACAGTTAAGTATGGGAGAGCCAAATCCTCGGCAAACACTGGCGATTTTTGAGCCGGTTCTGAGAGTTTATATACAGAATTTGGCACACGCACACAGACACACATGCATACGTACATGTACGTAATTATGTCATGCGTTACGTCGTTCCTTGCCTCTGTCGAGGTGATAAGAAACAACGCAGCGCGTTTGGTACCAGGCCGTGACATCACCGAGATCGTTATCAGGTAATTGATCTCGGCCTGTGCAATGTATCTTACCTGTACGTACGTACAGGTACGAACATACAAACGCACCAGTGTAAATTTGTTTAACGTCATAAAGACGATTATTGCCAGCCTTTGGGCAGCCACTGTTGTCGAGGGTGCGAGCCCCTATTACCTCATACGAGTATTGTCCCCACAGTGACATTAAATGCAAAATAAAATTAATAAATAATTGATAAAATGATAATATTTCAATAATATTTGAGAATTGGACAGTGTTTAGCAATTATATAAATTTGCAGTTGATCAATAAAAATAAATCTCGTGATAAACCAGCCAATGAAAAACTTGAACCATTAGTTAACTCATGAAAATCTAGCGAAAAAGTTAAATTGTGGTTCACAATGGTTGAATTTAGTTTAACTGATTGTAAAGCGATGTTTTACCTCTGAACCAGTGTTGCCAGATGCTGAAAGTAGAATTGCCATATACAAGTCTCCAAAAAGCCGTATTTTTTGTTTTCCCCTGTAAAAGTGTAAAACTAACTTATCAATGACCTTTTTTTTTTTTTTTTGATCCTTTTCTATTAAATAAATTTTTTTTCCACAAATTCAGTATTATATCGATCTAAACAAGCTAATAAATTGATGCGAAATAAAAAATGATAATAGCCTTCACGTCTTCACGATTAAATATTTCGATACTTCCGCAAAAAACAAAATAAAATGATGAAAATTTGCTTGAAATTTTTGAAAAAAATTTACAAAAATGGTGAAACTGGTAAAAGCCGTATTTTTAAAATGAAGCCGTGTGTGGAAGCTTAACAGCCGTATATTTTGCGTACGGCTCAAACTCGGGCCATACGGCTGTATTATACCTAAAATAGCCGTACGTTTACGGCCGAAGCCGTACATCTGGCAACACTGCTCTGAACGCTGTTTAAACTGCTATTGCAAAACTAACCCTGTGATTCATGATGATTGAATTAGATTCAATGGATTGAAAACTACCTTTTACAACTGAACCTAGTTCAAATTTTGAACTTGGTTCAAATTATTATAGTAAAACTAGCCCTTAGAAAATTAAGTTAACACAAGCCTGCATTTGACTAGCTTCTTTCTTTTATTTAGACTTTATATTTTTTTCTTAGAAATAATGTAAGATTTTTCAAATCATCTTTATGCAAGAATCACTGAGCCGTTCGAAACTAAATTTTGCAGAGAGATGGAATATAATATGTATATTTAATGTCTGTGCCAAATTTAAAATCACATATCTTAAAACCATTTAATCCACAAAAATGAAACGGAATAGGATATAACAGACGAACCATACGACTAATCTTTGCCAAAAACAGGGATTGAGAAATGGAAACCAAATTTTTTGGAAATAGAAATCTTGTTTTTTTTTGTGCTGGATACCGAAATAAATGAAAACACCAAAATTCTGAAGTGGTAACTGAATTAGAAACAATTAACCAATTAGTTTCCAGACCAATAATGGAAACGTAATGAAAACCTAATGATGAATAGTTTCCATTTCCATTTCTCATTTGAATGATTTTTGATCTGAAAAAAAAAAAATTGAATAAATATTGAAAGAATATCGATATTGTTTGGTAAATATCTATTAGGACAACCAATCCTCTTCCCTTCAAACTCCTGTAAAACACTGGACTTTCTTTACATAAACACTTTTATACTCGTGGCTACACTGATACTCGTTCTGCCCCTCATTCGTTCAACTCTGTACATACTTGCTTCTAAACACTTTCTAAAACTCTGTACTTCACAAATTTTTCTTTGTTGCAATCACACGCTTATCATATCTAGTGCCAAAATTTTCCCGGGGTCATTAGACGAAAAACGAACTTACCATCACCCCTGGGTCTCAATATAACATCAATTTTAATACGTAGATTTTTTTTAAAAACCTACATAAAAAGAAGAAAAAGAAGAAACTTTTCCACGCAGCAGTGTAAGTCACGTATCGGCAATACTAGACCCTTGATAAAAATATTTTACAAAATTTGACGCCGAAGTTTATATAGTAGCTGCGTACTACTTTTTTTTTCTACCACTTTTTGCCTCAATTTATATTACACTTTGATGTTTTTCCAAACAAATTCATCGCATTATTATTGCCGATTGTATCGAAATTGTTATAAGAAAAATATCAACAAGTGTAAAATCGTGAAAATATAAAAAAATATTTATTTTTCTTCTTTTTTTTTTTTTTTTTTCATTACATCCATTAAATAGACTTTGGTTTTATTATTCGAAATTATTAGCGTTCTCGGTTTCCATGTTTTTCCTTTTTTTTTTTTTTTTTTTTTTACTTTTTTATGAGCCATTTTGAAGAGTTATAATCGATTTTATGTCAGTTTGATGGTAAAAGTATAACTTCTTGAAAAGATACCCTTGACCGTCGGTAATGAGCGTTATTCGCTTTTTTGTGAAAAGAAATGTACCTATTTACAAAATATTACCTATCAACATTCTATGCTATCTAATTTGTGATCTTGTTACTCTCTCATTGACGTCAACAATAAGAGGTTTATTCATTTGACAAAAAATAAAATAAAAAAAAATAAATCGAGATTTCATCAAAAGTAGATTAAATAAAGGCAATTATTAGGTATTTCTAAACTGAACAATGGTAAAGTTAAAATCAATCTGCTGGTTGGAACTCGAGAGAAATGGGCGTATATTAAGAGAGTCCTGGTGGTCTGAACCCCCTTAGCCAAGAAAAAAAGGCTTAATCTCCACAAATTTTGTATTTTCATCAGTTTTGATTTTTTGTTGTAGGGAGCTCAGAAGAGACCACCAAGAACGTATGGACGCCCTTTAGGACGGAGCTATATACGCCTTTGGTAGGAGAGTTCATCATCAGCAGATTTAGTCGAAGTTCACTCGTATTCGATAGGGCAAACTCGAAAGTGGACAAAGCATCAAAACTGATAGATTTTCACCACTGAATATTATCAAAATTAATGAGGACATTGAAGTAATCGCTAAATTGCTCTACAGCTATTGATCACGGTTTAAAATTGAATTCCCAAAACTCACAGCTAATTCTGACTGGACTGTTGTCTCAAATATGGAGTCGTTCGTTCTAACCTTCTATCGTTAACTCTCAACGGGGTTCCACATCGTTCGACAAAATGTGGTAAGGAATTTCGGTATGTTACTGGACCAGGTAGAGGTAGCTGCGGAAGAGCAGTTTAAGATCAAAAGTACTAGAATCGAATGAGGAGGTCTATGCCGGGAGGTGGACCGGTTGGTTGATACCTCTATCCTTAATCAGTAAAATTCTTTTTAGAAACAACCATTGTTCGATGGGTTCCATGAATAAAACGGTTTATGGGCACAAAACGTTACTTTTCCGAACCAAATAACTCTTTTATTCACTTTGTCATACCTATCTTATCAAACCCTACTAAACTAACAATTAATTCGTTTCCCAAATATAATTAGTACTCAGTATGATTTAGCTAAAATTCCGTTGCAATAATCCATAGTGGGAGGTAAGATGAGGTAATTTTTTTTGATGTGTAAATACCTTAGCTCTTGGTCTATGTTAGTGGCTAAATGAGAATTACAATTATCACATTTGCGTAACTCTTACAATTGTCACTCTATTTTGTGTGTGTTACATGATGTGTAGGTGTGTGGTTGTGTGCATTGAGGCGTCCGAAATTGATTCCTGCCACAGTTGCCAATATTTTATGAGGCATACAAAATCGATTCCTGTCACGTGTCATAAAGTCAACCTTTAATGTATAGTGGTGTTTAAATGCTAATGACGTCACAATGTCCTAAAGTTAGGGCATCATGCAGCCAAAACACTGATTCGAGGGGTCTTGAATTGTGTCTTCAAGACATTTTATTTTTTGACTTTGACTATGTCCTACGGCTGAATTCTTCTTGACTTGAATTAGGCTTCATCAGACACGGCAAAACGCAGCTTACTTTTGTCTTCATACCTCAGAAAATTAATATGACGAATCAGCAATAAGCTAAGTTGTGTGGAAAGAAAAGCCTAACGAAGTTTCGATCCATACAAGGTTCGAAACTTACAAAAACAAACAGCAGAATTATTTTGTCAAAGACTATAATTACAAAAGAACTATAGTGTCGACAAAGCGGAACAAAGCATAGTGTGTAGCGGAAAAAATAAAAAGTTAAAAAAAAAAGCTATTGCAGACAACAAGTAGGAGAAACCATCAGAAAGCTGTTGTGTCTTCACCTAATTGTGTGTCTTCATAAGTGATGATTTTGGTTGTGTAAAAGACTCCTAATATGAAACTTTAGGTCTCGGAGCTTTTGGTTGTAAGTGAGGGTGAGGTGAGAAAATTACTGACATAGATGGAATCAAATCCACTATGCGAAGAAAGAAGGCTCGATGCGGCCTTTATATGACAGAGCAAGGCAGTCATCTTGAACCAAGCTTGTCTGAGAGTTGTCTTCAACACACCAAATTTCCCTCCTAGCAGATGCCAGGAACTCCATCTGATCGTATTGTCGACTGATACTTCACCTCGTAGGTGTTTACAAAAGATCGCCTTGAAGTGCGATGTACAACTGGCGAAACTAAGAATGTCTTGTGTGTCGTCACTACTGATCCTTCATGACGAAAGAACATCCCTAATCTGCCTTTGTCTTCAACTGAACCTATCTGGAACACAAACTACCATCCTAGTTGTCTTCAAGGTAGATCAGATTGAATCATTTCTACATCCGAAGATGGTACACTTATAAAATTGCCTAACGTGAGGACTTAAACGTACGACTTGTGACTTGGACCTGCTACTATCCGCCTACACAAGAAGGACTCATTTGCAAAGACGAACCTAGTACCGGGTGTCGCCAGTGCAAAATCGAGAGAATGATGTGTGATTGTGAATGAAAAGAAAGTGAGAAGTGAATGTGTTACGAGATTGAGAGTGAACGAAAGAGTGAGTCTTTATTTTCTAGTTTTTCTTCACAAATCAGCTTATTTTGTCGAGGAAATTTCCCCACTTATTGTCTGCTAATTGCCTTCAAACATGCGTTGTCGATAATATAAAGCGAGAGGAATTACCAAAATGTCTACAGCCAATGAAATTACAGATATTAGAAATTAATATATGTCGACATACAATAGGCAAAAAGCGCACGTGGATGACTGATAAAGTACAATATAATAAAATATATTAGATGACTGCAAACCGCAAGCAAAGCGTGGAAGGAACAGAGATAAAAAAGGTTGGCTGCATTCATGTCCGTCGATGGGTTTTTACTTCTATTCGATTCGTCTTCATTTAATATATGTCTCATGGCGCCAGTCTTTCGGATCGAACCAAATTATTGTCTGAAATTGTCTGAGTTTGGAAAAGTTGTCGCTGAAATAAAATGTATTATAATTTCCTGAAAGAGAATCAGATTTTATTTCTGTCTTCATGTCTTCATCTGAATACGAGTTCGAATTCGGATAATATAATGTCCGAATTCGAATCTTGTCTCTCGAAAATTTGTCTGAATTTGTGACGTCATTACTCTGTCTTATGTTTGTCGAAAATAATTTTTATTTTGAGGTCCAGATCTCGGACTTCTCAGCATGCACAATGCTCACACACACAACCACACTATTAACTTAGATTTTGCGGGAATGGCCCGACGTTGGAAGTTGTTCAGGTATTTTTATGTTTACACATCAATTCTTCAATAGTATAGCTCCGGAGGAACTCACACTTTTTTCTTCTTTTTTTTTTCCTACAGAAAAATGCATTTTTTTATGCCTTTTTTATGTATACACTAGTGAGAGGTAAAGTGGGGTGGGTTTTTTTTTTTTACACAAAAAAGGCATTTCTTTATACCTTTTTTACATAGGCTAGTGGGAGGTAAGGCGAGGTGGGTTGTCCTCGTGGTTTTTTTTTTTGTTTTTAAATAGTTGGCGGTGAGGTAAGGTTGATTGTTTTTTTTTTTTTTTTTTTTTTTCCCAATAAGATTTTGTTAATTTTTATAAAACCATTCGAAAACAATTTGGAAAATAACGGGCGTTTATTTGGAAGAAATAATTCGGAAAAGTACGTACGGTTATAATTTTTTGTATCTAAAGTCAACCTGTTAGTTTTTTTTCTTATTAGAATAGTTAATTTTACTGCTACAACTTGTTGGGAAAAATTAATCTTCTTAATTCGTTCATTTTTCTGAATCAAAAAAGGTTGGTTCTGAAAAACGATTCGCCCCACTCAGTTAATCGAACATCATTTCTATGGTAATCGTGGAGTTAATAGATGGTGTGTCATCTAGTTGCATGCCCAACCATGTACTAAAGAACAAAGAGTGTGGAGTTTTATCACCGTGTAATATCATCCAAAAGTATAATCGCTGTGGGTTCAATATGGAGAGCTTTGGCAATCAATGAATATTCGTTCTTGCTCTCTGAGAAAGATTATTGAAGCATCTGACAATGGATCAGAGCTTATAAAAAAGTCTCCGAGTGCCTCAAACAGTGAAAAAAAATCAAATTACTTCACTGACCCCGTGAGCTTTGAAATCTGGTTGAAACTGGCTTCCTGAATGGAATTTAACTTTTGAAATAGCTAGTTTAAGTACTAGTACAAGAGGTGAAACATTTTAAAATTTTAGTAAAACCTGAATTTTTGTTTCAATTAGGTGCAATCCGAAACTAAAATTAAAAGCATGAATATATATTTATTCTGAATAAATCTTGAACAAAATATCAGCTATGTAACATCAATAAAGGATTATAAACAGGTGTTTTGAGAGACCTATCTTCTATTGACAGGAGCTCCAAGTTGAAATTTTCAAAAAACATTTTTTATGCAATTCAGGGACGCCAGCGTAACGGTTTTTCTCCTTAAATAACAACATTTGTACGTAAATATTCGACGTAAATTTTCTTATCTGCTCCTTCACTGATAAACTGATCACAGAGGGCCTTCAAGAAAATGGTTTAGAATATCAAAATTCAATTAATACCATCATAACTCAACTCATTTAAGTTAATTGATTTTTATAATGAGAAATACTGGCCGTGCCTGAACGATTAATTCTCACAGGTATAACAATTAATCGATTCCTCCGGCATCCACCAATTCCAACGCCATCAGCCAGCTCATACCTTCAGTGTTTAATCCCTAATTTTCACTCTCCCAGTCTAATTTTAGGAAATATTGATAGCATTCCGACATTACTCGAATAAAGCTCTTTCCATTGATACCTCTTTCGAGAAAATCAGACCATCCATAACGGCGTCAAAGGTAGAAATACGTGCTGTGACCTTATCGTATTAATACATATTATTATAATTTAAAATAAAATGAGATACTTTTCAAGATTACAGAGAACTCATTCAAAACAAAACTGTAGAAAATTATAAAAAATTTGATAGGGTTCCAAAAAAAGTAATGTAAAACTACTCCTTAAACTAATCACTAGCTTCCTAATTTCAAACTAACATTGGAGGAAATCTGATAGCCTTAGGAATCAGTAATTGACAGTCAGTGACAACCATCTTCATAAATAGACTTCACGGTATAAAGTATTTTTAGAATCAACGAGGAAAAAGTGAGAAAAAATACGACGAAATTTCGAATAAAAAGACACAACAGAGAGAAAAATTAAAGAGTATCATGACCAAAAAGTATATATACATTTTTTTTTCCTTTTTACAAAAAAAAAGTAATAATTTTGTGCACTCATCTAAAAAAAAGAGAGAAAAGCAAGAACAAAGAAAAATAATGTCGGAAGAAAAAAGGAATAAAAAAAGTTTTGGTTTAGGCGTCTAATTTTCACCAATTTTCTTTCAACCGGAAGCATATTACTGGAGAGATGAAAACTGAGTGAAGAAACAAAGGTTGGGGAAAAGTAATCGGAACTGGAGCCAACGAAAAGAGATTCTGGAGATAACTCATCAGATACGTTAGGTTTTCAGACCAAGTGGAAATCTGATCCTCTGTGCCAACATTAAAACTGAAATTCTTTATAATATGAAAACTGCTCCTCTTGTGGTTTAATTTCGCACAACATCCATCTTAAAGCTGAAAATTTTGGTCGCAGGTACGGGCCTATTTTTGGATTCAAAATTAAAAAAAAAAAACTCTAACGCAGCAGCAGCTCCGTTCGAAAAAGTAGGTTTTCAAAAAATATAAAATTAGATAGTCATTAAAAAGTTATTAATAGGTCATAATAAATATTTATTCCGAATTACGTTCCTATTGGTCCAAACTTCGGCATTTTATCAGAGAAATAAAAACGAAAATAGTGTTATCAGAAATACCGTACGAACGATCCGCGACAAAATTTATAGAAAATTATAATATATTATGGTGAATATTTGTTTCAAATTTCGTAGCTTTTTATTTAAAATTAGAAATTTTATAGACAAAACAAAAACAAAAATCACTATTGATTGAAAATTCGAAATTTTATAGGCAAAACAAAAACAAAAATCACTATTAATTGAAAATTCGAAATTTTATAGGCAAAACAAAAACAAAAATCGCTATACCAGAAGTATCGTAGGTACAGACGATCCACATCAAAATTTATAGTAAGTTATAATATATCATAGTGTATATCTATTTTAAATTTCGTAGCTATTGGTGGAAAATTAGAAATTTTATAGCCAAAACAAAAACGAAAATAGACATACCGGAAGTACCTTAGGGCCAATCAGCAAAAAAATCAATGGATCAGGTCCTTACTCCTTAGCGTAGTACTAATGTTCGTTCCAAATTTTGGTTCCTATCAGATAAAAATTGTGACCTGCACCGTGGTTACAAGAAATTGGCTTATATTATATATATATATATATATATATATATATATGAATTTTAGTTGTTAGTCCCAAAATTTTCCGTGAATTATGAAACGAAAAACGTACCTACCCTCACCCCCAGAACGTTCCTTAACACCAAAATTAATAAGTAGATTTCAAATAGAAAACCTACTTCAAAAATAATAGCTTTTTTTTTATTGTAAATTTGGTAAAAATATTACAATGTTTTTAATGAAGATATGATGGGTTTTTTAGAGTCCTTTCATTTTAATGGGAGAACTTTAAAAAAATTTACACGATTTGCATTTCTCGCACAGTCCAGGATACATTGAAAATGATTTCTGTAATTAATTTTCATTTAGTTAAATAAACATTATCCCCACTTGAAAGTATTTCGTAATCATTATTTTTTCATGAACTTTGTTCTCACTTTTTTTTTAGGTCTACTATCCTATGTGATGGGGGCTTAAAAATGGATTACCTAGTTTTTTATTTATAATTACCTAATAGCATATTTCAAAAACCTCTTGTATTTGGCGTACCTTAATTTTGAATATGTAGGATAGATACCGATGCAATTTTTTTGTGGGGTTTCTGACAATTTTTTCATTTAATGTTACAAACACTTTGCTTTTTTCAATTTTTGTTACAAACTTTGTTTTTTTCACTTTTTGTTGCAAACTTTGTTTTTTTCACTTTTTGTTGCGAACTTTGTTTTTACCTTTCGTTGCATATGATATCATATTTTTTCTATGTATCTCAGGTTGAACATTTCCAATGTTAATATTCACTGCATTTTTTCAAAACCGATATAAACAGATTGGAAGCAGTCGTATGCTATTTCCAGTTTTCACAATATTATTTTTTGATGATTCTAGAAAATACTTTATATTTGCCAAGTTGAATGATGGTTACATCGTGAATTTTAGGAAAGATATGCCTCCATATAACATGATGTTTTAAAAAATAAATCAACATGACAAATTGGTGGTACTTTCCAACCGTTTGGAATAAAAAGAGTAAAGAGAAACGGTTCCACTTATCTTTGGACAGGTATTAAAAGAGCAATAACTGCCCTAGGTTAAGACCTTTGATCATTTAGAACTGTATACCCATGTAAACACTAAAATCCTTGAAAACATCCAAGTAGGCACAGTTTTACTGTACATACCTAGGCAGTAGGTCTTTTTGCGTCTGTTTTCATTTTGTTGGTCTTGGCATTTTAAATCTGTGATAGCTTCGAAAACGGAAGGAAAAAGACCTACAGCCCATATTCACTAAACCTATGCCCACTTACGGAATTTGTAATCATGACACGTTTCGTTAACATTGGTGAGACAGGGCTACTAGGTATACAGTACTAAATGATCGAAGGTCAAGACTCATCTCCCCACTGTTGCATTGTTAGCTCTAATTTAGTTATTAATAAATATGTAGATAATTTTTTTATTGTTATCCTCATCTTACATATAAATGAGGTGTTCACAGACTGTGATAAGTTTTGGTTTGATTCATTTTATTTATAAATCTGAATATAGTTGTTTTGACAATGTCTACAAAAAGAAAAAAAAATTGACTTTTTTCAGTCTCTCACACCATATTATACCCAGTAATATACTTTTCATAGAAAATAGAAAGGCAAAACTGCATAAAGATACTCACACTGAAAGAAGAGAACCGAATATTTTACTTGAATTAATGTAATCGTCTGACAATCAACTTTTTTCATACGAATTTAAAATTGGATTTAAGACAAATAAGTTTAGGTTAAAAACAAGTTTTCAAGAGATACGCTTTTATAACTTCAAAAAAAAAAAAAAACAAAAATACAAAAATACAAAAATACAAAACTACAAAAATATAAAAAATTGATATTCCTGATGGGACTTGAACCTGGCGTACTTCGCACGAAGGGACGCATTGCTACCAAGCCACTGTATCGATCGTTGTAGACATAAGATGAAATTTGTTTTAAAAAAGCAGGCATGTTAATAAATGATAACAGATATAAATCAAACACAATTTTAGCGCCTCCAGGTGTTGGTACAAGAATTAGATCATATTTCATTGCGTTAGTAACTGCAATAAAAGTGTATGAGAATATAAAATATTACGACAAGTGTAAAAATACTTTTAAAAAAATGTCTATAGTTAAACAACTTTTTTTGTACCCTAGAATTCAGATAACATTTTCCTAAGATTGAATTTATTAACCACTCGTCAGTTTCTTCCTTTAATTCAATAGTATGCTCGAGTCCTACACATACTGGGAAATAAATCAAACAATCTTAAAAGATTTTCACATTCAGAATCAGAGCTTGCCACAACTAGCACTCCCATTTTTGAATCAGGTATAAACGTGTCCTAAACGCTCACGGTCGATTCTCGTTCCATTCAACATCCGCCATTCTACATAATTATATATGTGGGAGATAAACATCTGGAACATCTATTGGCGAATCATTCACGAGGCAAAAATTTTCAATATTTTTTCCTATATTCTCTCAAAACAAATTTTATTTATTTAGAAACATTATCATGTTTCGAATTTGATGTTTTTGATTTTTCAGACAGCACAAATAGGAATTATTTTATTTGCTCATCAATAATTGGCTATAAATTTAGTTCTTTTTCTAATGCAGCCATATCCTTGATATCTGTGTTGAGGCGATATCGTCTAATACCAGCAACCGAAGAAGAAAGTGAATTTTAAAGCACCAAACATAATACGTGGTGCTTCGTTTACTTTTTTTTTCCAACTTTTTGGGGTGAAAATTGTTATCTCCGGCTGCACAAATTTTTTTCAGAGGAAGAGAGTATATGACAAAAATTACAAAATTGACAAGGGAAAAAAAGAAAAAAAAAAGAAGAAAAATGATCATCAAATAACGTTTTAGTATCGCAGAAGAGAAAATTAAGAAAAAATTGTGTGAAAATAGTTATTTGTAACACAAGTGTAAAAAGTAGGTGATTTTGATACGAGTGTGAATTTTGCAACACGAGCTGAAATCACCTACTTTGCAAGTCTGTCACACACTATTAGCAACAACTGCCCCTGATGTCGCCTAAAAAAAGACGATGAATTTTTTCTTTCATAATTATAATTTTATTTTTTTTTAAACCAAGAGAATTTTATTTGAATTTTTTGCAGTTTGCTTGTTTTCAGAATGTTTGTGAAAAATACAGTATTTAGTTTCGAAGGAAAAACAATAAAAACTGAGAAAGTAGCTAGCCCATGCGAGAAATTAATCAACCCGTGGGAGAAATTCAAGTTGCAAAGTGTGTGTAGGGACATCACTTGTATGAGGTATTAGAGGCTCGCACCCCTTGATGACAGTTGCCTCCCAAAGGCTGGCAATAATTGTCTTTATGACGTTAAACGAATACACACTAGTGCGTTTGTATGTTCGTACCTGTACGTACGTACAGGTAAGATACATTGCACGGGCTGAGATCAATTACCTGATAATCATCTCGGTGATGTCACAACCCAGTACCAAACGCGCTGTGTTGTTTCTGACATAACGTATGACATAATTACGTACATGTACGTATGCATGTGTGTCTGTGTGCATGTGCCAAATTCTGTATATAAACTCTCAGAACTGGCTTAAAAACCACCAGTGTTCCCCGAGGATTTGGCTCTCCCATACTTAATCGTATGAAGTGGCAGAACACGCAAAATACTGTTGAAGACCTTCTAATGCAAATATCTCTCACGACAAGGTATTCCACAGTGTGCATGTGCAGAAGATAATTTTTTGACTTCGTATAAAAATTTGCTACTTTTTGTTCCATCAAGGCGTAAAAAATGTACTTTTGGGAAGGGTGTTCCAAAATAGTTATTTGTGATACAAGTGCGTAAAGTAAATGATTTTAATACAAGTTTGTTCCTAGCAGCATGAGCCGAAGGCGAGTAATGTAAATCACATGAGTAGCAATCACCTACTTTGCACGAGCATCACATACTATTTTTTACAACAGTTTTTCAAAAAATCCAGATGTGCAGTATAATTTTGGATAAGACATAGTGCACATGTGTAGAATTTTACTTTTCAATTATGGGGTCAACTTTCTTACTTCACCTATAGTTAATACGCATGAAAACATTTGTTTTTGGGCTGTGGTGTTGCAAAAAATAGTTTTCGGTGAAAATTTATATATCAAGAGTACGAAGAAAACAAAAAAAAGTAAAGTGCCCTTTTTGAACCAAAAGAAACAGTTTCCTTTTTTTTACTCAAAAAGTGAGTAACCTACTGTGAAAAATAGTATATCTATGCACTCTATGTTACCCCATACTGATGAGCATTGTTTAACTATTTAATATCATTGGTTCAGTACATATGAAGTATGTTTAGGAGACAAGAGAAATTGAAGAATCTGTAATGTTTTGTAGGTTTCTCCAGCTTACCTTACAGAAAGACATTTAAGCAATATTTCTGTAGCTACAGAAACATGTTTAGGCAATATTTACAAACTACAGATATCCAAACTTTTGACAGTTCTGTAGAAAATTCTGCAGCAACTTTTTCTAGCTGCAGGTTATAGTGAGTCCGGATTTGGTTAAAAGATACATTTTTAGGGTTGGAAAGTTGCATATTTTTTCATTTTTTGTGACCAGTTGCCTGAATAAGAATAAAATTAATCAAATGTAGATGGTGAATTATGAGAAATTAAAAAGGATTCAACTTATTGTATTTGTGATTATATGATTTAAATTAAAATACTTCAGTTGAGAATATCCTACATAATATTTTTATTTTAACTTCAATATTTCATGAACTAGATTGAATCCATGTTATCTAATCACAGGATCCAAATGGAATTTCAGAGGTATCTTTAAAACCAAATATACGATTTCAATTAAATAGGCATTCTACTAAAATATGTGAATGTTTCAGGAAAATTTCAGCTCAATCGTACATTTTCTACTGGAGATATTGCTGAAATTCTATTTAGAATGAGTGATTTAAATGATGTGAACTTAGTCTAGTTGAGAAATTTCTGCAATATCTTAAAAATTAAAATTTCAGTTGCAATCAAATTTTCACAGAATGTTCAGTTAACCTATGTTGGTGTTCCAACCAAATTTCAGGTTTTTACAAGTGATAGTTCCCTCGCAATTGCTCTCAATATTTTCGATTTTGTGTAAGTTCAATGGAAGCAAATGGGAAAAATTATTGGCATCAGTAGTAAAAAACAGCTTTATGTGGAGATCATTTATTCTGACGAATAAATTTAAGTTCACCTCTTCTTTCTCAGTGATCACACTCGTATTTTCTGGAATCTGAATTCATTTCAATGTGAGTTCAGTACTAGCTGTTCAGCTACTTGTAAAATATTTGACTGGTGATAAATTGATAACGTATTCCAATTCCTAAAAACCTCCTAAACCAACAGAATGTTGTTTTTAAACCTACAGGAAAAAAAAAGCTACAGTTGATTACAGATTTTTCTGTAAGTTTGTGATTTCTCTGGTAGCCCAAACAGAATTATGGTATAAAACTGATTTTGACAACAGGCAAAGAAAATAAAAACATGTTTGTAATTATAAAGGCGAAATGTTCCAATGCCAATAAACTTTTCAAACTTACAAGAATAATAAAAACAAAACACAAAAGAAAAACTAAATATTTACTCAACTTTTCAGTCTTATTTTCAATCCAGAAAAAGGCTATTCTCAAACTTTCCGCAATATTTTTTTTTTATGGGTAACAAAAAGTAAAGGCAACAAAAAAAGAAGACACAAAATATTTTTAAACATGTTTTCTGCAGGTAAAATGTATTATTGTTTCCCATTCTCTAATCTTTCTTAGGATTGTGAATAATTTAGCATATCTATGCTATTCTCTATTTGCAGTATTAAAGCAAAAAAAAAAAAGAACCGTTGGGGTGAATTTTTTTCTCGCTCCATTTAACTCCGTTAAGAAAATAATTTTGTACTTGGAAAAAGAAATGGCTTGCCCCTCGTTCCATCCACACCAATTTTAAAAGTACTTTTTTTCTCCTCTTCCAACTCTTTCATACGAAACGTCGTTTCCACATTTTTTTCCACGCACGAACGAAGGAGAGAATATAATATTTTTATTTTTTCCGTTTTAATTAAAAAAGTTTTTCGTCGATGCTAGAGGCTCAGACCTTACTAACGGTGGAGGGGGGACGAGGCTATGCTACGCGAATAAACAAGGCTGAAATTTTTACTTCTTACTTTTTGCTACGGCCTTTTTGGTCTCTGTTCTTAATATCCGCCGAACGATTGACACTTTGTGGAACTGAAGTATGATAAACTTTTTTTTTTTTAAATTTAAGTTCGTATTTTGGCAACTTTCTGGTTATCCGATGGGGGATTGTGGGAGGTAATTTGGAAGAGGAATTAACGACTTACGCCCTCATTTGCATTTTTGTGACAAATTAGTAAGTGCGGGGAATCATTTCATTTTTCAATACAGTATAGGGTTATAAGAAAAATGTCGAAGAGTAAATTCAGCTGTAACAGATGTGGAAAAACGTGACAGAATCAACATACGATCAGAAAAATCCAAGATCTTAAGTTTAAAGTGGTGAATATCATATATAAGTTCATTGGTAATTTAGATTGTTGGAAAGTATTTGTCTGGATCAGAGATTACCTAATTTATCGCGAATTGCATAAGCATTTGATAAAAAATCCATGCCTTACTGTTCAGTCAGTGGTCAGTTTTCGAGAAAAAAAAAAAAACAAAAACTAAAAACTGAAAAAAATGGGAATTGATAAAATTTTTTTGTTGATAAAGAGGGAACTTCCTTTAATCTACGACTGTTTCAAATATCTCAAAACAGACGCCACCATACCTAGTAAGCATCAAAAATTTTTTTAGGAAAAAAGTATCTTGGCCCCCTTTAATTTAAAACTTTGAACCAGATGCACAAAAAATTACACTACCAATAATAAAAGAGAGATTTTGTGTTGACAATTGACAGTTGATACCAAAAGGGAGAGGAAAATTCCTATATGAGAGAAGACGGGAAGGAATTCGAAATTTACATCTAAACCCTCTTCACGAAGAAATTTTTCCATCAGCCTTGATTTACATTTTCAAGGAATTCTTGAAGAATAGAGCAGAAGGCCTAAAAACTGAAGGAGACGATATAACCAAACAATATGAACGACTGGTGGGGTTGAAGGTGTCATTCTTCAGCACCCTCTCCGCAACTGCCATGGATATCGATTTTTTCCATCGTAAAACTGGTTTTTCCAATACATTAAAAATGTTTTACATTGGAAAAAAGTCCGTACCTACAGCAGCTCTACCCTTCTCCATCACACTCTGAATGCATATAAAACTCTCTAAATAGGCAGCTTCGCTTGTTTGTTATATAGCCTCGTTCACAAGAAGCTGTTTTTCCAACAACTATTAAGCTGTAAGTCAGTAGCATTTGAATGTAGAATAAAATCTTATTTCGTGCTTCTGTAAGTACTACTGATTCGGGTATTATTTATTCTATCATAAATACTTTATTCAATATCAGTCCATCACCTAAATATGCAAATATAAAAAAAAAATACAAACAATTCAAATAGCAATTTATATCAATCTTTAGGTATGTTGCAGCAGTCTTAGGTATCGGAATTTTTCATGGAATTTCATAATGATCGCATAAAAATTGGTAATTCATGCGGAAAAAAGTAAGAAAATATTCGGGAGTGTCGATGTGGTTGTACTCGCAAAGAATTGATGAGAAAATGCAACATGAACCCAGCAAGTGATGAGGTTGTTTGCATATGCAACGCCCACACACTTACACATGTGTACTTAAAATCTAACGCATCCGACAGTAAAGTCTGGCATAGCTTCTACTGTGAGCTAATATGTTTACACATCAAAGACCCACATTTCAGACATTTTTTATTGGATTTTGCAAGTAAAATATATATTAAAAAAAAAATATATATATTAAAAAAAAGAACAACAGACAAACGTTAAAAGATCACAAGAATTCGTACAAAATATGCAATTCTTTTCTTTTATTGTAGTGGTTACGACATTTGAAAGAAAACATACACAAACGTCGTCACTATACCGAGAATCACGAAGATTATATTTTTCCAGAAACTTCTCGATGGATGATAGTTTTTTTCCTGTTCAAATAATTTAATTTGATATTTTCGGAGCAGGCAATTCGATTCAGTTCGTCCTTTTATTTCCAAATTTATTATTACTAGGGCGAAAACAATGGAAAACACGTAAGTTACATTTAAACGAATAAATTTGATTATATAATTTGGGGAAAATAAATTTTACATAATACCTATCAGAACAGACTGATTTGCAAAACTCGAAAAATTGTGTCATATTTACTTCGTTGGCAGAATACCATCGTTCGAGGATGCAAAAAAGCCATTTTAACATTCGTTAGAATAAAGAAAAATATAATATTCGCTAAATCGTCGAGTAATAAATTCGTTTATCATTTCTACCTCGTATGTGGGAGCCTGCAAAAATTATTTTCAACGTTTTCACATGACTGATACTATGTCGTTAAAAAGTAGGGTAAGGTTTGCCACATTAATACACTGCCACGATGAGACACACCTATCAATATTTCATAAACTATTTATGCCCTCTACATGAAAGGTAACTTAGAATATGTACTAATATGAGCTAATATGCACCATCTAGGAGTCCGCAAAATCATAGTTTTTTTTTTTATCAAGATATTTCCTAATTTATGTTTTTAATATAACATTTTGAAGAAAATGTTAAAATTCTTAAATTAATTTTTTTTTTTCATATTTTTTGTAATTACTGAAGGTAAGTGAATTATATACCAATGGATTTGTTGTTCTTTTTTCTATATTTTGCATGCATAATTTTAAAAATAAGTTCACAGGAATGGATTATCTGAAAGATGTTTTTAATTTTAAACGAGTTGTCACAATGACACATACTTTTTGTTTGCCACGATAACACACTTCTAAAATTATACAAAAGCATTCTTTTTAAATAATATTAATTCTGACTATTGTTTAGTACAAAGTAAGCAAAAAATATGTCAACCAGTCAAAACAGGAACTATAGAAAGACAACAGTTGGAAGTTTCACCAGTGAAATCATGACAAAAGCTGTAATGGAAGTATAGAAGGCAAAAGTATTTGTCAAGTAGCTAAAGATAATCATCTTGTTTTCAAAACTGTACCAGGGTAAATTTAAAGGGTTTTAAGCGTATTGTTTGTTAATTTTGTACTGAATAGTTACATTAATACGTTTTTCCATTTTATTTTTCTAATTTTTTATGTTTTTTCTATCTTCAACCATATTTTATAATTATATGGTTGTATTTTGTTCTTTATTCATTAAATATTTTGAATTGTTTTCAAAATAAGTTTGTTTCATTAAAAAAAATATAAAAATTTATGTGTAATATGTGTCATCGAGGCAGCCCAAATTTCAAAGAGTGTGTCATTGTAACAAACTTGAAAACAATATTATTTAAATCTATGTTATTGTGGCAAGTAGGTGTGTCACTGTGGCATCAAAATATGCCACATTGACACATGAGAGTAGTTTCAGTTTTTTCAAGTTTTTGTTTTTTGTAATTGACAGATCCTTTCCAAAATTGTATTGTAAATAGTCAAAGGATGTAGCTACAATTAGGAAAAAAAAAAAAAAAATCATAATTGACCTATTCCTTGGAAAAATATAGTAAAAATAGTAAAAAATGTGTCATAGTGGCAAACGTTACCCCAGACCCTGACGCTTCGGTATTTGGAACTTTTGAGGACATTAGGCGACGAAAATGCTCGATCTGGTGAATATTCAGAATTAACTACTACAGCTTGGATGTAAACTCTATTTCGTTTGCTTCGACGATATCCGCGTGGAGTTAATTACATCGCATATAACTATGGCCTACGTGTGTTAAGGTTTTGATGTAGACCTACAGGATATTCAACAGAACTTTTGCGCTCGATATAGAATACGAGGGGTGAAACACAAATGATTCGACGTCTTATTCAGTCGCAGAGCCATTTTCGAAATATTTCTGTGTCGAGAAGAAATACGTACGACAATAGCTTCGCTGTTAAAAAACAAATTATCATTAGGTCGCTCGAGTTGCATAAGAGCTAAAATGGGTTCAGATACTTCTACGTTATCTTCGTAGCCGAGGTTCTCCCAGTGGATTCGTATTATTGCTGTGTAGCACCTTCACAAGAAGTTGTATTTTCCTAAATTACCATACATTGTTGGCACTTTCTCCAGCATCGTGCTTATCGCTACACACTTTCAATTCGCTAATGTGCGTAGGAGAATGCCTCTTGGAAACGAAAATGTGTTTGATAGATAGACCTATACACGTCTTCCGAATATCATCGTAATAAGGCAAACATATTAATTTTTCGTTTCGTCATTGCTCGAAGAAGATAGAGTAATTTATATCTGTTTTTAATGAGCAAAGTTGTTTCGTTAATATGAAAGAACGGATCCTGCATTTTAATTAGGTACACCAGCGTACATGATTTTCTCTCACTTGCAAAAAAGTTATCTCAGACATTATGGGTTGGTAATCCAAAAAATAAAATTTATAAATACGCCTTTATTCAACTCGGTAATTTATCAGAATTTCATTACCTCGATAAAATTTCTAAAAACTTAAACCCTTTTATCGTTTTTCATTACTAAATTAGTATAACTCGTTTACATTTTGTTCATGGTTTAATTCGTCGAAACTTTTCTTCACTTTCAATGTCACAAATTCACAATCACTCCTGGATGGATTATCCCTCAGCTCTTAACCAAGATGTTTCTACATAAAAAAAATATCTCGGAACAATTTACAGTGTGTCCGCGTTTCAAAGGTAGGTACACTCCATTTCCAGCAAAGCAAAATTATTTTTTGAGTTTATAATTGACTGTGGTTAACACACAATCCGAATTACTTTGTTCCATTCGAGAAAGAAATCTATGCAATCCAGGTCACATCATGAGAGACTGAAAGGTGAAAAATATGAAATTTTGCGGCTAACAATTGAGTGAAAGATCAACTGGGCGATGGTCCGGCAGAACTCCAGGATGAAAGATTATGTTGGGAATAGATGGGTTGAACTTAACTTGAGTTTTTGTGGTTCGAAGTGCGTAGGGCCCAGATTGCCATGTGGATCTCCAACTTCAGCAGTGGAGAGGTGGTTAAAGAAGAGGCAGAAGAAAAAGAAAAAGAAGCATCCTGTAATTCGGTGCAGAGATGTAACGAATAATATGTAGACTATAGCTTTAGCTTATTTCTTGACGTAACACAGTTCATAATGGTAATTGAGCGGAATGTAGAGCAAAATAGAATGCCAAAAATCACTGCAACAATAACAGAGAGTAATTGCACTTTGAGATGATGTCACATAGAGAATGCACACAACTATCAGGATACACACTCATACGCGTTCATGTATGCAATCAGTCAAATAAGTCAACTCATCACTAACTCACCCTACCATCACAGTAGTAAGGCGAGCAGAATTCAGTTGTTTGAAAGGAAGTATTTCACCCAGTTCTACTCGCTTTTGTTTTAGATATCAGTTTTTACACCCTGTCTGCTCTCGATGCTTGACCTCTCATATACACCCCAATACGTGACAAACCTTACGTAGGCGAACTCAGACTTAATTCTCGCGTCGACTACGAAAATGAGAGCGTATAATTAATGTAATGGTTACGCAGAGAAAACTCGTTGACATTTTAATGAGTTCAGTTTCAGCTAAAATGACCCATCTAATGCGACAGCGAAACAAGTTTTGAGTAAAGTAGGTAACTTAATTTTATAAGTATATTTTCAACAGATTATAGCACCAAACATTCGCAAAATAAACCAATAAAACAACCAGACAATGGGAAAAAGAAAAACTTTCGCTCACATAACTGCTTACAATTAAAGGTCTGGGACGTCTGAACTACGTTTTAAAGGCAAAAATACCCATCAGTGCAAAAATCAGTTTAAAAAAAAAAAAAGAAAGAGAATGAGGAAACCTCAAATTTCTGACCCATTTAAACCCACTTCCCTCCCCCTTTTTACCCAAAACTGTTCAACGGATAAGGGAAAACATTGAAAATTAATTATACGACGTTCGAAAGTTGTTAATTAACATTTTCCAAAAATCGTACGCTCCACATTTACGTTTCGATTTTGAATTTAGATGGAGAGGGGGCGAGGTCTTTCAAAATTAAACGAATTACAGATCCATGCATCGTTGCTTGCAACGAAGGGCATGGGCAAAAATGAAAAAACTACGTTGGAGTCATTACTAAACATTTGTTTTCCATTATTGTCGTTTATTTACATGGAACTAATTCCAAATGTAGCATTCGATTTAACCAAAAAACTTTGGAATATAATCTTCGTTAGTTTTCCACACGCGATGTCAATGAAATTTCCATGCGATACATTTTACATATTGTGAAAAACATTCAGTCTTACTGGTCGTACACAAGGTGTCAACCATTTAATAATCTCTTTCAACCTACGAAATTCGTACTCGACATAAAAACAATTTAATCGTGAACCAATAAGTTAATTAAATCTATATCGGCTCGCATTATTTACTAATAAACGGTTCGTAGTTCATAAAAAATAAGGTGGGATCCACTAGTACATTCTCCTGACCTAATGAACCTAGAAATCCTTACTTTCCGTATTAGTGTATGTTTACTATGATTAAACTATCTTTTTGAACTTCTGCCTTCTCCGAATATACAAGATTATCTTTGCAAACATAAGTAGGTATTAAAAAATAAGTTTACGTTGAAAACGAGTTTTTAAAAGATAAGCTTTTATTTTATTTTTTATTTTTGGCTTTAGTTTCATACGAAATAAACATTATTCCGTTACGGAGGGTTGGTAACAGTATTGGTATATTTCATAAACCGCAGTACTGAGTAGAATAAGAGCTTATAATAAGACTGAAAAAGATTGAAAAACTTCATAAGAAACGTGTATTGAAAAATTTTTCCAAACTGAAAACATGATAAATAAAATGGAACGCTTTTAACTGTTAGAAAATCGTCTATTTTTATAACTGAAACATTCTGGTACTGACCTAAATTTAAATTGAAAAAATACAATTTTAAGTTTTTTTTTTTTTTTTTGTTATTTTTTAATCAGACGACTGCATTTGCAAAACCTGAAATATCCACATGATTCGATATACCATATATTTTTATTATTTTCATTATTTACATTAGGTACTTACTTGGTGTACCGATTCTCTGGTACGAGATTTAAAATTTGCAATCGTACTCAATCAAATTCACATCGAAAATTTTGTGAGTCTACACGGCAAGCAGGAGCAGACCTCAGATTTAATCAATTATCTATTTATCTTCCTTTTTTCACGTCGCAATGGGAGATGTATTTTTCAGTGCGATTTTCATGTATAATCCGATCATATTATTTGACTACTCATTCCTCCTTATTTCATCCAAATTTTTTTTGGCTTTTGTCAAGAAATAAGTTAATAAAAGTAAAAAAGTCAGTACCAAAATGGGACCTCCTAAAGTTTTGAATTTTGGTTACACCACTGGGTATACCTCTTGTTTTGTACTTTTTCAACATTTATATAAGCTATATGGGAACTGTTTTCAATAAACTACAGAAAAATTAAATCAGAGTTTTTTTGTTTCTGCAAGTAAAAGAGTTGTTACACTTGTATCAAATTAAAAAGGCATTTATAGGAATTATTTGACAGGAAATTGCATCAATAGCCCAATCAAACGCAAACTCGCACTCCTTCATCAATTATTTCCATCATTCCCAGCAAGTTCTTGCCGAGGAGACACTTCTTGTATAGAAACTAGATATCCACCAACACAGTTTCGTAAACAAAGCTTTGAAAAAACGGATTTGAACAACATTTTTGATGAGAAGAAGGCATTAAAGACGCATGAAAACGTTAGCTTTCCCAAGGAGGTAACTAATTTGTGAAAACTCGATGACAAAATCATGCCTTTTTAAAGAATATTTTTCAGCGAATCTTCTTCGAAGACTCGACGAACAACAAAAGCTTTATATCTAGGTGATAAAATTTCATTCAGACTAACAACAAGAATATAACAGATGGATGGGAGTTCCAAATAAGTTAAGGTTAAAATCGAATTTAAAAAAAAAAAAGCTTTTATTTACTTACTAATAACTTTGGAGGAGGGATCTACGCCCCCTCTCCAACCACTCCAGTTACAAATCATAGATAACCAAAATCATATACATGTGCTTGTTCATTCAATGTCGATAGGTGGCGAAATATTATGCAGAAAGTACTTTGTATGTAATATGTGTATATATATATATATATATATATGACATAAAAGTCACGCAACCAAAATCTTCAAATGTAAAAATTTTGAAAAAAAAGATACAAGGCTGAATCTTGGCACAGTTGCAGAAGTCGGTTACTCAATTATTCATGCAAAGTTTCAGCTCTGTATCTGTAATAATATAACTTTCAGGAATTTTTTATTTTTAATTATAATTTTTCCATGTTTGAAAAATAAATTTTGAAAAATTTTTAATGGTAAAAGTTCTCAAAAAATTCTGAAACTTGGTACAGTAATAGAGATTGATTACCTGATTAAAGGGGTAAAGTTTCACTTCGGTACCTTCATCCTTGTTTTTTAAGAACTTTTTCTATGTCTAAACCATGCTTTACAAACAAATAAAAAAAATTTAAATTTCAAAAATTTTATTTCATCCTTTCCCTGATTTACACTTTGGTGCAGTACTTCACTTTACCGCAAAATTTTGTCATAACGGTTTCCTTAAATTTGTTTGGGTATGTAACTTTTCATACGTCAATGTTTTTTCTCAATAACACCTGCAATGAGCAGTTATGCAACTTTCTAAGTTCTATAATCATATAATTGAGTCACCATTTCACTATCATTGTCCCATGTTTCAAAATGTTTTGAAAATTTTTGCAGTTTAAAATTTTTTGATTTGTTTTTTATGCATACAGATCACTAAGAAAATTCTTAGAAAAAAATTGAGACAAGAAAATGAAACTTTACCTGATTAATCTGGTAATAATTCTCCATTATTGTGGCGAGTTTCAGAATTTTTGGAAAACTTCAGCCACTTAAAATTTTTTAAAGTTTGTTTTGCCACAAATACGAAAATTGAAATTAAAAATCAAAAATTACTCAAAATTAGACTACTATAGATACACAGCTGAAATTTTGCATAAATAATCGAGTAACCCACTCCTACAAGAGTGCAAAATTTCAGCCTTTTATCTCTTTTTTTCTAATTTTTACATTTGAAAGTTTGGATTGCACGACTTTTGGGTCACTCGGTATATAGTGATACGCAGAGCACCCAGATTTTTTCTCGTATTTTCTCTCGCCTTATCTCGTGATCAATTCGTTTTAGGTGAAATCTGATGGTAGAAATTAATTTATTGTTAAAAAAAGGGGGGGTCGTTGCTGAAAATTTTTTTCTCCCATCATTAGTTTTTGAAATAAATGACAAATTAAAAAACGGAAAATTTCTCATTAATTTGCAGTTTCTTTATGGTCGATTTGTGAAAAACTCATGGTAATAAAAAAAATTAGTTTTGTTAGAGAACTCAAGCAAATTTTCACCGCTTTTCAACAGTATAAACCCCAGCTTTGTAGATTAAATAGAAGCTGAGAAATCGTGAAGAGAGAGAAGAGCAGTTTTTTTTTTCAAAATTAAAATGTTGCGAATGTTGCAAAAAACGCGGATTTTTGGCTTTAGCTTCATACGAAATAGACACTATTTTGTTGCGGAAGGTTGGCTGCAGTATTGGTATATTTTAAAATCGCAGTATAGTGAGTAGAATAAAAGTTTATAAAAATAAGGAAACTTGGCTGCTTCATGAAACTCATCCTGAAATTTGGATCGAAAATTCATGTTCTTTGTTTTTCCTCAATGAGACAGTCGACTACTCACGTCCAAATTATGCAGATTTTCGATATGTTTCATCCAAAGATGATGGCACAATTTTAGGTCACAATGAAGAAATGTGTTCTCGCAAGTAGAACAGAGATTATGCAGAAAAACTAGCTTCAAGTCTAAAATTCGACACCTTCCAAAGTCTAGTAACTCAACTAAAAGACGTTGTATTTTTGAAAATATTATCAATTCGAAAGGGAAACACGAGTGTTTTCTTTCTTTGTCGAACACAAAAATTTGTAATTCAAGACAGACCCGCTCAAGAAAATACGTGAAAAACACAGAAAAAAATACGCCCTACAGCTTACAAAATGACTGAAAGAGATAAAAAAGAAAAAAAAAAAACTGAAAGCTTTGCAATATGACGCGAAAAGTGGAGAAGTTACAAAACAGAATTTGATAGCAAATCAAATAAAGGCGGACTAACGTAAATCCACACCTAGCCTAAGTGAACAATAGTTTTGAGAGCAGGAAAAAAAATGGTCGAATAACGTATATATTTCATTTGCGAAAGATGAGAGAACGCAGGAAAGACGAAAAAAAAAATAGAATAAAAAAAAACAAAAGTGATGGCATCAATAATCGCAGCACCAATAACCACAAAATACAATAAATTTGTGATACATTCGCTGGATAATACAAAATCTCTTTTTTTCCACATTGTGATTTATTTGTCTGATTCGAAAACAACGACGAAAGAAAAAAAAAACATGCCTACGCCAAAATGAAAAAAAAAAAAACACCTTATTTTCCTTTTCCTGAATGCGAACTTTTTGGCTTCCAAAAAAGACATAAATATGTTATTGATTACTGCTCTTTTTTTTCATTTATGAAAATTTAGTGGAAGATGCATTCTATGGTTTTTCTCTAGATTAATATGTCCTCGGATTAGGCGGACGTTCACTATCGTACACAAAATTATACCCCCTCAAATAAGTGAATATTCAATTGGTGGAATGGAAACCGGAGCGGAAGAATCCAAGAACTAAAATAGAACCAGTAAGTACAACAAATGTAGGAGAATTTCCTACACTACTACTGCCAAACAGAAAATCCAACGCAGATATGTTGACTTTCCGGTGTTCATTTGTTATCTGTTTTATGGCATGTAACTAATTAACCACATTATGACTGTTTTCTGATGAAAGTATTGCCAATTGAATAATTACCCATATTTTAGTCTCGAGTTCTATCGCCACAAATAACCAACATAGGAATAGGAAAAGAGTACGTACGTATTAGCAAAATTTTACATCGAAGGGCAAAAAATAAGTGATTAACAATAAAGATCATACTGCAAGTGAGCTAAGTTTGATGTTGACATAGATAGCTCAGTTATATACTACCCTACCCTGCGACAGCCCAAAAAATAAGGTAAAAAGGGTATAAATTAATTGCAGATATAACATTACAGATTACTCTTAAGTCCTGGAAATTTCAAATTTATTAATGAAAGATAAACATAATATGATATGTACAGTAGAAGTTGCTCACTGTTATCACGGCTAATCTTATTAACCATTTATTGTTGAAAAAACACTCATGACCCATTCTCCCAAATAAGAATATACTGTGGTATGCTAACTGGGGTGGTAACACGCCACAGTAAAACAAATCAGGTTGACTACACATTTTTTACAAAATATCCCCCTCAAACAACCGACATCCTGAAACATCTTCAAGGCTCATGACAAAAGTCCCAAAAAAACACAAATTATGAGACAAAAACCATGTATAGATCCAAAACCTGGTGTGCGTGGATAGCAAATTCAGAGTAAAGTTCACGGTAACCCCTGTAATGTGGAAATTTTGAAAAAAGAAGCCAAAAAGTTTAAAAAACAGCTGAGCTGAAACTTAGAAATCCCGTTGATAAGGAACACTCTATGAAAATGGAAACATAACAAGCTCTGTTAGAACATCATAGAAATAAAAAAAAAATGTAAAAATAACATACTTGGACCTTTATTTGTATTAATAAAGATACAAACCATAGTGGATGATCATTTACAGGTGTTTGTTTTCATGAGTGGGATGGAATGAAAACGAGGCGTATATTACAATGTAGACAAGCAAAAAACATGATATGAAAAATTATGTTACCATGGCAGTACCGAAGTCGAACATAGAGTGATCGGCCGAATATATTAAGAGAACAAACTAGCCGTAATTGTAAGAAATAAGGCCGGATCAAGATAAAAATTTTCCTGCATTTAAATATACGTCTGTAGCCGCTCATTTGCTCATATTTAAGAAGGCCAAGCTCGAAAGTTCACCTGTATCTCAACCAATGTCTAAATATAAGATCAAGCAGGGGTGAAACAACATCTCTTACACTTTTAAAATCAACCACCATTATTAAACAAATGCGAAGTAATGGTGAGGTGAATTGACGGTGAGTTATCTGTTGGCTTGCAAACGTAATCTTGTGGAAACATGCACTGAGTCTGGAGTCCAACCACCATATGACATCACCCTGAAGAGTAACAACACTTCGCTTATGAGTGCTTTATAGAACCATGAACTAATGGATGGTTTGGAAACTGGATCATTTCAACATCTGGTAATGGACTATAGGTCACCATAGGGTTTGTGGATGTAACTCCACAATCCGTGCCAACTATATAAAACTAATAATTTCAATTTTATAATCTATAAAACAATTTAAAACCACAAACTAGTCTTTCTGCTACATACGGTTTCATTCTATTCGTGAGATGTAGCTGGAAGGATAGCGGCTAAACCATCAAATGTGAATAAAGAAGAAATGATGAACATTTTTATAGTGGTTGAAAATTTGAATATTATGAGAACAGTGAGACACATAGATCCAATCTTAATATAGAAACTGCCTCTCAATAGGTATGAGTTCTGCAGGGACCATTCATCCTTGTAAAATGTAAATAAGTTCAAAACTCGTTTGTATTTTTATAGTAACGTAGCTAAACATATTTATTCGATAAACTTGGTAGATGTAAAGTTATTCCAATGAAAGTTCCTCGACGGAAGTCAACCAATGTCAATTTGATTTAATTTGTAAAATTTATTTCTTCCATTGAACTAAATAAAAGAAAAAAATGACGACTAGCCAAATTATCCTAATGAATAACATTTGATGAGTAGTAAATTTTTCTGGCCTGTATACCTGACAACTTCTACATAATTTTGTGGAACCATTACTTCTCCGTCAACTTAAGTAACAGTCAGAAATTGTGCGACGGCTGGTGTACTTGATTAGAAGACTGGGCCCATGGATGCAAATTCATAGACAACAGCATGCATGAAAGACTTGTTTAAAATTTCACCACTTTTAATTATAGTCATGTAAAAAAAAACTTTTTAATCTTTCAGACAATCGTTCAAGGCAGATCTTACACTTAACTTGAACAGTATGACAGTCTTTATATTAGAATAAAAAACTATTTTGGTTGAAACGCAGATCATCGGTATGACGTGAAGAATTTCTGTCTCTTGTTGGCAAGAATGAAGACTTCTGATGTACATTTGTACATTATTTGTAGTTGTAGAATGTACAGCAATTGCGAATTTTGAGATAAACGAGTAGCCATTTGCTCATCTACATTTTCGATCACATTGAGGGTGAATTGATACCCAGGTAAACACAAAGATCCATGCCAATATTATTACTCTCGAAGCGGTAAATGGCTATAGATTTGACTTGATTTCACTGGATTCATAGCAAGGTCTCAGACAGTTTTAGATTCACATGACCAACGGACTGAGAACGGACGAAAAAAAGGTACCTACTACGCGTGTGCAGACAATCTATGCCTATTTACGGGTTTCGTAAACATGGCACGTTTGATTAATATTGGCAAGAAACGACTGTTTGGTATTCATACATCTAAATGATCGAAGATCTACCCTAGCACATCCGTCGACCAGAAAGACAGAAACACTGAATATTAGTGACCATCATTAAATACGACTCTTCATTAATCGAATATTTTTAGGAAAGAAGAAAAACCTATTTTTGAAACGTAAATCAGACAAAAGTCTAGAGACTCTCAGTCAAGTTTTACAACGAGTAAAAAAAAAAAAAACGAAAGAGAGAAAAAAGAGGAGAAAAAAATCGATAACCGACAAAATTACAACCAACCTTAAATCGAATAAGTATAGTATCAGATAAAACGACTTATAACTACAGTCAACATCACAAGTTTGTAAACGACGTTTTAGCACGTTTTTTTTTTTTTTTTCTCTCAACTTCCAATTTATTATTTTATTTTTCTAACTTTTTTTTAACTCTACAAGCAAAACAAACGTAAAAAAAAAACTATAATAGTTTTTATTCATTTGCTTGAATATAATGTGAAAACTTTTTTCTGGCGAAAGAAAGGAATTGATAATAAACAGGCATAGTAGGTACCTACATTTGACCAACTTTCAGTGAAAATTCACTTCGCCCTTATTCTTTATGAATTCAGTCAACAACAACCCTACGATAGTTTTCAATACGGAATTTTTTTTAAGCTTAATTCACGATGTTGCAGGTCCAAAGGTATTTAAGAAAGACAAAGGACTTTCTATTAAATAAACAAAAAAAAACTCCTTTAGCAACTGACGAAGTTATTTTCTAGCTGGAAGAAAACGAGAATTAATGAACCGAGCAAATATGTGTCTTTGAATGAGCAGAACGACGATTGTACGCTCTAACTTGGTATTATGGAAAAAAAGTTGTCCAAGTCACAGAAACTTAAACGATTTTCATAAGTGAACACATTAAAGGAGAAACTAATTGATGGGGAAGAGGAACTGAAGAAGGTGAGCAGATTGATCATATGATTTCAAATAGACGGAGAATTAGAAATCTATAAGTTGAAAATAATTCTTTACACATGCTATCTATTGCAAATCAAAGCTAATTTGAACTAAATATTAGGCCATATTCTTAGTAGTTTATTTTACTTAAAGTGTGGTGTCCCGTAGGTATATCTTTCACTTAAGGTAAACCTGCCGATAAGTACGCACATCCTATAAGTACGCACTTATAATTTCTCATATCTGGCAACACTGATTTGTAAAATGGATGATACCACCACCTACTATACCACAATCTTTGGTTCTGTACAAAAAATTGCGTTTATTGATAAGAAACTTCACACTCTACAGATTGATAGTTTTTTTTTGTTCTCAGTTTTAAAAAATAAAATACATTTAAAAAATTTCAAATTCTGCGTTAATGGCAAATGCAAATAGTTAAATGTAAGTATGTATATGGTATTAGATTCCTTATTCCCTCTAGTTTACAAATCCCCTTAGCAAATTTTGAAATTTTACATTCTTTAATGAGTAACGAAATGAATATTTTAGAATTGTGAAAAGTGCCTATAAGTACCCACATTAAACTTCTTATAAGTACGCACTTGTTTTTTATTAAAAAATGTATTTTGTTTCATTTACTTTTCTGGAAACAGCATGGATATTAAGTGTAAATTGGTGTTTGATCCTGATAAATTTGCCAGAATGAAAAAAAGTTGATGAGGGTGGCAGCATTTGTGGAAGTGCTAAGAAATTTAGAATGAATGAATGTATATTTTGTAAACATTTAAAACTCGCGCCAGTAAGTGAGTTAAATTTACTAAATTTACTACATATTGTACCTTTATTAATTGAGAAAATGTGACTTCATTCTAAATGTTTTCAGAAATGCACGTACTTTTAGGAAGGGTTCTGTGTACTTATAGGAAGGAGGTGTCCTAAAAGTATGCATTTCATAATTTGTGTTTGTGTACACATTCTGGACTAGAGGTGGGGGTAAATTCAAAAATAAGTATGTTGTGTTATACATGAAGGTACAAAGTATATGCGGTATAAATTTGATGTGATTTGGTGTTTTTCTCTAAGAGCTACAGCCTCAAAATCATTAGATGCGTACTTATAGGCAGGTTTACCTTAAATATCGTCTTGAAATATGATTTATAATGATAATTCCAAATAAAATCAAGCATAGAAACAAAAAGAGTTTAAATTCATATTGCGTAGATTTTCATTAGAAGTATGCAAATGAAAATTACAGAAACACGAATTCATCCCCTAAAAGTCAGCACATTGAGAGAAAAATTAGGTTAGACCATCATGCACAACAATTTACCATAATTGTGCAAGTGAGATTACAAAACAGTGAGGAACTCGGAATGAGTAATAAAGGCACACTGACAAACATAAAATCCTTCGACGAAATTCACACAGTAGAGAAAGCACCTTGAAACATGAAAATAAAAATCGTTTGCAAGCTTCGCAGTAGTTGGCATCGACTAGGTCTAAACCCAGTTGGAAAAAAAAACCAGTAAATTCATAAAGAAGAACAATGATTTATCCTTTTCACCGATTCAAAAAATCCAGATGGCACACCAAAAGGAAAAGAAGATCTCGCGCAGAGTGGACGGAATTTCGAATTATATGTATTGCGGATTGCGTTCGTGGTATATTTTCGCAGAATTTTGAATCATAAATAATCTCTGAATCACTGCCATTTTGAAACATTTTGAAACTAATAAACGGATTCGGTCCATCTTTGGATTTGACTTGGATGCGAACCCGAAGGATAAGCATGTAAAATTTTGTTCTATTTTGTCCACAAATTTTGTCATACCACATACTGCTATACGAATTATGTATATGGATTATGTTTTATACATATACATGAAAACGTTGGAGACGAAGGTGTTTTTGGGGTTCCAGGGACTATGAACAAAAAAAGTGAACTAAAATTTTGTCAGTTGTGACATACTAACCGACATTTTTATTTTAGACAATTTTTTGGGTTCAGTTAGGCTGCGGGATATAATCATAAAGCTCCAATGATTTCATCTTAGGTACCTCCTCATTACCGACTGATTCAACTGAAAAAAAAAAATCCAACTGAAATGCTAGTCAATTAAAAATTATCTGAAAAAAAAATGCGAAACAGAAATGAAAATTTACATTAGAATCATTTATTCATGCATAAAAATACCGATGAAATGAAACGTGTGTTTCTTTTTGTATTTCTAGACAAATTTGAATAAAACTAAGAACGGTACCTCGACAAAGGCATAAAAGAAAAAAATTCAAAAAAAAACAACAAAAAACGGTTTTTAGTTGGACGCCGGGAAAAGAAGCTACCCACCACAAACGTATATGAAATGAAAAAGGAAAACCAGAATAAACTGAACACCCAAACAGAACGAGTCGGTGCAACAAAGAATAAATTTGCGTGCGAAATTTCGGAAGCTAAAAAAGAGAGTAAATATTAAATTTAATTTTCAAGTCGTCGCATTTTAATAGAAAGCTTTCGCATGTCGGAGGAAATAAGAAAAATGTAAAACACATGACGACCCGAAAAGAAAAAAACAGGAAAATAAATCGGAAAAAAAGCTAAACTAGCGAAGGTGCGGAAGAGATGAGATAAAGCTACAAACTTAAAGTGAAAAAATAATTCATTCCGCAACTATTTCGAATTCGTTTACTTTTCAAGATAATGATAGGAAATTTCGGTTATTGATGAAATTTTTCAACTTTCCCAATTTTATACCATCTCTACGACTAAAAATGCGGGTTTATAAATATTTATTCTTCCTACAAATCGTTTTAATACGTTTTGTCTTTTTTTTTTTTTCTTTTTGTAAGTATTCATTAGGCCAACACTAAACGTTTATTTTTGCCATTTAGCACATAGTTGAGACAGGATGTTTTGGTGAGAAATTTTAACGAAACTGGATTACATAAAAATGTTCAATTTTTAATTAGAAAAATAATTTTTTTTTCATGAAATATAGTTCCAGACGCGGATATGTGGTTTTGAGGTTTCAAACGCCATCCGAAATTGGAAAAAAAGAAGGAAGGAAAAAACGAATAAAAATAGGAAGAAAAAAACATTAAAAATATATAATATAGTTAAGTCGAATGCAGGGCCTACCTAATTTTTTTTTGCCACCCTGTGTGAACAAACTTTTTGATACCCTCCCACTACCTAAATCGGAATGATATTCTTTGTCATCGTCCAGACGATGTATCGGATGACAACAATGAATTAAATTAAGTTTTTTTTTTTTTTTTTTTTGTTTTTGTTAGTATGGCGCCCTTGCACTCTGCCACCCTGAGCAAATGCACGGATCGCACGTACCTAGTTACGGCCCTGGTCGAATGTATGTAACATCTCCCCCAAAACTGTTTTCAATATCGGCGCCTGTGTAGCTTATTGAACATTGAATATTATGCTCAATCGGATAAAGCTATCAAATATTATTTAGCAATTGGAATACCTATGTGAAGTGAGTACAGGAGAGGAGGATGCCAAAAGTTGAAATCTGAACATCATCCTGTGCATGAAGAAAAGATATGAGACATATCTGGTCTACCACCCTAAATCGCAACCCTTAACTCGCGATCTTTCGCCCTTCAAATTTTTCTCAAATTTATTTTTATTTTAAAGTCCGATATTCAAAATAATTACGTACGTCTAAATTTTCACCCAGGCTTTCGTTCACAGCAGAAACTTGTCTTTTCCTCATTCTTAACCTTTCATGTTTTTTCCTTTTTACATGCAAAACTATTACCTTGGCTTCGTTCATTCGCTTCATTTCTTTATACATTTTCATGTCTGCCTTATCTCATTCACTTCTAATCGTGTCATTTTAGCTGCTGTTGCCAGTGCTTCATCTCTTTTCATTTCTTACTATTTTATCACGTCATCTCCAGTGCCTCCGGTTTTTTATTTTATTTTATTTTCTTTTATTTAAAATCAATAATTGTATGCTATTCATTTCCATCTCCTATTTTTCTCCTTCTCTTTTTTAATGTAAAAGAACAGATTTTTCCCTCGAATATTTTTCTAACTGTAATAACTGTTTGTCACTTCTGTTTTAGCTCTCGTTTTGACCTGAACCAGGTTTGAATGTCAAATTTTAAATTCAGCAGCCTTTTATTAATAAGTTAACACCATTCAACACAGATTTCAGGAAGAATCAATTTCACAACTTTCGACAAAATGAATCGAATCGTACTACAAAGATTTCCTCACACACAACATATCAAACCTCGGTAGTTTCATTTTTGATTCATAATCGTTATTCTTTAATGGAAGATTTATTCCTGCAATCTCACATTGAAATTGTTCAAAAACTGGAAATTACAAAGGTTTTTCCCATTTGATTTCTATGTTCATGTAGAACAATCTACCATCAAATGTAGCATACCTATGTGGTAATATTTTCCGCTTTTAGTAGCAGAAAACCTGTAGGGTGCTAGTTCAGATCCTTAGGCTGGCAGCCCAACAGAATGGTGCCGACCTGACTCAGAAATGAAAATGCTGGATCACATTCCTATACCTCTCCTCCAGGGTGGCCAGCACAGTAGCAAGTCTGTATATGGGAAGTTTGGGGTCACCCCAAAAACAGCCTGCATAGCTCTGCCTTCTGGTTTATCATGCTTGCATAAACTCACAGCACTGAGGGAGGAGGGATGTGAACCTCTATATACACATAGCGTAATCTACCATCCGTGGATCCGTGGCGATCATTTAGTAGCTCTGTCGATTCCAAGGAAACTTACATTTCAATTCAATGCCCGACAATAGGTCTCATGACATATTATGGTCTATGATAATTTCCAAGATTCAAGTCAAACTGGACAAGGTGAACTGAACATCTCTATTGCTACTACACAACTGCTGGGGCCCTTGGAAATAGCAGCTAATTACTACTCGCTAACTACATAACTTATAAGCCTTGAATCAAATCGAATTAAATCGTATTGAGACAGAACAGGAACCCTATTTATCAGTGAGAATGAAATAAACTGTACTGGGAATAAAGGAAAAAAAATTGTTCCAAAACAATCAAAAATATAAGTTCAGCTGGAAATAATAAGATAAATTGAGAGATTTCAGTTTCGAGAATGAGTTCTTCATCTTAAATGAAACAAGTTCATAAAGAGGCTTGAAATGAGTATTATGTCGTAAAAGGGAACAGTTCGGTGTGACGAGATACCACAACGTCAATTTACACTCAAAGTAAATAAACAGTCTATAAGGAATTAGTCTAATTCCTACTACATTGACCCAATAACTTTGGAAAAAGAATGAACAACACGAAGGCATAGGTAGTTGCTTGTAATCAGGAAATATAGTAACAAATTCATTAGATGAGAATCAATTTTATTTTCTACTCTAATTCATAATATCACAAAAAAAATGAGAAGTTAACACTCAATCTAGTGATGGAAAATGAGCTTAGAGCATAATTACTATTTTATATTACGTTTCATCCAATAGGGTTCTTTAATTTAACTGGAATCTCCATTTTGGAGACCCTGAAGACTAATTTGAAAATTCGGGACTTTAACCAAACCACGTTTTTCAATTTCATGGTTTCAAAATATTTAAAAATTTGAGAACGTTCACTCGAATTAAATTCAAGATGGACAACTATTTTTACCCAGCCATTGTTTGCAGGTAAAGGAAGGGGGAGAAACAAGAAAAAGTTTATTTTTTACAAACAGAAATGATGGGAAAAAAAGAAACAGCATAAGTTACAAACTAACACAATTCACATTTCAACATTTCGTACAACGTAGTAGGTAGGTACGTGAAATATGTTAGAACTTTAAATTTAAAGAAAATATTCCATCAAAGAGATAATACCTTTGAAAAAGACCCAAACAGACGATAGAAAAACTTGTCGGAAATGAAGAACTCAATTCCCTCGTCATCGAGAAATTTTTCCTCCATCCCTTCCACATCCGAGTTCGGTTCTCATTTTTATTTAAAATTGTCAAGGTTTTAGCCGATTTAATCAAACTTTTTGACATTCATTATTTACCCACAATCTCATTTTCGAGTATTCAGACTTCGAAATTAAATTGACAAGAAATTCAAGCATTTTAGCGGCGAATTTTCGCAAAAATTCCACCAAAATCAGGAAATACAACGAAAGTAAAGAAAGGGATGGAAAAAGAAAAGAAGAAAAAAGGAGAAAAGAAAAAGGTAATCATCAGTTTGAATGGAGAAAATATTACTAAGAAAACTTCGTTGCATCAAGAGTCTCATTCCCTTTCTCAACTTTTTCGGCTAAAATGCAGTGGATAGGGGAGAAAAAAATACCTGCTAAAAGAAATGAATAAAAAGTTTTAGAGTATAAAAATATGCAGCACTTTTCGTGGAGATAGTGGTATTAATACGAACACAAGTGACGAGAGGGAAAAGAAAACGATCTTATACTTTGTTAAAGCCTTAAAGAAAATTACATTAGAAAGTTTTAGGAAAAATGTTATTAAAAATTTTTATCAACCTGCTTCACTCGTCGAAAAAAAAGAAAATTTAATAATATTCGATAGACTTTGACATAACTTGTAGCAACTCGAATGGATTATATAGGTACTCCACCATTCTACCTTCATAAACTCCTGCGATATTCACCAACCCTGGAAAAAAAAAAGTACCGCAGATTTTTCATGAATTCTTGGCATTCTTTCAGCTGGTTTTCAAACATGCTATTCAAGATGGTGCGAGTTAACGAAATTGAGGTTGGGACTGCGATAGTTTTCCTTTTCATGAAAGTCAGAAATTTATAAATCTATAAAATATATTACCATGTATGTATGTGTGTATGTATGTATGTGTATGTATATATGTGGGTGTATGTACTTGTATATGTATAAGATTTTTTTGTGGACACGATAAAGATTATAATTTTTGTCAAGACGTAATTATCACTCCTAAGGGGTAAACTTTGGTAACTAGTTGATTCTGAACCTAATTAAAACTGGTATCGAGTTTGATGAAAGTAAATTAGTCAAGTGGTTCAGTCATGGGGGCTGATAAAAGTCTCATTAACTGTGATTAAGACGTAATTATCATTCTACAGGGCTGAAATTCGTAAGACGTGTAGCTTTAAACGTATTGAATGCAAACACGGATATTTATAAAAATCAATAATGAAAAAAAAATAATAATAATAATAAAGAAAAAAAAAACTTAAACTTCTAATAAAAAATCGACAACAATGTAGAGAGATGTTAAAAAGAGATGAAGTAAGTTCACGAAAAATTAATTTTTTAAATAGTATTTATTAGACGAAAAACTTGTGTCAAACCTAGGGTACTCACACATACACACTTAGTATGACAACCACAAGCCTCAGCAAACGCGTTTGTCCGAAGAACTAAATTTTTTCTCTCAAGTAACTCCTCGTTCACAAGACTATTTTATCCTTTGACCACATAATACCATGTGCGGACTGCTCTAATTGCATCTAAACATCTTTAAAACTACACTCATACATTCGAGTCCACTGACCAATCAACAGATAGAAACAACCTCTTCAATGTAAACAAGCCCAGAACTCTTCTAAATAGAACAACAAAATAATTGAGACAGTATCAGGAGTTTTGTACTTTTAGCACTAAATTTGATGAAATCCAAAGGTATGAAAGCAGTTTTGAAAGATGTTTGGATGCTAGCAATCGCCAGGCAATGGTAGTTTTCTGTATTCTCTTATCAGTTAGAGCAGTCCGTACATAGTTCTATATAATTTCATAGTCAAAGGTTTTACCAGTTTTGGTTCAGAATTTATCCCGGTTGCTGGTAAAAAGTACCTAGTGAACAGGTTGGCAGACCAGCATGCTAATAAAGTTAAAATTAATAATTTTCAAAAGAAAAGTTGAACCCTGTTGAGAAGAGAATAATTTCATGAAATTGATCAGAATGGAAATAAAGCTTAAATTGTTGTAAGGAATATATTTTTGAGCTGGCACATAGTCAGTAATTTTGAATTTCAGAAAATTTGGTTATATTTATAGCTGCTGCCTTTTGAACGACTTTTCTTCATAATTAAACAATACTCAACAGTGAAATATTAATGGCTTCTTCAACAATGTTTGAAAATTATTTCATTAAAATTTTGTTTGAATCTGTTTTCTAGTTAGCGATCGTTATATTTGAAAATCCAGAACTATGGTGGAATTTTGGAATTTTTTCAAATCAGTTTGTTGCAAAAAATTTTAACTACAACCGAGCGATAGTTAACAGTGAAATTTTAATGAACTGTTCGACAAGGTTTGAGGATGATTTAGTTAAAATTTCATTCAAATTAATTTGTTAGTTTGTGAGTTATAATTGAAAACATGAAAAATTAATGAAATAATAAATACAGATTTTACAAGAATTCCATGATTTCTGTACGTTGTTGTTCTGTTCAATATGAAAATAAGTATGTTTTTTTATGTATTTAGGAGAAATTTGCACAATTTGTATTTCATGTATGTATAAAAATTCAGTTTTTTTTTATCCTAAAATTTATCAATGTTATTGCTACCTACATGTTTAATTTGTCAGTATTTGATTTTTGTTTCTTTTTTTAGGTTGAAAAGTTAAGTCACCTACAATATATTTGTTACATACTGAGCCATAGGATCAAAATAAATGCTAACAATGAGAGTTGAATCTTAATCATCATTCAACAAGACTGGAGTGGGGAACATAAATAGTTTTGAACATAATGAAAACTGGTACAGATTTTGATAGAAATTGGTCCAGTTGTTCAGCCAGGAGGAGAGGTCTGAAGAAAATTTAACTCAAACAACTTAGAATTATGAACATGATGTTTCAAACGCGACAAGTGGTGGGGATGCAATGCTACAATAAAAGAAAGCGAATTCGATACGTAATATTATTCTATAAAAAGAAAAGATGAACACAAAAAACATGATTTCCTCGCCTACAAATCATGTATCCGAATAAATTTTTTTTAAATTTGAGACATAATCGAATATAATTCATGATTAAAATTTTTGGTTGCAACTTTTTGTACAGCATGTTCCACCCAAAAGGGCGGGTATATTAGGCTAGTACATAATATGTATTTTGAATTTGAGCTGTTAGTGCAAGAAGTTTCCTGGGGTAATGAAATGAAAAACATACGAACATACCAACCCTTAGGTCATTTCATGTGATCGAGATTAATATGTAGATGTTTATGAAAAACCAGGATAAAAATTATTTCAGCCTTAACACCAGATAATACATACCTACATCACATGAAAAAGAAAAAAAGTTCAATAAATAAGTCTCATGTGCTCAACGGTTACAAAGTTTCGGTAGGCTTATAATAAAAGTATGACATGAACAAACATTACTTTAAAATTGTGATCTATTTAGTGAAACAATAGTATTCGTCATGGTAACAAAAATATTCTTTTAACTTTCGTTCAGTCTCGATTAATATCATACCAATTTGAAGAAATAGGCTACTAAGACATAGGCTAATTTGAATTTTTTTAGTACAGGTTTGGGAAAACTTCTAGTTCCTAACACCTTCTCTGTACAAAAAAGGGCAAGAGTAAAAATAAACTTTTTTTTTTCCTCTTTGCGAATACTATAAGTCTATATGATCAAATAAAAATTTTAAATAAACTTTTCTCATGTCATGCTTTTAGTTTACCTATAGCTCTTTAAACATTGAAAACGGGACGCACATTTTATCAAACGTTTTTTATTATTTGACATGAGGGGTACTATCTGCTGTCGAAGTTCAGTAGGCTTCTGTACTTTGGAACTCATGAAATGAATGTTTTTCCTTCGTAAAACTAGGCTTTCTTCACATTTCGCCGATGTTGGAATTGTACCATTAATCATAAATTTTTGCTTCAAGTGAAAACTCAATTTTCCAACAAAAAAAAAAGCTTTAATTTTCTTCTCAGTATCTGCCATAAAATTCAACTATTCCGGTTTTATTTTTGTAAAATGGTTGTACTTGCTAGTGACAATAGCGGTAGTAAGATTGATAGATTTATTATTCAACTTAGCCTAGCAGAGGACAAGTTTATCGGATGAGTATAGTATTATCACCATGTACCCACATTTCTGTAACAGAAGCATCATAAGGTAAAAGAAAAATTCTTCCACATATAAAGTGTAAGTCCACTAGCAACAATTTTGCTACTTTTAATTAGCCAACTTAAGAGTATTTTTACAAGAGTATAATACAGACGAAATTTACTTAGACGTAATGTTCAGTCTTCTTCATCGCCAATAGCAGGGCAGTACTTTGGCCATTTCAGAAATTTTTCTCACCGTGTTCGCCCATTTTAGAACACCGGAAACCAGCATCGAGTTCAGCTGAGTGGTTCGTTCGCGAAAACTGGAGAAAGTTTGGGCGACAGTGAGCGCCATCAGCGCACTTCTGGTGGCTGTCGTTCCACACGCTGTCTCAATGTAGCCGCCAGGTTTTGTACAAATGACCAGCACGATTCCAGTAACGTAGCAAGCGACCATAGTGGCTTTCAGAAAGTAATATAAAGCGTATACGACTACTTTGATGCATCGAGGCATCATCCAAATTACAAGTCGATCCATAGCAGGTGATGGGTATGTAGGTGTGTACACACGTGTCTGTTCGCCTTTTTTATCCGTAATGCTTGTCTTCTTGAAAGTAAATTTCTGCACGAAAGACTGCATCGTAACGCCGACGATCTGCGAGTACATTTTGGTCGGAATTTACCATGGAAGTGCAGAAAATGCAAAATGGCAACGTATTGGCGAACCGTATGTACATAAACCCACAAATGGTGCGAAATTGCTTGCAACATGAGTAAGAATTAGGTATACTTTACATATGCAGTACACATAAATAGAGAAAATTAGCATTTTGAACGTTCTCAATGACTGATTTGAAATCCTATGTGTTCCTATATATATATGCACCGTCAAAATTGAAACAACAACTCCCATTTTCTTTGTGTAGCCTGTGTAGACTTATCTAAAATATGATGACTAAAATTAAATGAAGATAACGATGCATTGTAGTATTGTACACGAGCAGACGTGATTTGTATTATATGGCGAATGAAGACAGCATTTTTGAAAAATAACGAGCATTACACTTAAAATGGAATTTATTTTAGCTTAGATTTGTATGTATAAATGAAATTACCTTTCTTCATAATATAATAACAACGAATAACAATTTGAAGCTATTTTGGTAGAAACACGGATACTTTCTTTCAGACAGGCGGTGACACTTGCTAAAAGGCACTCTCAACAGTTGCTGAGGCACTATAGGGTAGGTAAGCACCTCCGAGAGCGCCACCTGGTGGCAAAAGTTATAAGAAATGGGATGGTTGGAAACGTGATATTATATACATATGACACATGCGTGTTTTTCTTTTTTCTTACTTTTTTCCTCTTTTTTACTTTTTTTTGGTTTATTTTATCCCTTTCCAGCAATGATGAAGATAATGATTTTGGAAATAAGCAAGGTGAGGGGGGAATTTGTGGGGCAGGAAAAAAATTAAAATTTAGCATCAATTTTTATTCAAAATTTTTAGCCATTTTGCACTCTCCTGACTTGAATTTTTTCTTTTTTTCAGCTTGACAGGTAAAGTACACCTTCCTCAACCCAACCCCTCATATATATTCACGAAATTTATGAAAAAATACAACTGCAGACGTTTATTTTCATTTTCAAGTCTATACAATGATTGGAATTTTGACAATAATGAACTAGAGTGAAAAAACTAAACAATTTTTAAGAACTTTTTACAATTCAACACAGTTAGTTTCATTGTCTCATATCTCTGTCAATTTTCAGTCAATTCTCGTGAACCAAAAAGCATTTTGTAGCCAACTGTATGCACATTAACGGTATTGCCCGATAACGATTGTATTGGTTATATATGAGACAAGAAAGACGATAACACTATTATCTCAGATCTGGGGTAATACCGATACTCTGAGGTTGACTTACATTTTTACTTATAACTCAAAACCTAATTGACAGATTTGTATGTTTCACCCATCAAATTGTAGGGGATGAATGCGCGATTCAGACGAGCTATTATACGTCTGAATAAGATAACATGGGAACAACTGAGAGTGAAAAATCCAAAAATCTTGCATTTCAGTATCGGTATTACCCCACTTTACCTTAATGATAAGGCATCCCATTTATTAAACAAAAATCGGGTAGATGGCGTGCGCGCTGCACAATGGAGATACTTACCTAGCGTATTGCCTCGAGCATACTACACTATATTTCTCTATGAGATGCGGCTTTTGTTGTAAATTGCAACTCGTCCATGATCTTGACTTTGCCCTTAGCTCTGTTTGATAGGACTAGACAAACTTACACCAACCTACACCAGGAGGGCGATTCCACAAATATATGAAGGTTATATCCTTTTGCGCCAAGTTTTACTTGAATATTTTCGGAATAGTACTACCGTTGTTGGTTGGAGTAAGTTGGTGTAGTCCTATCATAGCTTTTGATATGCAAACGCTATATTTTTCAACACATTCCCATGCACTATTAAGGAAGGCATATGACTAGTTGGATGGGAGGAGCCAAACATTTTCATTGTGGGAACAAATACCTATTTGTTTTGCTCCTGTAAAAAATTTTTGCTCCTTAATTGGATAATTTACATTTTGGTCTTTGAAAAGTCACATATTTTGACATGTGTTGTAAAATAGTTATTTGAGATACAAGTGCGTAAAGTAGGTTATTTTGATATGAGTGTGATTTTTGCAGCATGAGCCAAAGATGAGAGACGCAAATCACATGAGTTTCATATACATTATCGAATGATACATTTTAGAGTTTTGGGGCACTGAATTCAAATTTCCAATAAAATTTATGATAGAACTAGCTGTTTCTCATTTTGGGATCACTAGAAGGGGGCTAAATAAATTTTTCAATATATAATTGAGTGACATGTCGTGGAATATATTTTTTGGGAGGATGAATTCAAATTCTTTATCAATTTATGGATTGAATCAATTATTTAACCCTGTGAGACCATAAAAGTTGGTTAAGAAAATTGTTTTATATATTATAGAATGATACATCATTAAATATGTATTTTGAGGGAGTCTGAATTAAAATTTTGCCCCTATTTTTAGATTATATCCATTGTTAATTCTTTTACAACCAAAGAAATAGGGTTAAGAAAATTGTTCAATATATTGTCTATTGATACAATGCAATTTATATTTTTTGGAGCAACCAATTCAAATTTGGGACCAATTTGTGATTACACCAAATTCTTAGACTTTTTTTGAGACGACAAAAACGGGTTCAACATAACATTTTCCTAAATTAGTTAATTGAGTGAGGATTTTTGCGGCGTTGAATTCAAATTTCTAATTTAATTATTGATAAAACAAATTGTTGGAAATTAAAACCCATATTCTAGAAGGTTTTTTAATGTTAAGTTGCACTTAAGTACTTGTTTGACCAGGTTTATCTTATACTTATACATGGGAATCACAGATAAAATATTACTTAAGTAGCGAATCTTTACTTAAATATTATTCAAGAATACGGGTGTAAGAGCCACATAAAAATGAGGTTAATTAAAAAAGAAAGGCAAAAGCTAGTATATATCTGTATAAATTTAAAAAAATGTATGCACACTGATTACTCAAAAACGGCTCGACTGATTTTGATAATTTAAACTTTATTTGGAAGAGGATAGTTCAGAGATGGTCTCACTAAATTTTCGTAAAAATCCGATCAATACCGGATATGAAATTTGAATCAAGAATTTAAAATTCAACTATTTCCTGTTAAATTGGTATCTTGGAGTTTCTTTGATTGCTGATTATAAATTCATGAATCCGCTATCAGATTTTTGAAAACTGAAAATTCTAATATGGAGGATTTGAAATTCTTAATTACATCAATCTGATCGAAAGTTTGTGAGTACATAGGCAAAATGGCAAATTTTACCATAGGATCCTTTATTTTTCATTTTTAAAAAACTGAAAATAAAAATTGAAAAATAATTAAACTTTAAAAAATAAAAATAAAACTGACTTACAAAAAAAAATAAGTCCACACTGAAAAAAATTAGGCAAAAAAAGCACTGGAAAGAAAAAAATAATTTCTGAGGATGTTACACCATTTTCTTCTTTTTTGAACAAAACTTTTAACATCCAAAATCAAAAAGAGAAGGTGTAACTTTCCCAGAAATTAGTTTTTCCTGTTTGTTGCTTTACTTAATTCTCATTTTTTAATGTAGACTGATATTTTCTTCAGTCGGTTTTATTTTTTTATTCCCACTACCGACGATAGCGTTTCAGGCTTCATTTTGATTCAAAATCTCAAAAAGAATCTCCAATGACCAAGTTTAAATTTTTCTCACTCCATGTTTTTATTGGTTGATCCAAGAAACATATTCTTCTTTTTTCATCACAGCAAAAAATAAATTCGCTCAAATTCGGGTTCAAAACTTCCCACATCTTCAAATATTTTGAATTATTTCAAAATATTACCAAGTATTTTTTGTCGGACAACTTTCGGTCAGACGAATCACATTCCAATAATTCGGACTTTATTCTCGCATTCATGACGTAGGCCAAGATTATTTTTCGCTCTCATCGACCATTTAAAAACATTTTATTTATGTTGTTCATTGAAAATGAAAAGAAACAGTTAAATAAAAGCTTGTAAAAATGCTGTTTTTCTCCCCTACCTAAAAATATTTCCTTTGTGAAAGTACAGAAATATCCTGAAAACTTTCCAAGAAAGATTTATTTTTCCTCCTTAAATTTTTTTGAACAACCAAGGCTTTTCTTTCTTCTTTTGCGTATATTCTTTCAGTTTCCAGATCCTACACATATAACGAACCAAAATATTATATATTGTGACGTGATATCCTTTGCCAACACCCTGCCAAAGAAAGGAAAAAGAAAAAAACTGATAACAAAAAAAAAGAAAGAAAAAGAAAAAAGTTTGGAAATTCGAAACGTATTTTCAGTGGTCACTGAAACGGAATGAATGATATGTTATTTTTGACTCACCCAAGACAAATTCAATTCAAAAGTTAAACACACATTGAGCTTCTCTGGTTTTTTCTTTTTTTTTTTTTTACTCATGCTGAAAAATAAACGAAAAGTATCTGAAATATTTGAGGGGGGTGTTCGTGTAAACTTTCAAGAAAAATATTCCAAGTGAAAGAGTTATTTACATTGGAAAAACTGACACGCAAAAAAAAAGAAAAAAAAAGAAGGCGCGAATTAAGGGGCAGAAATGACGAATCATGGGATACGTCAGTCATTGACCATTGAAATATCGATTCTTCAGAGAATGTCACGATAAGGACGTTACTTTCCGGGTTTGATATGTGTGAACAACTCGAAAGAAAGTGAAACACCCGGTTTTTTTTCTGAAACTCGCTTTCTCTCAAAAATATATCTTTCCTTTTTCTTTTTTTTTTTTTTTTTTTTTTTTTTTTTCAGTCAATATTTCAATCAAAATGTAATTTCCAGCAAAACAACGTAATATTTCAATATTGGACGACTTTCGTAAGCACGTATTTCATTTCATTCTAATATTATGAGTCGACAATTTAGAAATAACATCTTTCAGCCTGAGCGCCGAATGAAGAAATTAAAAAATAACAAATGCAAACGAAAAAATGGTAAAAAAGTGAAGTTAAGTAGCGAGAGGGAGATCATCCTCACAGTGTGAACCGATTGGCAGCGAAATGGGTACAGAGGGCTAAATACATTGGCAGTTGAACAGGTATTTAGCTATAAAGATATAATTTGAAAATCGAATACTTTGCTCGAAAGAATTAGATAGTTGAACGCTGGTAGGGGGACCTGTGTAGCTCATTTGTCTCTGCCTGTACACCTGAAAGATCTCCGTTCGAATCCCAGCACCGTCTACCTTCCTAACACAAAAACGGTTATCTGTGCCTTATGGTGAGTCACTGTTTGTCTGCATCGATAACGTTTGGGCCGAATGAGAATACCAATGCCTGGCCAAATTTCCTAATACTGACACCGACCAACCATACAATGTGTTATACCAGCCCCCGCTTCCTAGCCTCCTGTACCTTATATAGCTTCAACATCCGAACGAGGGACATAAATGTACAGGAAAGAAATTACAGTAAATAGACTGTGTGAAAGAACTTTTTAAAAGAAATTTCAATAGCTTGATTGTTTTTATTAAATACAAACAAAAAAAAGAAGAGATTAATCAGCAAATCCACTGAATCAGAATGCGTATAACACTAAAGTGAGAGATTTAACTCACAAAACATTTGCTGAATTTTGATCAAATATGGAATTGTTTTTATTTTACCCGCCGAAAAGCGAGTAAAAATAGAATGATTTTCAAGCGCTGGCGTGTGAGGTTGGTGCAATCATTCGGTTTGTGTAAGAAAGTTTCTACCATGGAAGGAATGAACCGATTGTAAAGAATAAACTTTTTAACACACGTCCGAGGAATGAAAACCAAAACGGATAAATATTATAGCGGGATTTCGGTTTTTAGCTCAATAATTCGCATTGTGGAGAAAGATTGCAAATGAGCTTCTGGTTAGATCAGAAAACCACATAGGTAAAAATGAACATGCAATGCTCGAAAAATTAATTATTCACACGAATACATACCTGAATTGTTCAGACGATGTCGTTATTAATGCGAGTGGTTCTGGTTTGGTTAACTGAGCGTTCGTCTTGTCTGCCATTGGCCATTCTGCTTTGCTGGTTAGGATCATCCAGGAACCATATCACTTTTCGAAACGCTTTTCGAAAATTATCCGAAAGAAACGCGTATAGAATTGGATTCAGGCACGAATTCATGTAGGCCAGCACCTGACTAGTAATTTGTAGCCCCACATTTACTTTTGTTAATTCGTAGTAATCAACACTTTTCAGTAATAAAATTATCTGAAATCAAAAGGAAAAAAGTGGAAAGTTGTTAAACATGGTGAAACAGTGCTGTAGATGAAAACTAATGGGAAGTAAAAATAAATATAAACCTATTTAGCCAGTAAGTTTTCACTGGAAAGAAAGTACCCATCATTCAACGGAGTAACATCATTATTTAAGCCTAAAAGTATTTCATTCTTTTGTTCAAACCGAGAATAATGATAATCTATAATTTTATCCACAAAATACGGTTACAAAATTGAAAAATTATGAAAGCCAAGCACATAGTTTACACAGTTAGACGGTATTGAGCTTGACCAGGAAACGGAACAAACGCCTCTACATATTCTATTATCTAAAAACAACAACTGTACAGCCAAGCCTCCACTGGCAACATTCGCTGCTCCAACACACCTGTTTGTAATTCCTGTAATAGCGGACAATTCCTGAAGGATGTAACACAATATCAAACAGACATAGACAGACGTAAGTGGGGCAGCTTATTTGTGGTGCGTATAAAAAAAGGTTTCTGTAATGGCCAAAAGATGTAGTAATGTACCTAATTAGAACCACTTTCGGTGTTACACCATACACGAGATATTGAACACTGGATAAGCATTAATACCTCTATAATAATTTAAATATTCAATTTATCATCCACAACTATCGTGGACCTTAACGTATTTGAGAGACTCGATAATATTTAAAAACACAAGTTTGAATTAACACTTTTAATAAAATAATAAGTTGTGCATCAATTAATACGTTAATACTTATACATATGGGTTACAATCCTTTAGACAAGACTGTCTGTTCACTAGGTACTCTACCAGAGAGGTTCTAGATACTAAGAAGTTACTGTCTTAGGAACTGTTTAGAAACTGTGTTTTGTTCCTTCGAATCGAGGGTTTATATACTTGTTTGGGGTATGTAAGTGTACGTGTCGGATAGCTAAGTGAGGTAGGGTGTTATTATTATAGGGTTGTGCTGACTCGCGATCTACTTGAGGGACAGGCATAATTAATTCATGAATTTACAGACATTATATCTATATTCATAAAATCAAATACGGGTAAATCAGTGGTTGTTTATAAAGAGTTATAGGATGTTTTATTGTTGATGAATACCTACGTTTTTGGTATTTGAAAACGTGTAGATAAATATGTTCGTCATTTCTAAAAATAGACAAAAATATACGTTACAGTTTCTACCTGGAAACAGCCCCTAGCCTCTTTCTTGCACTCTACGATGTTTGACATTCACTAGATGTTTGGTGAAAGGTGAGGCAACAGAGATGGGGGATTTTTCTCTTCTTTCATATTCCAAGATGGTACTTCTTATCAGAGTTGTGAAGAGCGAATCTTGCCCCCTGGTGTCATCATTATTGGCCTTTTGTGGATGTGAGAGGAGTGTGCACTTGAAAATAATGTTAAAGAACAATTAATTTTTTTGTTTTTCAAAAACGCATTTATGTGGACTGTAAGGCAATTTAAAGTCGAGCCCATTCATTGGGAGAATCCCACCATTTCCCCTATTGACAGCAATGCTTGTTCATTTCATTTTCAAGGGTTACCAGTTGTAGAGCGTAGCCTGGAACAGAAACAACGTCTCTAAATTTTTTGTTGCCTATCGTTTATTTAACATTGTCATAGGCAGATAGTTACAAAATTGATTTCAGGGACAGGTGAGATTTGAGAGTTGCTGGTTCAGATTCCTGAGAAAGCAACTTCATATTGGTGACTCTAATATGACTGAGAGTTGCAAATACCATTGTCGCTTGGCACATACCGTAACTACCAGTTTTCACCACACAGCACACACCAACGCATGGGCCAGCAGTGGGACAAGTGGCAGAATCAGCATCAGCAGGGGTATATCCTGAGAAGGTCAGCACATGCTTCCTGCTTTAATAATCACTGCCTGCTCACATAGCATCTGCGCCTGCTGCCTTCTTCAGAGCCATTGTTAGATACTTTATCGACCCAGGCTGCAAAATATCTGCCACTTTTTTTTTCATCCTCCCTAATTATTGTTTAAGGTAGATTTCGTATAATATACCTATTGTGGCTGGTTTTATGGCACAATTTCGAGAACATTACTCAATAGTTTTTCCAATCATGGTTCCCAGACCCCATAACCACCTGCCCCTCAAAATTATTATATCTTATATATAAAATCCACTTCTGTATCGCTATCACGTGACCATAGTTACAGATATATTTGGCTATTTTAATATTTCAGTTTCAGTTTAACTCTTAAGTAATTTATTTTCTTCACTACCTTTTTTAAGGAGTTACAAGCGTCTATTTTCGGTTGCATTAATTTGGATTTTATTCATTTAATTACTTAGTTATTAATATTTTATTTATTCATCTATTTATTTGTTTAAATTTTCTTATTTAATATTCTCAATGAAAATTGGAAAACTGAGTTTTCTAAAGAAGTCTCACTGCATTACAGTTTTTTTTTTTGTATTTATTTTGGCTGCAAATTTTGTCACCCCACAAATTTTGCCGCCACGGGTTTAAAACTGGACAGACCCGGAGGTAAAACTGGTCTTGGCCTTTTTCTCATACAACTGATACTGGTGAAGGGGGAGAAGGGTAGGATGGCAACCGTACGTAAAACGTGGAGAATCTTGCCTGTTTACACAACAAACGGTTTCCATATTTACAGGGTTATGCCATATCCGCTTTAGGAAGAGGTGAGAGTTGCAACTTCGAATCCTTATCAAAATTTCACGTCATTTACCATCATAGCAATGCTATGGTCACACTATGATCCTCCCTGAAGCAGGCTGACAAAGATCAAGTAAACCATTCTGGTTCAAAAATTTATCGTCGGAAAAAAAAAATGAAAACTCACAGTCGCAAAACAAATTTACTCACAGCAGCACTCAAAAATCGTCAACGCTAACTGAAAAATAAATAAATTCAATTAATGAATCTTCAGTGCAGTCCAAATTAAAACATGCAACCGTAATGTCCACGAATTTCGACACAACGTTCAATCATCGTGATGTAGGTTGGGCAGCGAGTGTCGCAAAATTGAAATTTTTTTCCCTTTTATGATTCACAAATCAGAGGAATCTGGCGTTAATACCGAAATTTCAGTCTCGGATTAGCGCAAAATAATGTTAAAATAGTCGAAAAGAGAACTGACACCGTTTTTGTTTGCATTTAGTGACACCATTTTTCCTCTACAACTATTCGCAATGTTGGCTACAAATTGTGTGTTTTCATTAGGTAACAAATTTTGGCAAATTTTGCTCAATTTTGCTCTCCCAGAGAGTTCGCTGTCATTTTCCTTCAAATTAATTGTGTACGTTAGTGTTTTCATTTTTGCCGTACTTATTTTCGATTATTTTCCAATTATTTTGGATTTAGCGTATGAAGTTAAAGAGTGTTGGTGGTTTTTGTAGTTTGGCTGGAAAAATTCACGCACACAACAACGACGACGTTGCGTAGAGTAAACAAAATGGTAGGTAGGTAAAACAAATTAATGAAATTGTAAAACCATGGTGGTCGTTCGGTTTTAACGTCTAATTAATGGCAAAAACCTTGGCCATAGCGTTCTCTAATTCGCCTTTAAATTTTATACCTATGCATAATGGAATGGAAATCTCATCGTTAAGGGGGACAAGTTCAGCTTGAAGAACGAAAGCCTTGTCGACAAAACCACTAAAGGATGGAAAACGATAGCAATGACCGAATGAAATTAGCGAGTGGGAAGGAAAACGTAATGAAAGAATGGGCGGGTTCTTCAAAGTTGGTTTTCAGTGGAGCCAGCAGTAATAGACATTCAACGTCAGTAGTGATCAATGGACATCTTTATCACCCTGCTTCTATATCCATGTTCTTTGTCTTTTGGGTATTTGTTCAAAATCCCTTACCCATATGTTTGTCGATCTGTAAGTAGTGTTGAGTAAATTACTGGTTTTCGTCACTCCCGGTAATGAGGCCAAGACCAACTATGCAATAAAAAGACAAAGACTCGAACAAGCCAACTTTGGACTAAACGCAAAACTTGGAAAATATATAAACAAAGTACAAAATAAGAGCAATATTGCTGCTTAGATGATTTGTAACATAGAGTAGGCCTATTTGGAAGGACATCAATATAATTATGTTAAGATCAATTTATTTACCATTGAGAGTAAAAATATGGGAAGCAATACCAGTAACCTACTTACTGAGAGTCGAAGTTGAGACTAACCTGCAGCTAATCATAAAGTCAGTCCTGGATTTTCATAGTATGGTGGGTATATTTTTTTAGATTCATCAAATTCAAAGTCATCAAGAGTTTAATATTTGGGAAAACTAAAATGTTACTTATGTACACTTACAAATGATTGAAATCAAATGTCAACTACGTGTTCAGATCAGTCAGAGTTGGAAAAATACAAAATAAATTTTAAAAACGTCCGTGGAATACTTGTCGTGAGAGATATTCACATGCAGAAGGTAATCTACAGCTTTGCTTGTTCTGCCACTTCATACATTTAAGTATGGGAGAGCCAAATCCATGGTGAACACTGGCAATTTTGTAGCCAGTTTTGTGAGCTTATATACTGGATTTGGCACATGCATACAGACACACATACATACATATACGTATGGTATTATATGTCATAGTTTACGTCGTTTCTTGTCTCAATAAGGTGATACGAAACAACGCAGTGCATTTAGTACCAGTCTGTGACATCACTGAAATCCTTATCAGGTAATTTGTCACAGCCTGTATAATGTATCTTACCTGTACATACATACAGGTATGAACATACAATAATGTATGTGTGTTGTTTCATTTAATGTCATAGAGATGAAATATCCCAGCCTTTGGGCAGCGGCTGTTGTTGAGGAATCCGAACTCCTGTACCTCATAAGAGTATTGTCTCCACAACGTCTTATGTACAATAAGAAAATTTATTAATACATTTTACAATTTTTCATTTTTTCAAAAGATAAGCTTTTACAAAATCATTGGAGGCTATATTATAACTAATCTAGTTTTGTCTTTTTTCATGAAATGAATCATACACTTTATACATTTTCAATAGATAATCATACATAAGAATGCCTTGCCTAAACCATATAAAGATAGGGAATGAAATGTGTTAGAAAAAAATTTTGAATTTCATTATTGCTGAAAAATACCTCTCGTACTCGGCTCAAATAATATACGCTCTACTCTCCTTCCTCGTTTTGCTTTTCCCATACAAAACAAAAAATAAAAATAGTAATACCTATCTAACTCGATGTAACGAAAATTCTTTCGTACTTGAGAAAAACAATAAGCAAAACCGAGACAAAAGAATCACGTTATTTTCCGGCGTTCAACTCTGTTTTGTAAACTTTATTAGAAATTTAAGGAAAACGATGCCACATACCTACAATTTTTGTAATTTTTCACAAACAAAACCATGCTATCCAGCAATGAATGAAAAAACTTGACAGACAAAGAACTGAAAGTCAGAACGATGTATGAATGAACTGCAGTAAAATCTGTGGGAGTTTTCACTCAACAAAGAAGAAGAATTTTGAAAAATTCCAATCCAACGCGAAAAAAAAAATGGAGAATGAAAACCTACATTCGTTTACAGAAATATTTATTCAAATGGGGTGAAACTTTGTTTTGTCTAGGCACTTCCGACAATTAGCTTCATTCGGAGTATATCGGCTTTCAAAAAAATTTTAACAAGGGCGCCATTCTCTTATTTTGAAGTCTGCGACGAGAAATAAATATCTACTGGGCGCGATATAAACAAATTAACATTAAAAGCTTTCACTAGGAAAATGCGAGAAAAATTTCCTGAATTTGAATTCTTTCGTTACAGTCATTACTACATGTAAAAGCACGGGAGTAATTTAAGTACAGAACACACTACAATCGTTTGAATCCACCAGATCTGAAAAACGACGAAAAAATCAGAATAAGAGGCAGTAAAATTCTGCAGTTGTAATGCACGTATAGCACCAAACCGTTGGCAAATAATTATGCTATAAACCAAGTCAGAAATGTACATAATTATTAGACTCAACATACGTCTGAATTTGACTGGGATTGTCCCGGCGCCCTGGCCGGTTGAGCCTCATGTACTGATTTCCAACTTTTCTCCCGAATTTATAAACAATATATACTGTAAATTAGGAGATATAATATTTATAACGGGTATTTTAAATGTCCAATTCATAAAAACGAAAGGAGAAAAAATTACTTTATTCTCCTTCGGTCCATAATAAATAGCACGATTCTTGCCCTAATTTTAGGACTGCAAGTTCACATAAGCGTGCGTACGTGAGTGCCCGGCACCCGTGACGGTTTTGTTTTCTTCATAATAAGTGATAATATCAAAATTTATTAAATAAGCTTCGATTCATTTCATATTGGGCAGTAATTATCTGAATAATTACCTACGTGTAATATATGCTGTATGACATCAAGCCGACCACAAAATAAGTTTACGTTAAAACGAATTTTTGAAAGATTTTATTTTATTTTATTTATTTTTTTTGGCATTAGCTTCATGCGAAATAAATAAATTATTTTGTTGCGGAAGGTTGGCTGCAGTATTGATATATTTTAAAATCACGGTAGTGGGTAGAATAAAAGATTATATTAAAAAAGAAGGGAAAAAAACAACAATTATTATGCCAGGGTAAAAATTAAGCAGCCTAAAAATTGGGGCAAGTCTGAACGAAAAAATTCGGATGGGGAAAAGATTGTGAAGGTCAAAAAATTTTTCACCACTTTCTCAGGCACCCATGATTTTGCAGGTCTGCGCACACTAGTGAAAGTTCATCTTTTTGGATCAGAGGACTATTCTTTGGCAGTAGAACCGAAAAATTCAATAAAATGATCACACTTAAGTATTTTCTAGTCTGTTCGTCACCTTTTTGCAGATGATTCTGTTCGTCTACAAAAACGTGTCCAACAAAATAAAGACAACTATTATTCCTAATTCTTGGAATAATAGCTGCCTATATGATACCTGTTCTCACGGACAAACACCACCAATTATGCTGACGATGAAGAGTCATCAATGTCACGCCAACTATTTTAGGCCGGCCATTTTGATCCATGACAGCAAAATTACGGATACTGTATTCTCTTTATTTGAAGACGAATTCATTCCTGTGTCTCCAGTCAATCAAACAAGTTAAGGTCCACATTAGCTATTTGTCGATGTATCAGGTTTCAAATAAAGTATAAGTAATAGAAGTATAGTATTAAATTGAATGTAATGTGGTAATTGATGTTGAATAAATAAAGAGATAAATAAAAAGATTTGTCTCTACATTTGTCAGAGTTTTCTAAATGTAAGAAAACATTTGCAAAATGGTCTAAGGACCAAAAAGTGAAATTTACAGATCTAAAAAGTTTACTTTTAGCCTTTTTGGTCCTACGACCTAAAAATCACAATGTTGTCAATGAAACATTATGAAAATCTTATTTGAAATAACATTTTTATTTTGAGTAAAACCTATTATCTTTCACCCGATGATTTCTCAGCTGCTTCTGAAGCTAGAAAGCTGAAGTTGGTATTTGTGGAAAGAGGAGAGAACTTACTCAAATTTACCACCTATAATTTCTTTTTTTATCGTCAATAATGCCTTCGTTATTGAATAACAAAAATAGCTAATTAATGGAAAATTTTCGTTTTTCAAATAATTGTTGTTTATATCAAAAACTAATGGTTATAGAAAAAAATGTTCAGTTGTAACCCCCCTATTTTTCAACGACAAATTCATTTTTATCATCAAATTTCATGATAAAAGAAGTTATTTTCAGTTAATAAAAAGTGAAAATATTAGAAGAAAACTCCAACCCGTCTTTTCATGACACCTATTTCCCTTTCAATTTTACAGTGCAAATAAATCTATAAAAAAATAAAGCCCATAAATTTCCCAACAAAAAAGGTTTTCACAATTATTTCACAGTGTCAACAGTAACGTCGTCGGTGCATAAAGTACATAAGGAGGAACTGTTTTTTTTTGCCTCGCCTGTTTACAACCCTCGTCTTCGGCTTCATACCCTCCCCTAAGACGCGTCTTGCGCCAAAAAAAAAAAAAACTTTCTCACCTAGGTACACAATTTAGATACTATTAGGGGTCAACAGATAGTATGAATATAATTATATGAACAGTTAAAACTTCCCACAGCCACAGAGCAGGAATTTGCAACAAAATTTGGCAGAATGTTATAGGTAATAGGTCTAAAATTAACATATTTTTCAAAGATTGTGACTAAACAAACCCACCACCACCCCTAGGTTGTTTCTTGAAATCAGTTTTCATACGTGCATTTTTATAAAAACCCTACTTACAGAATTTTTTTGCGTACCTACATATTAGAGCCCTGCACGAGTACGTACGGCATCGTGTGATTACAAGTATAAAATACTCGTCAGATGAGTAATGATTACCTGTGTGTACTTGTACTCGTGTAGCAAATGATGCGAGTAAGTAATCGGCATCACATCGTGGCATCATTAGTAATTACTTAAATGTGAATATTATTAAATGCAATCCATTATTGTTGCAGAACTTTAGGGAAATGCATGGCGATTACATATGAGTATAATTGTTACACTGCCTACAATGCCTACAATGCCTACAATGCCTACAATGCCACGCTGCTACGAGTAATATTTTTCCGATTACATACTCATATTGTTTTGTAAGGTAATCGGCAATTCCTACACGATTACTTTTTTATGTACTCGTGTAGGTCTCTACTACATATCCATCATGTACTCCTGTCCAGGTTAGGAATTTCATAATACTTTGGTAAGCCTATAATGATAATATATTCCAGGGCAGCCAAGCACAGACACCTTCTCATGAATTTTGGGTACATGCAAGCTTTTTACATTACTGTCGGTTGCTAGTGAATTCACTAACAAGGCGGTCATCATATCCTGAAGTCGCACATCTCACATTTGTTGTACTTGGCAATAAAGAATCAATATCGTAAAATTTTTTCCAGGCATCTTCGACAAACTCATCCTTGATTCGAACAATTAGTCAAAATCGGTAGGTAAGAGAATCTCTTCAAATAATTTCAACGAAAAAGTCAAAATAGGCGAGGAGTTAAATTATTTGAAATCAGTTGAAAAAAAATTGGTGTTTTTTCTAGTAGGTACCCACACAGAGGGAATAAGGTGGTTTTTCTTTTTTTTTGAAAAAACTTTCTCTTTTCTTACTATGCGAGAATTGTTTATTTTTTTTGTTTTTGTTTTTTGAACAACACATTCATCCGATTTCAACGAACCCGGTATCCACATAAATGATACTAACACCCTCTCTGAAAAAAATACTCTCAAAAAAATGGCACAAAAACAAAACAAAAAAAAAAAACACTAAAAGAATACTGGAAATAAATTGATAATGCACAAAGTGATGAGAAAAAATAAGAGGGAGAAGAGAAAGCAACAAAAATCTGCCCGAGAAACCAAATCGACGAGTGAAAAAATTCTCAAAAGAATGAAGGAGAAGAAAAAAAAAAAAGAGCTTCGCATAGAGCATAGCAGTATTAACCGATGAAAAATGATTTACTCTCACGAAGTCCGTTACCAAAAAAGAGGAAGAGAATATATAATGGTATAAACTTTTCAACGTTGCGAATTTATATGAAAGTTCAATATGCACAAGAAACCTTTTTACGAGAAGAAAAAAAAAAGTGCGAAAATAAATAAATACGAAACATGACGATCAAAAAAAAAAAAAAAAAACTGACGATAGAATTTGAGAACGGTTTCACGCACAGTGTATTCTAAATATGTATCGAAGAGAGCAGAAATAAAAAGAGGAAGAAAACCTATACCACCATTTATATATATACCTAACTGTTACATGGAACCAATTTTTTTTTTTTTTTTCCCAACTAGACCGTAAAAAGCTGGCGTTGCGTTAGAGCTAAGCAGAACTTAACGAACCACAACGACTTTTTTCAATTTTCTGCCAGTTATAACAGACGATTTTGAATGAATTGGTGCGAACATCTTGAAAAAAAAAATAAAAATAAAAAAGAAGAAGTACCTAACTAGCGAATTTTTGGGGGCTCACTGATGAAAAGCCGACGTATAAAATGCGCAGAAAAGAGAAAAACAACCATTTTAAAATTTCTCCAATAACTAGATCTACTGGAATTAATGACGTGTGCACTCGGTTTCTTTATCATGTAGGCTGGTATGTCAATTACCTACCTACCTAAATCCAACCCTAAGTTTTCTATCAATTTGGCAGACATTTCAATTGTATATATGTCCGTATAATATCTCAGGAATGGCTTAACCGATCGCTATGAAATTTGAGGAATACATTCGTCTCAACTTACCGGTGCTAAATCAATGCATCACATTAACATAAAATGAATTGTGGATGCCCAACCAAAATTTGAATATTAATTTTCTTGTCTCTACAATATGTCAGGAATGGTTCAACAAGTTGTGAGATTCGATCGTACCCAAACATAAAAACAATTAAAATTTTTTTGAAGCAATAAAATTAACTTTTTAATAACAAACGGCGTGAGCGTCCTCGGCTAGGCTAAACACTTAGCCTAGGTACGTATCTCGAACATAATTTCTCCCTCTTTCAATCTGTTTTATCTTTATCCTACTTTTATTTCCTACACCACTGACTTTTGTCATTCCCCATTAGCGGTGGTAATCGCATAATACATTCAATGTAATTTAACAACCCCCCCCCCCGTTGTCAGCTTCCCCCACCATTTTTCTCATGAAACGGTATTCTAAAACATATCTTTCTGCATTTTTTCTGTTGTTTCGTTTTGTCATTCATCATTTTGTTCTCGACTAGAATTGGTTGATTTATTTTCATCTGCTGTTTTGAATAATTTTTATTATACGATGTATTTTTCTAACATGGTTTAATTTTTACCCGCAGGCAATGGGCCCGCTTGAGGAAATAAACTGAGGCTAATCCAAGCAGGATCTTTTCTAGAGACACTTTCTGGACATCAGCTATTTGGTAAATATTATTCCCCATATTTTTGTTGCATGGTATAAAGCAGTTCACACGATCACCTGGCCAGCTGAGCAGGTTTTGGATTTTAACTCGCATCTTCACCAAATTCTGTTGATGGAAATGCTCTCGGTTCACTAATTGAGTGTTGTTTTTTGGGGACTTTGTGTTTGTTTTTTTTGGGTTGGATATTGACATTCATGGTCACATACCACAAAGTCGATGTAAAATTTGAGGGGTACTTTTGTCTCAGCTCATGGGTAGTTATTGGAAATATTGATATATGTATTTCAATACAAACCAATTTATATATCTTAAGTTAGTGGGTAAGAAATTTGGAATTTGAATTTATTTATGGAGACTTTTGAAATGCAAGCGAAGAAAAAATAATGAAAGAAAGACTGAATCTTCACTCAAATTTCTTTGAAAAAAAAAAAAAAAATTTTCTGCAGTTTTCTACAACCAATGTTTAAAACTTTTATAATCTTACATAATTCTTATTTTAAACAATCCTAACATTCAGAAAAAATTTGTTAAAGCATTCATTTTTGTACATTATAAAACAATTGCACTCGTCACACAATATACTATTTTCGGTAATTTGCTGTCCTCTCTTTGATCCGATGGTTTTTTGTATATTTGCTCAAAATTACACGAAAAACAATCTTCCAAAATTTCAAATCCCTGTTTTTCTGAAATGAATTTTTCTGACTTGATGCTATAATCGATCTGTTTTTCGCATATATGCTAACGGGATCGTTTTACTCGTATGCGTAACTACTTTGATATAGTTGCCATTGTCCAACATCGATTAGATAAACTTATTTGGCCCTTTTTTTTGTCTAATGGCCTCCTGTATGAAAATATATCAGAAAATCTGGGGCTATTTTTTCTCTAATAGACGTGAAATGATAACACTGTTAGGTTTTCGGTCGCTATTGGAATTAACACGGAAACAATATCATTACGTGAAAATCCGGGCCAAGTAATAAATCTGGCTTTAATATGTCGAACTTAATTGCCATCTAAATTATTTTCAAGTTGTTATTTACTTGTCTTCGTTACTTTCACCTTTAAATCGTTTGTAGATGTAGCAGTGAGCTGACCTGCCCATTTTGGTTCAAAACTGTGAATATAAAATGCGATAAATTATGTGGTCTCTCACAAGAAGCTCAAATATCTGCTCCTCGGCCACTTGTCAGTTCACCTTTTTTAGTCATCTACCCGAATTAAGCGGAAAACTTCCGTCGTAAGCGGGTGCATTTTCTTGCACTTGCGTCTTTTTTTCGTTTTATCCCTTTTCTTTCCGCCTTTTGTTTCTTCTTAATATCTTCGTATACGAAGGAAAAATACCAAAACGTTCCCAATTGTAAAATGTGTCGTGAAAGGCGCACCAGTTCCTTCAGAACGTTAGTATAAGTATTTCTTAATTTCCTAAATGATACGACATTAAAAATAATCGAAGAGTTCATTCCGTTTAAAAGGTCGCAAACTGAGTAAGGGAAGCGCTTTTCTTGGATGAGCTGGAAGAAACAGGAGCAGGTTAAAAATGGAAAATATTTCAAATCTATGGTAAATTTTATTTATTTATTTTGCCTCCATCCAACATCGTGTACGAATTTATCAGATATAGGCCTATGCCAGCTAGCGTGGAAAAAATTATTGTTCTGAAATAGAAATATGTTTTTGTTTTTAAATTTTTTTACCTACCTCTTGTGTATGTGTTGAACACAAGAGTATTAAATAATAATAGAGGACGTATGGGAGACAAAAAACGGTGCTACTTTTGTGACGAAGTATCGCCACTCTTAAAGATCGATGCAATTTTCATCTCATTTTAATCTACGAAATTCAGTTTGATGTGGTTTCTGAATTGTCAGTTATATTTATTCGTTCATTTAATTCGGTTATTTGAAGAAAAAAAAATTCTTATCATTGTTAATGAGCCCGAATATGGGCGATTAAATTTGAATTTGGTTACGAAAGGATGGAGACACTCTTCAAAAGTGGTGCCATTTTTCGTAGCAGCGTTTTGATGGGAATGCGTCCTCTATTATGTTTAACACTCTGTTGTATTGACTAACTAATAACCTGGAATGGATCACCGCGACAATCTATATAATAAAATCCATGAACAGTATGTGGATGGTAAAACGGTATGTCGCCTATAAAATGGTATGTGGCAGGAAAACCAGTTTGTGGCATTTGTCAAGTTGCACTATCTGCTTTTCACTCACATCACGATATCTTAGCTGTTATTTGAGCTACAAAGCTGGGGTTGGTACTATTTTCTCAAATTCTCTATAAAAACTTATATTTTTATGGACATTAGTTTTTCATAAATAAGCTATTAAAAAAATACAAATTAATGAGAAATTTTCAGTTTTTAAGCAGGTTTCTACGAAAATCTACTTATTAATCTTGTGCTATTAGGAAGGACCCAGGGATGGGAGTAAGTACGTTTTTTGTTTCATGACCCAAGGAACATTTTGGCGCCATTTTTGAAAATTCATAAAAATTTTATATATGTACGTATGTATATATGTATGAATGTACCTATGTATGAATGTATGTATGTATGTATGAATGTATGTCCAATTCTCTTTAACACGATACAGGATGTAATTTTTGTTCGATGGTCACAAAATTTGGACCAAACATTCGTATTAAGTCGAAGATGAAGCAATAGTCACGAAATTTGATATAGACATCGACTTAAATCAATTCTAATACCTTTCCAAGTTAGGTTGCGATTGGCTTCATGGTTCATGTCCTGGGGCTGTTGGAGGGGCTAATTTTCAATGTTGACCTAGTAAAACTTGCAATTCTTATCCAATAGTCACAAAATTCGATACAAACAGCACATTTGACATAAGAGTAAGCCCTATCAATTTTGGTTTCAATTGGTCAATTTATTCCCAAGTTATAAGTCATTCAGTGTGATTTTCTCTATTTTACTCTTCAGATAACAACCCTAAGAAATCCATCTTTCAAAATTTTTTTATAGCCTCAAAAATCAGAAATAATTCAAAAAGTCAATTTTGCATCCACCCACCCGAGTTGATTTGCAGATTCGAACCCTATACCCCTGAATTACCAGAATTCTGTCTTTAACCAATTAGGCCACAGTTTGTTTTGACCATATTGGAGAGTTTCAACATGATTATAACTGGCATTGTTCAAATTTGTTTCTTTGTAAAGTTCAGTTTGTGATGTCCTATGTTGTGATACAGTTGTCTTTCTAATCTTTGGACAAAATTCATAATTTTTTCTCTCGAAAACGTACTTTTTCTAGCGAAGCTTGCTGCGTTAGAGATTTTTAAATTGTTGTTTATTTCAAAAATTACCTTTTACCTAGAGAATTTACACATTTTGCATTAAATGTAGGGATCGTGATAATTCAAAATGATTGAGTCAACCAGCAAAAATTTTTGAATAATGTTTCTTTACTTAAAACGTAGAACCAGAGAATGCTCAATATTTCAAACATACTGCATCGGTGCTAGACCCAGAGAATACTAAGGCCCATATTCACAAACGTCACTTTAACCTCATTTCACTTAAATTTCACTTTAAAAAATTTTTTTACACAATTTCGTACTTAAAAATGTGGAAATGTTGTATCTCTTATAAGAATTACAATGCAAAAATAAAATGTTACCCCGTGCTTACATACAAAATTGTACCGAAAGTCATTTTTAAGTGAAGTTCAAGTGAAAGAAGGTTAAAATGACGTTTGTGAATATGAGCCTAAAAAACCTAGAGCAGTAAACCTCGCTAGAAAAAGTGGGTTTTTGAGAGAAAGTATTATGAATTTTAATGGTCACATTAATTGTCTGTAAGTTTATATGCATTAATGGTATGTTATGATTGTATGAAATGTGTTAGCTGCTGACAAAATATTAGACAATGTGAAATATAAGAGCATTTTTTTGTGAAAAAATTTAAAATCAATTAAGATGATGAAGTATGATACATTATCATATAATTTAAAATAAAACCAATGAAATATAATAAAGTTATGAAATAAAAAAAAAAAAAAAACATGAGCATGTGGTTAATTTTCGTAAAAAGAAAAGTTTATGTAAATTAAAAAAAGAGGGAAAAAAGCTTTATCAGAAGTAACGTCCGGTCAATCAGCTCCAAAATTGGCTGCATGCAACAATAAATTTTAATGAATATTTATTTCAAATTTCATACATATGGTTCCAAAATTCCGCCTTTTATGACAAATATAAAAACAAAAATAGCGGTACCAAAAGTACCGCCCCACCGATCCGTACCAAAATTAGAAGCCTCCTACAAAGAATCAAAATAAATATTTACTCCAAATTTCGTGCGTGCCGATTGGTGCAAAATTGACCATTTTATAACCAAAATAAAAACTAAAATGGTAGTACTGGAAGTTCCGTCCGGCCAATCCGCACTAAAATCATCAAGTCTGGGTCTTGGGTCAGTGAAAATATTCGTACCAAATTTCGTGATTATGGGACAAAAATTGTGACCTGTACCGTGGGAATAAGAAATTGACTATATATATGAATTTGAGTAATTGGTGCTACAATTTTCTTGAGGTCATGAACCGAAAAACGTACCCACCCCCAACCCTGGTGGATAATACCGTACTAAGCGTAATAAGTTGATTTTCAAAAGAAAATCTACTTAAAAATATTTGCTATAAATTTCGAAATTATACATTTTGATACCATTAAAAACCAAAATTGACTTGAAGGAAATACCATCCTGTCAATTTACACGAAAATTGGTAGAATGTTACAATCAGTTATAATAAATATTTGTTCAAAATTAAGCATTTTATAGCCAGACTAAAAACGAAGAGAAATATCATTACCGGAATTACCGTCTGATCAATCCGCACCAAAACTGATAGTATACTATAATAAATTATAATATAAATAATTGTTTCAAATTTCGTACATATTGTTCCGAAATTGCGCATATTGTGACCGATATAAAAAAAAAATAGTTGTACCGGAAATATTGTCCGGTCTATCAACACCAATGGATTTTAAGTATGGAAAGATGAAAGATGTGTCTACATGATTCTTCATTATTTTCTAAAGAGCTTACAAATCCATCAATACATGCCAAGCTAGTGGGATGATCTTGAGGAAGACGGAATGCTAATTAGTAAACGATCAGCTCAGTTCTTTCCCTAGTGCGGCTCCCCCTCAAAGAATGGGAATGTAAGAATATGTATTCACATTCTTAAAATAACCACAGTTTCTGTCTGTGTTTCACACTCGCTGATATAGTGAGTTGCAGAGATCTCTCACATATATATTAGATTTGTATTATATTCATCTATTGATGGATTTTAAGTATGGAAAGATGAAAGTTGTGTCTACATGATTCTTCATTATTTTCTAAAGAGCTTACATATATATACCTATATTTATATGAATTTGAGTTATTGGTGCTAAAATTTTCCTGAGATCATAAAACGAGAAACGTACTCACCCACTACCCTGGGGTATAATACCCCACCAATCGTAATGAGTAAATTTTCTAAAGAAAACCTACTTAAAGACTTCACCAATATGATTTATTTTTTCTACGTAGTGCGATAAGTATCTGTCCGCATATGTAAGGCGCAAGGGTGCTCTCTAATACCTCGTATTGCGTGAAATAGGTATTATTCGGTGTATTTACAGCGCAAGAGCTACAATGCCAGTCATGTTTTGAACTTCGAATTCTAAAAATGAATTGTATTTTCAATATTCGACCATAAGACGTATTCTTACCTAATATTTGGAGTTATTTTTGGCATTTTCAAAGTTCCGTCTCGAAGAATTTTTCTAAATTTTTTTATTTCCTCCTCAGTTTATACCAACACGGTACTCTGGAATTTGAAGATTTCTTTATAATGTATCATTTCTCTCAATATAGGGTGATAAAAATTTGTTGGTTGCAAATTTCAAAAATGCCCTTCTATAAAATAACTTTCAATGATAAAATTTATGCTGAGACATTTTTTTGTGACACCAAAATTGTAGCTCCTACCAATCTATCATTTTTCAATTGACATATTACGATTTAAATTACTTATTTTTTAACACAATAACTGCTGTAATTTTATCACATGACGTTAACATTTTTTTGGTAGATCCACTCGACACTGAGAATCGCATCTTGAAGATGTGTGGTCCGTGCGTGAATTCCGATTTCGGGCTATGTTCTTTTTAAATTAAAGAAAAATTTTTTTCTTCTATAGATTAATCAGTATGAAGGAATTCTATCAATTTTGGTTCTAATTGGTTCATTTGTTCTCGTTTTATCGGTGATTTAGTATTATTTTTTTGTATTTGGTTCTGGGCTCTCTGCTCCACTCCCCCTTCGAGCCAGTTGTTCGATTGAAACAAAAATTGGCACAGTGGTTTTCCATAATAATTCAAAAGTACGTAAGACCTAGATTTGGAGACTATTAGAAAATGAATGCAGGAAAAAGAGATCCAAAAGAGAGACATTGAAGAAAATTCACTTATTTCCATTATTGTTCAGCTAATAAAACCACTATAATTATTATTTTTTCCACGTCAACCTGCTTAGTTGGAGTTTTCAACCATCTACTCACAATTTATAAGAATAAATTACGAATGAGAAATTCATAAATTGACTACATAATTTTTCCAAATACTTAACATTCAAGTCAGTGTTATGCCAATCGATTTCTGAAACCGTAATACTTCTTTGAAATAAGCTATATGATCCAATGGATTATACAATTGAAAACCAGTGCAAACTGGTATAGGTTCTAGTTCTGGTTGAGTTGGGATTGGTATTCATCCGCATCTTCTTTTGCTCTCACATTTATTTTCCGCTGTTCATCCCCCTTATTGATACTTTTGTCTTCTCCTGCGTTTTTTTGCTACCTCTCTCGGCAAACACTCAAACAAATTAATATTTTCTAGATTAAGTATTTTAGGGTTCAGGGGAAGAACGACCTGAACGTATCAAAAATTGTTTCGAGGAAAATACAACTTAAAATAGGCTACTCATATTCCCAAGAAATATGTGTATTGCAGTCAGCGCTAATTCAGCAGTTTTGCCATAAAATTGGAAGGAATTAACGCTGGTATAGAAAACCTACATGCGGTAAAGGAAAAGAGCGTCGACTTCAATAATTATTTTTCACCTTTTAGTGACGGTTTTTTATTGTTTTTTTTTTTTGAAGTCGGTTCTATTTTTTGTAAAAAATTTTTTCAATGACTTCGTTTCTAGCGTTAGCGGCAATTTTACTTTAAAACTATGGCAGTTTTTTTATTTAAAGATAACTCCAAAACCACTTCATCTATTATGAAAAAAATTAAATGAGACCACCGTAGGATCATCCTCTATTATTTAAAAAAAAGTTCATCAAAATCGGTATTCCATTTGAGAAGTAATGTTGGAACAAATACATAAAATATATATACATATATGAATGTATATATATATATATAAATATATACCTATGGATCGAATTGACAATTTCCTCCTTTTGCTTCGAAGTCGGTTAAAAAGCATACCCAAATACAAGTAAAACATTTTTAATAAGCAAGTGTCCGATGGTAGATGCACTAAAATTTTCACTCCGCAGCCGCATAGTACTTACCACGACTCACGAAGAACACAAAAAATCCTTTTACTTTTGCTCTTTTTTCATTAACTTTGCGACCAATTTTAAATCCTCTGCAAAAATACGTTTAGGTTAAAAACGAATTTTTAAAAAATAAACTTTTATTTTTAATTTTTATGCCAAATAAATATTATTTTGTTGAGGGAGGTTGGCTGCAGTATTAAATCGTAGTAGTTTGTAAAATAGAAGCTTATAAAAAAAGAGAAGGTTATCTATTAATATTTTTTTGATTTTTTTGTGTTTGTTCCAACACAACTACCATGGGCACCGATTTAGATGAACTTTTTTCAAATAATGGAGGATGACCACATGGTGATCCTATGTAATTCTTTTCGAATAACGACTTGATTTTTGTGTTAGGTATTTTTTGAAAATTGTTTGATTTAAAGCAAAATTTTCCACTTGCACTTATGTAGATGAAAGAAAAAAAAACATTAAAAAATTTTTTTTAGCCAAAAAATCGAAAACAACATATATTAAGAAAAATAATAGAAAAGCACTAGAACAAGAAAAATAATCCTTTAAAATATCTCCAACGAGATCTATTAAAATTATGATGAAACAAAATAGTGTTAGTCTAAATTAAAATTTTTTTCAAGCATAAACCATTTCAATGAAAAAGAAAAAAAATTTTTTAATTTCTCAGCAAGATCCACTGGAATTTTTGAAATCAGAATTTTCTGATTCTGTCAAAATTTCAGTTAGGCCATCATGACATTTACAAATTGAGTTTATGTATTTCATCTCATCTTATTTTTCTCATTTTTATAACGATAATTAATTTTAAAAAAAAAATGATGTTTGATCATTTTTAAGTGTATAATGATGATGATGATGATGATAAATAATATACGAATTTAGGAAGTATTATGAACGATACGAAAATATCGTTACAGTAACACCTTTCTACTCCAACGAAAACCAAAATCTAATTTTCCAATAAGGGCCAATAAAAATTTCTTCTACGGTTACTACACCTGAATAATACTTTATACTCGACTAGGTACTGAAATCGAACGACCATTTTACATTCATTTGTATTCATAATATTCGACTTTTTTCCATCCAACCTTTCATTATCATTTTTATTTTGCTCTCGGTTCATTCTGATTTGCCAATAACCCCAGAGTGAACAACACATCCCGATCACATTACACCATTTCACCTTCATTATTGTTGCATATAAATCGTCTGTGCCACCATAATACGGTGCAGCTGAATAACATTAATATTCTCCCGAATGAAATTCTAGCGAAACAAAAAGTAAATAAATAACAGCTTGATTTGGAAATAATTTCCGAAAAGCTTGTTTTAAAAATTCATCCTTTAATGAATTCTTTTTATGTCTTTATTAGTCTCATATAAATACTCGAAGATAGAACAGCGACACTCACTCGATCCTCTCTACCAGCAATAAAGGTGTTTGTTGCGTAAGTATGGTAACGATGTTTTGTTCGGGAATCAGTCAACAAACAAAGTGTCTATTTCAGTACTGAGTCGACTCAGCCAAGTCACAAACTGCAGACGAGCTGCCTCTCATGCGTTGTAATAATTCAGGTACACAGGTACTATATTCTCGAACCCAACCACACACTGACCTATCCGTAGGAGTAAAAATTAAAATTCATTTAGAACTTGTTTACTGGAAGGTTACGTCTGACAACATCGCGAGTGGAAGAACGTCAAATGCTATCGCAGATTTTTGTTCCAAGTAAGACCCACATCGCAAGTGCACTTCTTTCTTTCTCTTCTTCATTATCCGTCTATCTTCTCCACTGTAGGGTTGAAAAGATCTAGCTACCTACGTATTTAAAAAGCGACAACCTTCCTCCACCCAATCTCAGTAGAACTTTAAATACTCGGTGAAAACGAGTAATGCATACAAACAACTACTTATTCCCCCATTCGAAATTACATCAACTTCTGTCAATTTTTTGGACAATTACATTAAAGTTTCGATTTTTTTCCCACTTCAGGGGGCCATAACTTGGACAGAAAGTATTTCTCAGCATTTTACAAGATTAATTACCTTATTTCTTTTCTCGACCCAGAAAATCGAACGGTGAAGTTACGCCGTTTCACTTTCGGATACCCCATAATTATGTTTCGGACTAATTCACCAATATTTTAATAAAGATTTTATTTAAGCGCTAGTGAATGCGACTATGAGCTGATTGACATTCTCAGAGTTATTATCAGTAATTTTTTATTCCTTCTGCACGAAGTTGAAAAACCTTATTAAAATTACTATCATTTTCTTTCTTGTTGTTTTTTTCTTCCTTCTTTTTCTTCAGTTAGTTCAATGTTTTGTTTTTCAACTGTGAAAATAGAATATTTTTTTTTTTTGTTAATTTATTTATTTTTTAGGGTTTTTGCACTAAGTAAAAAAAACCCCAATTAAAATCACCATTATTTTCCTACTTCTTTTCCTTTTTCCTTCTTCTTTTTCTTCAGCCAGCTCTGTGTTTTGTTTCTGATATACATAAATTCCAGAGGAAAAAAAAATTTAGGTGAAAAGTAGACCTGCTGTTATTTTATTTTCTAGGCAATCATTTAATAACAAGCGTATATATTTTATAACTGTGGGAACTTAATCCTCGCGTGAGGTACTAGGGGCTTGCACCCCTCGACAACAGTTGCCACCAAAAGGCTAGCTAATATTTGTCTTTATGACGTTAAACAATTTGCACAAGGAAATATTTGAACATAATTACTTGCAATTACTTGTAAGTAATGTATGAAAACCAAACTGTGACTAATCAAACAATTATGGTGATGTCATGATTTGATACACAAACCTATCCATCATTTCTTTTCTCAACAAGAAATGGCGAACCACCCTTACACACAGACGTACATATTTATTACATATGTGTGTATGTGTGCGTGTAAATAAGTCCCTATATAAACCGTCCAGACTGGCTCTAAAATCAGCAGTGTTTGCCCCAGATTTTGGCTTACCCATATACATGTGTGTGTGTGCATATGAAGTGGCAGAACAAGAAAATAATCTGTCATTACCTTCTTGTGGGAATATTCTGTCATAACCTTGCAATACAAAGAAGTTCCTTGACATTTCATCAAACATAACTTTTACTCAGCATTCTGGAAATTACTTTTGATATTTCATTTTTTTTACTGCACCCATTTATTTATTGATTTAATTAAATTTTTTTGGTTAAGAAAATCTAGATTTTCTAAGCGAGGCTTCTGGAGCTAAAGTATCTTTTTATTTTACCCTCTATTTATACGTTTTTTTTGTTTTTTTTTTTTTTTTTTAAATAGCAGATCTATTTTGGTTTTTATTTTTGTCAACTTTTAGTGAAACACATTTTTATTGTACCAAACTCAACTAATCTTGACATTTCCTATTCTTCAGATATGTTAAAAGTTCTCACGTAGGGCTTTATTTTATTTTCCAAGAGGATCTTGTAAACGATTGTTCATGGGCCATTGATCATTAGAATTCAGACATTTTAGGTTCATTCTATTCATTCTAATTTACTCTTTCATTATGTTTATGTTGTTTTGCATTTATGATAGGCTTTCACCCAGGGGTTGACACACATAATTTTAATTTATCCGAAAAAATGGATAACGGATAATTTTCGGATAAAATTATCCGTTATTCGAATAATAATAATTTAAGTTATTCGTTATCCAATTCCAATGAATTTTTTATTTTGACAAAGATTCGAACATGGGTTTCCAGAGTGGTAGTCCATGCTTCGTGGTAAGGAGTTACTGAGAAGCTAGAAGAATAGCTTCTTCAAACATCACTACATAGAACACCACTGTAACAATAGCCATGGTAGCCATGATTATACAAATAAAAATATACTCTTTTTCTGAACGTAGATGTTTCTAAAAAAACTTCACATGGAACACTCACATGCTCTCAGAATAGTAAAGTAATTTGGCTTCAACAATTAGCCTGAAAAATGTCCCATGTTGTAGTAACGATCACCGAAATGAATTTACTCCTGAAGATGAATACAGTTTAAGAAATTTAGATAAATTAATAAAAAAGACTGTAGGATTGATGATTGTTTGCAATTAGAAAAAACGGATTCACTGATCAAATGGCTCAGCTTTCTTACTCACACAAAAAATTGCTAAAGAGGACGTAAGATTGAATTGGAATAAGTATCATTCTTCATAAAGCCACTCATTTAATCTTGAAGATTTAAACGATTCTTGAGTCGTGATTCTAACTCAAGTTTAGAAAATTTTAATTAATTTTTCTTGGTTTGTTTTTTTAAGCAGTGATAAGCACCATGAAACAACAATAATCCGAAAATTAACCTGAAAGATACCATTACTGGCAAGCTAATGGGTCGGATTTTCGCAAATATCTGAAAAATGCCAACTCCGAAATCACAAAGCAGATAACGAACGAGAAAATAATTATCGCAGTTTTCGTAATAGGAACCTTCAGTATACATTCTTCCTCCGACAAGGAATTTTTCTTAAGCTCAATTTAACAAGGTGGTAATTTATTTGCAGAGCTTTTAAAAAACTTCCTTTTACAAAAAAGTAGAACGAATTTTAATCCCTGGCGAATAATTTGCATCTCCTGTTTTCTTCTCACTTCTCACTTAAAAGGAAAGGAGAAAAAAAATCTGCATTTATGAACAAATTAAAATTCTTAATTCAGTTGATACACTTCCTTGCAAACTATTATCAGTGGCGGGAAAAACGAACAAAAAAAAAAAAAACTAGAATTTTACTACCAAAGACAATAAAATTTTTCTTTTCTTTATTATTATTATCCATTCTTCTTTTCTTTCTTTTTTATTTTACTCGACTGAAAGGAGAAATTAGGCCAATTAAAGAAGGAGAAATTTTGAAAAAAGAAAAAACTATAGTATTGATCGGATTATGTTGATAATAAATGTAAAAAAAAAAAAAAAAGAGTTGAAAAAAAAAATTTGAACGCAACATTTTGACAAATTTAGCTAAAACATTAATTCATTTACTATATATTTGGTTTCAAAGAAAGAAGATTAATCAAGCTATGGAGTGTCAAAATGAAGTTTAGTACCAGCAAGTCAACAGCAGAAAATGACGATTTTAAATATTCTAATAATTTCATACAAATTAGATTATAAAGATTTTCTTCTAAAAAAGAGTGCACAGTGAGTACCTAGTATCAGGCAATCCATTCTTTGCATAAAAAAAAAAAAAAAAAAATCAGTTAACAAGAGTAAAAATTTATCAACAAATATAAAAAATACAACACCAATGGAAAATTTACAATTAAATGATAGCACTGATAATCTATGATTACCAAATTACGAACTACCTAGCTGTTTATTTTCTCCAAATTTCCAAGTTTCAAGCAACCTATATGGTTTCTGCATAGAATGTTAAATGTTTTGATGTATTTTTCGACGTAAAAAAGTAAAAAACCAGTCACAAGGACCCATATTTAGTTTACCATTAACTTTGAGTAGAGGTTTAATGAATAAGGTTTTCACTCAAAATGAAAATTTCTGACTCGCTTACTTTAACGTTGTTTTTCAGTGAATGATGTACAAAATGTAGTCGGGAGAGTCACAGCAGAAAAATTTCAGATAACACTGAATATTTGAGGCGATTTAAAACGTCATAAAATATTGAACATAAGAAGATGTGTGCGACCAAAATCAATAACGAAGTTCTTTTCAGTATAATTTATGAGGAATAAAAGAATATTTACTAGCATGAATACAACCACACTACGGATAGTGGAGATTTATTAGTATGTGGTTGCACATCGAGGTATATAGAAATAATTGTTTGATCATTTATATGAAAACACATTTCAATACATATTTCAGTAAATTAATATTTATTATGGAACACAAAAATTATATTTACGACGGCTATGCTTTTACATGTATTATCTCAGTTTGGCTGTATTCAGGAATGCAAGAAGCCATTTGTAAAGATGTTTAGAACTTCACTGAAAATGTCCAAATAGGCTATAAGAAAAATCTTCAGCACCTTCGTTAAAGCAAAATTCACTCGACACAGAAAAAATGTTAAGATCACTCCTTTTAATCACACTTTGACTTCTTAGCCGTTAAGTTAATTGTAGGGATACATTTTGAGAAAAAATCTGTATTTTTCACTTCGACGTATTTTACACGATCAGGTAAATAAATTATTTGACTGAACCCAATTTTGTACTGAGAAATTAATGTTAATGGAAGTATGTGCGAAAAAAAAGCAACTGCGTGAAACGAAATATGAATGTTGAATACGGAAGGACAAGACTATAGGTATAGATATTCTATTTAGGAATAAATAAGTTTAGGTTAAAAACGAGTTTTTAAAAGATAAGCTTTAATTTTTTATTTTTTGGCTTTAATTTCATGTGAAATAAACATTATTTCGTTGCGGAAGATTGGCAACAATTATTCGTATATTCTATAAATCGCAGTAGTAAGAAGAATAAAAGCTTATAAAAAGTACGAAATTGAGCATTTTTTAATAAAAAGCAGTTCCATTTATGAAAACGTTCTAGTGGTCTTCTAAAAAAGTAGTTCCATTTGTTAAGAATGGAATGCGAAAAGTATAAAGGTTTGGAGTAGCACAGTGTTACAAGTGGAAGAAATGAAGGCGACAGTCTTGTACTAAGTCAAAGATGGGTAATGAAAAGACAACATGGAAATCACGTATGAGATGACGTCATGCGCGAGTAACAATGTATAAAGTTTAAAGTATGAATCAGTGTTGCGATATGCGAAAGATTAAAGTAAACGTATTCGTAGGAGGCTGGTAAGAAAGAGGGTGAATCCCAAAAAAAATAACTTTATTTCTTAAAAAGTGCGTTACATTCTGACCTAAATCAGTGCCTAAGTTCTGTTGAAAGTTTTCTATCAAACATGTGATCGTGGTTGTACCACAAGTAGCATACCTTACTAATTGTTCTTCATCAAAAAATTTATTTTGATTGTTCCTGTGGTGACATTACTCGTACAAGGTAAAGGAATTCAGACGCCCAATGACAGTTGCCGCCAAAAAGCTACCAATATTTGTCTTTATGACCTTAAACAAAAGCACAAAATACATTTGATTGTAATTACTTGCATGTACTTGAAAGTCATGTACGAGTACCAAACTGTGATTAATCAAACAATCACGGTGATGTCACGATTTGGTACACAAAATGGTCCGCCATTTCTTATCTCTATGAGAAATGACGAACCATCCTTATACACAAACGTACACATTTACTACATATGTGTGTTTGTGCGCGTGTAAATAAGCCCCTATACAAACAGTTTGAACCAGCTCTAAAATTGACAGTGTTCACCCAGGTTTTGGCTTACCCATATGTGTGTATATATGAAGTAGCAGAACACGCAATTATTTGTTGATTCCCTTTTTGTGTGAATATTCTTTCACGATAAGGTATTCCACAGTTCCATTTGCAGATATAAGTTTGTTGAGTTTCTCTTAATTCAAAGAACTCAAGTGGTGCAAAAAACTCAAGATTGAACAGAGAACTCAAACTCAACGTAAACTGTCGAGAATTTAAACTTGAGAATAGCAATTTTTATCATAAGTGCAATTGATGAGGCTAAAAGGTTCTAGTACCCGAAGAAGTTTTTGTAAATTTTTCTCACGACGCAACAAGGTCGAAAATTTAAAATTAAAAACCGACAAGCAAGAAAGAAATCTCAAATTTCAAACCCTACTTTTTAGACATGTAGAATATGCTTATTTCTATGTTATTAAAGAGGTTCATCGTCACTCATCAATTACAGAAAAACATTTGGAAAAAATACCACCTATTAAGCGAACATGCTTCGGCATTCTACTTAAAAAAATTATTCTTATAAAAGAAAACAAACATAGTTTTGTGAAAAATTGTTTTTCCAAATGTAAGTTGAATTCTAATTCTTAGTTGCTTCAAAAGTTTTTCTTTTATTTCATGGAAAATAAAATCTTTGACAGATTCGGAAAAAAAAAAAAAACACGCTTGTAAACCGATCAAGAAACTCCTAACGGTGTTTCTAATAAAAAACAAAAAAAAAACTAAAAAAAAACAAAACTGAAGAAAAAAGCGAACTCTAAAAAAATAACGCTGAGAAAGAGAAAAGGCAATCGTCAACATTTTACGAAGTAGGTACTCACATATGGGACCCTTGTGGAATTCGCCCACACGTAAAATTACTTTATAAACCACTGCAAATGTAACGATAATCGGCCTTGAAAATGGTTGTTAAAGTATTATCGAAGTTTGCGGCACCGAGTACTGGCCACCGTTAGGAAATTTCTCTCGACCAACACAAGCTGCGGAAAATCTTCATTCCAGTTACCCAAAAATATATCGAGCGAAAGTAATACGCGAATTTGAAAGAAGGTCTGCGTAGACGAGAAACAGTTTACATGCCATACTTATATACTGGCCTACACCAACACATAACCTCTTCGGTGTCGCATCGTTTGAAAAATGGCAAGATAATCGAAGATAATTCCGAACCTACGAGAAGAAAATGCAATCGAGTTTGAGAAAAAAAAAAGCAGCAACAAAAACAACAACAACAACGAAAAGGAATGAGGAAAATTCATGACGACTAATCTTCCAATAATAGAATTGATAGGGTTAATTTATTTTTAAGAGATTGTCGTCTGACAACGACCATTTTTTTCAAGTTTACGGTGAAGGGGATTGAGGGGTGTATTTTTGATTGACGACTTTTCGAGTGTAAAATCGTCGGCTTTCGGTACATATTTTTCCACTTCTAATCAATCATGCAATTAATAAAAAATTGAGGTGTCGTATTTCAGTTCTTTACGATAGCGTAGCATATGAAGCCATAAACCCATCGAATACGTAATTTATTTTGCCAACCGTCATCTGATAACTGCATTTAAAAATGATGGGGAGAATGCACACCCAAAACAGATGCCATAAAAAAAATTTAAAAAAAGGAAAAAATGAAGGAAAAAAATATTTTCTGAAGCCGAACTCTCAATGAGAAAACGATTTTATAATGACAGCTTGGATTTATTTGTATTTTAATTTCGTAAAGATAAAAAAGTTATTAAGAGAGGCCTTTTGAGAGTAATGGTCGTTTATTTTTTATTTTCCTTCAAGTTATTGAAAGTAAATAAAACATTTTGGGGATAAGGGGTACCATAGGAAACATTTTAAATCGACTGAATTACGTTGGTCATAGTAAATAGTTCAAGCTCAGCAACAAATCTTCCAAAGTAAAAAAATAATGTGGATAACCATTTAGCATTGGAATTCTGTAAGTCGTAACTTGTTTTAAAGTCATTTTTCGTCATTTTATTTATAGATACAAATCAAGGATTCTAATGTTCGGCTTGTTATAGATTACGAAACTCCGCCACAGAAGGCTATCTTTGCATTCGCTATTTCGAGAGTCCAAGCTTGAAAACAAATAAAATGTTTGCACGAATGTCGAAAGGAAAGCTATTAAAAGGACATGATTCAGAGCTTTTTATACCAAAATCAAAAGATTATTTTTATGAAAACAACTATTGAAACTACTCCATCAAGTGACAATGCGTATGATTTATAATGTGAATACAGTCGTCATCTGCTACGACTAAAAGATATGTTACAAGCAATGGTGATCCACTACTTTACTTGTACTCAGCATCATTCACTCTCACCCGAGTGCTCCTCACGCTGTAAAATTGAAGCATCTGATAATGTACGGAAGGATTCTCACAAATCCGGCGGGTTTTAGTGATGAGAATTTTAGTTCCTTTTATGGATCCACTTCCACAACTTCGACTCCGTGAATGGAAGTAGTTCTTGGAAGTAGTTCATTGGTTCCTTTTGTTCCTCAGGTTTACAAAAAATGTAATACGTCAGTTGTGCTTGAATGAATGTGGGAAATGTTGGAATGGAAGGAAAGAAAAGAAAAAAATGAATGGAAGGAAGTGTACTGTATAGCGTTGAATAAATATTGTTGATACATGCTGAAGCAAGCTTTAAGCTGATTATCATCATTATTCTTGATTCTTGAAGTTTGAAAAATGGGAAATGGATTAGTTGAAGTATCATTTTATCAAAATTACAATGTAACTTATCGGCAATAGCAATTCAATGAAAATCTCTAGTACAGTATACAAATCTAGAATCAAATAATCACATTTTCTTTAGGATTATTTCGTTTATTTTACTATAATTGAGTAATTGCTGTGAAGTACGAATAATTTTTATTTGATGCAGTAAATGATAACAACATAACACTCACTGAACAAGAACTAGAAGTAAAAGTGTAAAACCATACGTAGGTAAGTAAACAGAATAAAATGAATTTATATGAGTGAATGAACAAGAAAGAGAATGAAAAATGAAACGGGAAGAGAAAAAAAATTGGTGGAACTAGTTCCTTTCATCGAGTGGAATGACTCGGAGTCGTTCTTCTTGAAGAGTTGTTCATTGGAAGTACTTCCGGATGGAACAACACATCACTAGTAAGTTTGACCCCACAATGGTCAACGGTAAAAACCACTAAATATTAAGACAACACAGAATATTGTTCAAGATGTGGACAATGTGGTAAATTATTCATAATGATATTCGATGACTTATCAGAAACAATATTCAAATATTGTTAACTCATCAAGTTTCAAAATGCGACTAAATTTGTGACTTCAATGCCCCATGGCTGGAGTCCCCTCTTATATCTCTTCACTATAAACTGATACCCCTCTTCTCCCACCAAAAATTGTTGACTTATCTACCAACTACCCACTCGATATGATGTTTTCCTTGAATATCATTTCACACATTGAACTCACAGTCCAGTGTTACCATTTTAGCATTTTTGATATTAGATCTAGCATTATTTTCAGTTTTTAGCATCGGAATTTTTCAATTTAGCATTTAGCATCATTTTTAGCATTATTTGAAATTTGTTTAGCATTATTTCAGATTTTTTAGCATCTTTTTAAATTTTTTTCCATTTTTCCATTTTTTTTCCATTTTTTTATTTTTTTTCATTTTTTAGTTTTAGTATAAATTTTGAAAAGAAAATTAACAACAAAACTGCCATTATTTCTTAATTTAGTATTTCTATTACCCTACTTTGTTATTTGATTTGTTCCTGAATTAGGTATTATTTTTCAATTTCTAGTGACTTTAAACTTCAATTTTTCATTGGAGTCATTATTTCTTAATTTGATATTTTTATTACCCTACTTTGTTCTTTGATTTTACTGAGTCTGAGTTATTATTTTTTCGGTTTCTAGTGACTTTAAACTTTAATTTTTTACGATAGTTATTATTTATAAATTTGATTATCTACTATGTTTTTTGATTTGTAACTGAGTTATTATTTTTCAATTTCTAATGACTTTAATCATTAATTTTTTACTGGACTCATTATTTCTTAATTTGATTACCTACTTTGTTCTTTGATTTGTTACAGTGTTATAATTTTTCAATTTACCAATTCTTTAATTTTTTTTTAAAGTTTATTTACTTACTTTGTTTTTTGATTATTTTTCTCAAATACAAATTTTCACTTTCTTCATTTTTTAAGGCCTATTGCTTATATGACTTGAATATTTTTCTATAAAATGAAATTCATCTCTTCCAGGCTGGGATTAATTTGAAGAATTTAAATATCTATGTGTATAATGCTACAAAAATAGTACAAACTACAAAGGTTCTTAGAAAAACACATTTTAAATACCTTTTTATATGCTGTTTTCATCTGCTTGTTCCCAAGATTGCCACTTTTATACGAGCTAATTGCAAAACAGTTGTATCTAAGCATAAAAGGTAGCTTTTTTACAATCAGCTGGTATAAAAGCAAGAATTCAGATGAAAGCTACCGCTATAGATAGCACAACATGAAAAAGAAAAGGAAAAAAAAAAAGAAAAAATCCACAAAAAATTGATTAAGTGGGAGAAAAGCTGAAAAAATGAGATTTAGCATTATTTGTTAAAATCTAGCATTATTTTGGGAAAAATTTGGCATAAAAAAAAATTTTCTTCTGGCAACACTGACTCACACACCTTCTTCCAAACAGCAAAAAAATAAAAATGATAAAATGACTGTACATAGGTACCTACATCACATTTCAAGCATTAATTTCACTGCAGATTCATTTTCAGAAAACATAAATTATAGTGATTCGTAGAAATAAAATTTTATATATAACATAGTTTACACGTAAGATTCGTAAAAAACTAACATCCTAATATTTACCTCCTATAATTTTAGCTCAAAATTCACTACACATGAATAAACGTGAAAAATCGATGAAACTTTCAGTTTTTTTCCAACCTCTAACGCGTTGCTACATAGATCGGTCGGTATCTGCTAAAATTATGTTAAAATACAACGATTTCCTGTCAACATCCGGTTTTATTCACTTTATCATCAGCAAAATTAGTACCTATTTGGCCTGATAGTATTCACGAACATCCAATCAGTTAACCAGACATCAAGATTAGTGCAACCCTAACTTCATTTGTGGCTGTAATTCTTTGTATGACTAACCAAACTACAGCCAACGACAACACTGTCTTACCATGACCACATTCTGAATAAATAATTCAACTAATATTTAAAAATGAAAATATTAATTTATTGTTTAATTTGGATTTCCAAGTAAATTTACCAAATTACGTCTGAATAAGCTCACAAGCGACACTTCGAAGAGGAAAAAATAGCACACCAAGCCACGCTAGCAAATACATGTTTTTTTTCAAAGACCAGAAAAAAAAGAATACAATAAAAAAATTAAAAGTGGAAAATTTGTAAAAAAATTTCATTTGAAATGAACTGTCAAGTAAATTCATACCGAATTATTGTAATGTCGAATTATGAATTACAAGAAGACCTTAATACAATGAAACATATACCTATATCAGCAAGTTTGTAAATGAGTGTTTGCCAAATAAAAAAAAAAAAAACGCGCTCTAGGGTGTCAGCGAACTAGAACATTTAATGTGATACACATTTCATAAATTCGTTAATGAAAATTGAAGTTTGAAAAAATGATAACACAATATAAATGAAACACATATCGATATATCGATCAACACCAGTTCCTTCATACTCTTATGAAAGAACATTACATATCGATATTAATTTAATTAATATTCCCTCATTTGTGATTGGCTGTAGGAATTTGTATTCTTTCTGTGATTGGCTGTAGCACCCTTTTTTAATGAAAATTTAACTAAAATAATTTTTTCCGAATTTACACTGAATTCAGCATAGTGAAAGTAGAAATGTGTACCACATTAATAACCACAAGCTTGCTTTCTACTTAGCCACCATCTTTTCTTCTTAGCCAAGATTAACATTCCCTTCAATTGCCTTTGAGCATGAATCGTAAAGCCGGTTGGAACTAAAGGCAACGTGTTAAAATATCGCATACCTACTTAGTCAATGTTTGTTGCAAATTTTTTGACTGTTGCTCGAAAATTACCCGTTTTTGAGTCGCTAAACCTCCAAAAATACATCATAATCGGATCTATGGAAAATATCATCCCGCCGATAATCCTCATTGTCTAAATACAAATTTAAATTTTGTGACTATGGAATAAAAATTGCGTCCTGTGCCACATTAGCAAGATATTTATTACACACACACACACACACATATATAATATACCAGGTGATTCAGTTTAAAACTGATTAAATGATACAGATGAGGTGAAAATAAATGCACCATCGAGGAAATAAAGGATAGGACTGACATTTTCACGAGATATATTTATCATATAGGAGAAAGTCTGAAAGAAATTTGTGCCTATTGGTTCAGTAGTTTTCTAAAAAACTAGAGAAAACAAATTCCTGGAAAAGTAATTTTTTCACAATTATGAAAAAACTACAAAAGGGATCGGGCTGAAATTTATATGAAAAATAGCTCACATTATAGTCTCATGTTTGATCAAACATTGGTGTTTATTAGTTTTGTATTTTGCGATAAAACTGGAAAAGAAACAGTTGCTGGAGAAAATGTTTTGATCACGATTTTGAGAAAACTACAAAAAGGATAGATAGGGCTAAAATTTTGAAGAAAAGTAGTCCTCATATTAGACTAGATCTGATAGCAGTTTGGTGTCTATGGAGTATAATAAATTATTGCAAAAATTATTACAACATTTTTTCTGTTAGAGATAATATAATAAGTAAATAATAAACTCACCTGAATGAGAATTCAGTGGTCTATAACATTGTTTCTGAGCACTTTTGAATAAAATCATAGATTCAGACTTCACAGGGCCATGTTTATCAAAAAATATGGGGGTAAACTTAGTTTTTGAAGAAAAGTATGATAATCATAGGTAAATTTTTAAAAAACAATGAGAGATAAGGAGAAATTGTATGTTAACGTTATTATTTTCTCGATGGTACATTTATTTTCACCTCATCTGTATCATTTAACCTGTGTGAGTCATTTTAACACGTACCATAAGAGATTAAGTCACAGGGCCATGTTTATCGAAAAAATATTGGGTAAACTTAGTTTTTTGAAGAAAAGTATGATAATGATAGGTAAATTTTTCAAAAACGATGGGAGATTAGGAGAAAATGTATTTTAACGTTATTATTTTCTCGATGATGCATTTATTTTCACCTCATCTGTATCATTTAATCCATGTGAGTCATTTTAACAAGCACCATAGGGGATTTTCCTATGGTGTATGTTAAACTGAATCACCCGGTGTGTGTATTTATATATATACACATATATACACAGACACGTACACACACATGCGCATACACCACACACACACACACACACATACGTGATTATAGTATCTTAGTTGGACCTTGACACCTAACTGCCTTAGTAAGACCCAAAAAAAAATCTTTATTTTTGAGGTTAGAATGTTGCTTGACAGCAGAATGTCATAGTTTTCAAAACATTGAAAAAACCGCCCAACCCACAAAGCTATACACACAATAATAAAAAAATACTGTAACAGTATGTTGGTTAGACTGCGTGTGTGTGTGTTTTTACACACAAAAATGAAATCATATCAGTCTATAGTCAGACCTTTGTGTTATTTGAAATTGACTCCTCATGAACATTGGTCAGACATCAAGAGTACACATCACCTGTTCTTGTATGTCCCTAGTAAGACATAAATGCAATGTTGCCACAGTTTTTCATGGAAATATGGGTAGAAAGAATAATTGTTGTAAAAAGAAATTAATTATTGTCAATAGATCAGCTTCTTTAGAAAACTAATTTTGTCTTTTTCTAATTAGAATGGGACTATGGAGTTATCAAAAAGCACTAATAGTTTTTTTCATCCAAATAGAATATGACTACTTTCTGTTTGGTCACCTAAAATCAAACCTCCCCAATTTTTTTGGATAAATGCATGTCAAAGAACTATCTATTTGTAATTTTTAAAATTAGGAAATTATTATTCAAGGGAAACACTCTGAATTTGTCAATTTACAAGACTCTGACCAAGATTGCAGAACCTAGATCAATTTTGTTTCTGACTAAATGTGATACCTCCAAAAATAATCAAGGGATGAGTAGTCACCATATTATTTGTTCTCAACATCCTAAGCATCCTAATTGAACCAGACACTGAGGCCAAAAATGTCAACCACTATGATAAGTTAAACACCATATTGATGCACAATTTTTCCTATTCTCAAACTAATCAACCAAAAGCTTCATCTTTCAATTTATTTGAGAAAAACAAAAAAACAAAAACAAATACCTATATATCCTTCACCAACAGTGTCAACTCAGTGTCCAGCAAAGTTTAAGTGTTTTATCCAATATGGTGGTTTGTTATTTTGACCCAGGTATTAATTTCTGTGAAGTTTGACACAATTTATTTGAGGAGGCTATTTGATTTCTCTATCCAGAACTGGAAATCTCCAAAAAAAAAAACTTCTCAAATAATGTCCAGTTTCTTGAAATTTTAACCTAAATTAGTGAATAAGTTTGATGAAACATTCTCCTCTAAAGATGTAGTCATATGTGTATTACATGATTTTTATATTTCAACTATTCCTTTCTATCAAACAATTTCTCTCCCACTTCACAGAACTGACACTGAAATAAATCCATGGAGTAGAACTGAGAACTGAGTTTAAACAGAGTTGGTTTAGAGCTAAAACTTCAAGGGTAGATTTTTTTGCTTAATCAATCGTAGTTCTTTCAAGTGTAGGAATTTATGTTCAGAGGTTTTATTGCATTATTTTACATTTTATATAAAGTTTGTGGTTCAGGGAAAGCTTGACCCCCAACCTTTATAACAGGTTTTCGACAAAGTTGAAAACTCCTATTAAATTTGGTCTGCCTTTCAAAATAGGGAATGGGACTTACATAGTTATTCGTATCATGATCTCCAGATTCCAAAAATACCCATCTCGCATTTTCATATTTCTTTATTTATTTTATTTAATTTTATTTTATTTTGGGTTATATTTTTTTGGGAAATGAAAACAGACGAACGGCTGAACCAATAAGACTGAAATTTGCACCAGAGGTCAGTTTCAGTGTGAGAAAGGTCTGATAGAAATTTGGAGCCGATTGGTTTAGCGGTTCCAAGGATATTGGCTAAATGAAAACATTATTTTTACAAAATCCCAAAGTACGAATTTGTAGCAGGTTTTTATGGTTCATTACACCACACCCCTGTGCCACAAATTGAAAACCTGCTTTTTTAGTGGAGCATGCTGCGCTAGAATTGTTTTTTTTTCAATGAAAAGAAAATTTTAAAAATATTAGCGTAGCATGCCCCGCTAGAAAAGCAGGTTTTCAATTTGTGGCACAGGGGTGTGGTATAATGAACCTTAAAAACCTGCTCATTTTAGCTATATTTTGGCCAATATCTCCGAAAACGCTAAACCAATTGACTCAAAATTTCTATCAGACCCTTCTTACACTGAAACTGACCTCTGGTGCAAACTTCAGCCTTATTGGTTCAGCCATTTGTCTGTTTTTGTTCCCAAAAAAATACAGGCCGGAATAAAAAAAAAATTAAATAAAATAAATAAAGAAATATGAAAATGCGAGATGGGTATTTTTGGAATCTGGAGATCATGAAACAAATAACTATGTAAGTCCCATTCCCTATTGTGAAAGTCAGACCAAATTTGATAGGAGGTTTTCGACTGCTAAAAACTACAAACTTGAAAAAAAATTATTAGTGTACAAAATTGTTGTTTAAAAAAATTTTGGGGGTTTAACCCCCATCCCCCCCCCCCCCCATAACTACGCCACTGGCTATCAGTTTTGGTTTGACAATATTTCCGGTAGAGCTTCCTCAAGATCTGATTTTTTCATATCAAGAAATAATTCTAAATTTCACAATGTCTAATATTTCGTCAACAGTTGACAAATTTCATTTAATCATAACATACCATTTACTCATTATAAGCTTTAAAACAATTATTTTAACTATCAAAATTCATAATTTTTTTTCTCAGAAACCTACTTTTTCCAGCGAGGCTTGCTGCTCTAGAGTTTTTTTCATTATTTCCTTAGTTCTTTTTGATAAGCAGTTTTCTTTCCTAGTCACTCCTTTCATTCAAGTTTGAGAAGGATTTTGATCATCATTTCATTAACTTTTAATCCTTTCAAACCTTCGCACCCCCCAATTTACCAACCTTAAAATTTTCCTGACACTCTCTACAACTTCTGTTACTTTTATACATATTCTAATTCGGGGGTTTTCTTAATAACTGATGCATAGGCGTACTACTTTTTTAAACAAACAGAAGAAAAAGTCCACATTTTCAATTTCTCAATCATTTCCATGTGGGCCTAACAAAGTGTCGTCTAAGTGCCTGACAGATATTTCTAGAACTTTACGTGAAGTTTTTATCTTGGTTTGGATCTTCAGAAAATAAAGATAGCTTGCTAGGTCAAGTAGCTCATTTTGTAAGACCATGTTTTTGAAATAAAATTCCCGGTATATTGACCATACCTTAGATCCACGTTTCTATAACATATGTACCTAGTAAAAAATGCTACACAGTTTATCCAGGATAGGTAGGTAGTTCAAAAAAATTCAATTATTTTAATCAAATGCCATTTACCATTCTCTGTCACTGCCTTTTTACATGTAATCATCTTATAATATAATACCACGTGTAATAAAAAAAAAAAAAAATAGAACACTCACGGGAAGAAACAACAAAAGAATGAACAGAAAAGAAAATAATTCAATAGAACATACATCAATATCAACGGGTGTGTATTTTTTTTTTATTATTAAATTTTACACTAAAATTGGTAAATTTCAAGGTTAACTCTCATCTTACTGTTGACTTGAAAATGTTTTTTTTTTTTAATATCATTTGCATCTATCGTAAGACAGACCACAAGTACTGACTAAAAAAAATCTCTTGTCAACGTCAACTGGAAAATGTTTTTTTTTTTTTTTTTTTTCCTTTATTATCCAGTATTATTATTATTTGCAGCTGTCACATCATAACCAAAACTGTGGCAACGTTGATTTTAAAAGGTCTGACTAACATACCAGCAGACTCAAGTCTAACCAACGTCACACACAGAAGTCCGACCAACGTAGTACTATTGTCAATTCCAAAATAAAATTTCACACATGGGGTGTAACATTTGATGAGTGGGCCATAAGTATGCTAGTCGGACTTTTTACAAGACTAACATTTTCCAACTTTTTCAATGCAAATATAACCCCCTGAATCAAAAAAACAGTTAAAACGTTGGTCGGACCTTGTGTGTGTCCGACCAACGTTTTTAGTCCGACTAAAGCTGGTGAGGAGTCAGGTGTGTGTCCGACCAAGATACTAAAATCAAACACACACACACACACACATATATATATATATGTAAGAATATGTATTCACATTCTTAAAATAACCACAGTTTCTGTCTGTGTTTCGCACTTGCTGATATAGTGAGTTGCAGAGATCTCTCATATATATATTAGATTTGTATTATATTCATCTATTGATGGATTTTAAGTAAGGAAAGATGAAAGATGTGTCTACATGATTCTTCATTATTTTCTAAAGAGCTTACAAATCCATCAATACATGCCAAGCTAGTGGGATGATCTTGAGGAAGACGGAATGCTAATTAGTAAACAATCAGCTCAGTTCTTTCCCTAGTGCGGCTCCCCCTCGAAGAATGGGGATGTAAGAATATGTATTCACATTCTTAAAATAACCACAGTTTCTGTCTGTGTTTCGCACTTGCTGATATAGTGAGTTGCAGAGATCTCTCATATATATATATTAGATTTGTATTATATTCATCTATTGATGGATTTTAAGTATGGAAAGATGAAAGATGTGTCTACATGATTCTTCATTATTTTCTAAAGAGCTTTCATATATATATATACATATGCGCGTGCATAATCAATACGACATATCCATATTCATAAATTTAAACTTTTGGTGCCAAAAGACTCCCTGTGTCATTAAACAATAAACTTACTCACACCCACCCCCTAGGTTGTTTCATGAGATCATGATTAAAACGTAGACTTTCTTTAAAAATCTAAGTTACGTAAAAAGCATAAGCCAAATTTGAGAAATTGATTTTGAAGAATTTTGTTTAGATAAGTTTTCCAGCAGGGGACTGAACAATCATTTTTTTTTTTACCGCACGTCCTCCGTAAACTGGTATAACTTTACTAACGAAGAAAGTGAATTAACATCGACTCCACCAGCAAGGAATAGAGGGGAAAATTTTTCACCTTCTTGTGAAATCTGTCCGAAAAATATCTACAACCAGGCTAACAGCTGACAAAGGTAGTTTACTCAGATTTAAGTCTTGGAAAACCAAAACACTGCAATGTCGAAAGACGGGTACAATAACAAAAGCCAACAAATAACGAATAAGAAAATCAAGAAAATTGAAGGACGATGTCATCATGTCAACATGTATTTTTCAAGAAAACGAGTAAAAAGAAAAATTATTTTCACGTTCTATCGTGTAACTCATCAGTTTTAAAGCTAAGGGGAAAAAAAAAAAGGGCAAAAAAAGGAGAAAAAAAAAGGCGCATAAACGCGTAGCCGTTTCGTGAAATACTTCCTGACGGATAATATGATGGTCATCTGAGCTCCTTTTTTAATATGATGAAACGAAAGTTTTATACCCATCAACAATAAAATGAAAAATGTGAAGGTAGGTAGGTACACGAACACACGAGCCACGTAAAATAAATGAAAAAATAAACTTTACTCGAACATCAGGCCGAACTTCGACACTTTTGACTAGGTACCTACCTAATTTTCAGCACGAAAAAAAAACAACAAAATTTTCTCACTTAAAGCGTTTCTAATTAGGGTTGCTAAAATGCTAAAATGCTAAAATGCAAAAAAAAAAAGGTTTTTTTTTCCGCTTACAACTTGGTTATTCGTTTACCACGTAGTTGTGAAACATAATTTTAAAAAATTACATACCGGTCAAGTCCAGGTTTTTCACCACTCCAGATAATGCTTCAACGACATTATCATTGGTATTTTACAACTCTCAACACTTAGGAAATGGAGTTCGCATAAAAGTCAAACCCGGCTGCATTAACAGAAACATATTTCATGAATTTTGCATCCCATTCGTAGATAAAATACTACTTCGTTAATAGAATGGCATCTCTCCCGTTTTTTTTTTTTTTACAAGTGTTTAAAGAACACAGAACAATCACCAACAGCGCTACTATCGCTGTTTATTTTTTTATTTTACCATTGATAGTTAACTACTTAAATGGCACAAAGATAAAATTTGATTACATTGAAGAATTCAATTATTTTTATAAAATAAATGGACAAGTCTACAATTACGAACATTATGTGTCTATGACTGTGAGGTACGTTATATTATATATTACAATCCGCAAACAGGAACTGTATTCATTATTATGCCTGTTAATAGACAATCTATGAAATGTCACCTAGTTAGCTTTGGAATGTTTCCATAGATTCATGAACTGCATGAATAAGGATACTTAGCTCAGCTGATTAGAGAAAAGGGAAGAACAATAAACACATCGAACCAATAGCAAACAAATATATTTTCACACTAGCCTGAACTTCACATGTAATTTGCTATAATCGAAAGAACTTGATATTCACATTTCACAAAAATTAGAAGAATCGGTAATTCATTTATTTTAATTGGACATCATGATTTAAGAATTTATGATAGTAATAATAATAAACAACAACAACAACAATTATTTTCAAATATTTGCCAACCAATGATTCGAGTGGTTGTTCTGGAAACTTGAAACAGTTTTTAAACGTTAACACAAAAGATAACACCCCATGATCCCATTACTCTACAAAAGAAAAAATTTGAGTGATTTAAATAAAGCACAAATTTTCAACCACACAATCATTTCTCAATTTAAAAAATTATCTATTAGGTATAATATGATAGATTTCATTACATAATATATTATAAACCTTGAGGCATCCGAAATGAATCGGCTCATAAAGTCAACCTTCATGTATGGTGGTGTGTAAATGTTAATGACGTCACAATGTCTTAAAACTAAGACATCATGCAGCCAAAACACTGATTCGAATGGTCTTGATAGATGACTTCAAGACATTTTATTTTTTTAACTTTGTCAAACCCTACGGCTGAATTCTTCTTGACTTGAATTAGGTTTCTTTAACACGATGGAATGCAGCTTACATTATCTTCATATGTCAGCAAATTAATATGACAAATGGATCAGCAATAAGGGTGGAGTGTCGACAGAAGAACCTAACAAAGTTTCAATCCATAAGAGGTTTGGAACTTACAAAAACAAACAGCAGAATTATTTTGTCAAAGACTATAAATACGAAAAAACCACAGTGTCAACAAAGCGGATAAAACAAAGTGTAAAGCAGAAAAAATAAAAAAATAAAAAAAGCTATTGCAAACAACAAATAGGGGAAACTATCAGAAAGTTATTTTGTCTTCACCTAATTGTTTGTCTCCATAAGAGATGGTGATTTGGTTGTGTAAAAGGCCCCTATCAGAAGCTTTAGACTTCGGAGCTTTTGGTGTGTGAAAAATAAGGTGAGAAGAATAACTAACATAGATGAAATACAAATCCACTATGCGCGAAAGAAGGCTCTACACGGCTATTTAATGACAGAGCAATGCAGTTATCTTGAACAAAGCTTGAAAAAAGTCGTGCAACCCAAACATTCAAATGTAAAAATTCAAAAAAAAGAAATAAAGGGCTGAAATTTAGCACTCTTGTAGGAGTGGGTACTCAATTATTTATGCAAAATTTCAGCTGTGTATCTATAGTAGTCTAATTTTGAGTAATTTATGATTTTTGTTTTCAATTTTTGTATTTGTGGCAAAATAAACTTTAAAAAATTTCAAGTGACCAAAGTTTTCCAAAAATTTTGAAACTTGCCACAATAATGGAGGATGATAACCAGATTAAGCTAGTAAAGTTTCACTTTCTTAAATACATTTTTTTTTAAAGAATTTTCCCAGTGATCTGTAGGTATAAAAAACGAATCAAAAAGTTTTAAACTGCAAAAATTTTCAAAAAATTTTGAAACATGGGACAATGATAGTGAAATGGTTACTCAATTATGTGATTATGCAACTTTTTGTGCGCATTGAATAAAAAGTTGCATAACTGCTCATTGCAGGTGTTCATGAGAAAAAACATTGATGTATGAAAAGTTGCATACCCAAACAAATTTAAGGAAACTGTTATGACAAAATTCTGCCATAAAGTGAAGTACTGCACCAAAGTGCGAAACAATGGAGAGGATGAAATAAAATTTTTGAAATTTAAAAATTTTTTTTATTTTTATTGAAAGCATGGTATAGACTATAAAAAAAGTTCTTAAAAAAACAAGGATGAAGGTACTAAAGTGAAACTTTACCCGTTTAATAGATAATCATTCTCTATTATTGTACCAAGTTTCAGAATTTTTTGAGAACTTTTACCATTAAAAATTTTTCAAAATTTATTTTTCAAACATGGAAAATTTATAATTAAAAATTAAAAATTCCTCTAATTTAGATTATTACTGATACAGAGTAGAAACTTTGCATGAATAATTGAGTAACCGACTTTTGCAACTGTGCCAAGATTCAGCCTTGTATATCTTTTTTCAAAATTTTTACATTTGAAGATTTGGGTTGCGTGATTTTTGGGTCACCCGGTATAAAACTGAAAATTCGACTTCCTATTAACATATAAACATTACCCTCAAAAATAATCCATCAGTAAATTTAAAATATATTTTTATTATATATTAATTATTTTAATTTTATTAAAACAAGATGAATGAAAATTTCTACAAATGTAATTTAAATAATTTTTATAAAACTTTTATAAACATTCCGTGAAATATGTCGGGTTAATATAGGAATTTATTTATTAATTAAAGACTGATTTGGATGATACGATATGAATCCATATACCGCCAACCGAAACAGCTTAAAAACGAAAATTTAATACTGAAATTATGACGAAAAAAAAAAAAAAAAAAAACGCAACCTAAATAAAATATGAAAATATAAGTTAGGCCACATCCTTGTAAACACGAAATAGGTACGCCTACCTATACTTCTAGATTTTTCTAATATCGCAAGTGAATTTCGAATTTATCAAATGCGAAGCATATCCGATAGGTGATAGGTACCTACACTTTTGTCACGTGGCCCGGCAAATTTACCCAATTCGAACAAACATTGGTGAAAATTTTATCGACTGTCTTCGAAAACTCGTAAAAAAACTTTAATGGAAAATTATGGGCGCTCTCTTTTCATCGATAAATCAAAAAACGACGAAGGAATTCAGCCGGTTTTCCTTCTAGGCGTGATTATAAGTTGCGCTTCGTATAGCGTCGCAAATTGTCTAATAAATACGTAATACGATTTCTACTCTCCGGAGGCTGTAAAATACAATTTACTTCGTTTTAATTAGATCCGAAAGACGTACGCGTCGAAGACGGCGGCAACGCGCCCACGTTATCTTCACAATTTTCTCCAGTGGTACGCGTTTAAGGGCGACGCGGAATACGATGGGGTGGGGTGGGGCATGTAAGGCTGAAGGGAATGGAGTCTGCCGAATGGTGGAAACTTCTCATTTCACAAACGTATTCGGAGACGATTATAGTTGCTGAAGTATACGTGGAGTAAGATAAACGAATATTTAGCCAGGACCACTGGGACTGGCACGTGCAATGTGAAAAATCTGCTACGATGTATGCGAGATTGAAACTAAAACCAAGACTTGACGGTATAAGCAGTGGCGTTGGAACGGGGGGATACAGGGGTACAATGTACCCTCCCGAAAAAATGGGGATACCCAGTATCATTTGCATCCTTTCCCAAAAATATGATTGATAAACAAAACGATTGTTTGCATAATAGGTATCATGTTCCAAAATTTTACATGCGACTTAAAGAATAAGAAGGACCATATTTTTAACCAACTTCCAGAAAAACGGAGGTTCTTATCAATTCGATTTACATACTGCATAGCCTATTGTTTTGATGTTTTTTTAGTATAACGTCTTACTCTAGAACCAGGACTATCAGGGTATAACCGAAAGCCAAAAAAGCTGTCTTTTTGATATTTGCAGCTTTAAGCTATAGAAGCCTAACCTTTATTTTTTTCAAGGTGAAAGCTAACTAAAAGCCATATTTTTTCTTCCACTTTTTACTTTCTTCCCCTCTATCACACCACAATTTCATCAGTTTTTTTTTTTTTTTATTATCACATCACTCGTACATTCATTAATTTTGAGTTTAAAAAAATTTATTTAATTTTATTTAGTAAAAAATTAAAAAATATAGTTAAACCAAAAACTGAAAGCTTCAAACCAACGGTGTATTTTCCAAAGAGCAAGTCAAAAGCCTACAGGTTAAATTTTATTTATTCAGCTTGACAGCCCTGTTTTTCATGAACTTTTTCTTAAATGATACATATGATGATCTTATAGTGGTCCGGCGATCCACTTTTCTTATGTAAGTGCAAATCTGATACGATTTTTTGTGGTTATTCGATCAGTAGTTTCTGAGAAAACTGGAAAATAATAAATTTCTGGAGAGAATTTTTGGTTCACGATTTTGAGAAAACTACGAAAGCTAGTTATAAGGCTGAAATTTTCAAGATGGGTAGTCCTTTATAATAGAACCAGGTCTGAAAGAAGTTTGATGCCTATTGGTCTAGTAGTTTCAGAAAAAACTGGATAACAAAAGCATCCTTGAAAGTGGTTTTTCCAGAATTTTCAAAAAACTATAACAGGGATATAGTATGGAAATTTTTATGACAGATTTTCCTTATGTTAGTGCAAGCCTGATAGAAGTTTGTTGCGAAGTATCACAGCGCTAGAGTTTTTTTGAATAATTCTATTGGTTGATAGGGAGGGTTATAACCACTAGTAGCTCCCCAGTTTTGTCATTTTTACAAATATATTTCAAAATTCTTGTCTCTTTGATTTTTCAACATGTACAACCCTAAAAGAAAAACCTTCCTACACCCCTGAGTACAAGAATAAGGCCAAGACCAAGACCTACACCGATTATGCACAACCAAAACCGAGACTAAGCGTACTGATGAAAAATTACGACAGAATCTGCTATACGAAGACCAGACTAACATAATATGATCTTGAATTTCGACTAGCATTTGCATACAACTACGTATTTAATTCATGAAAAAATACATACCTACTCTAGTTGACGGAGCACAAGCCAATTTTTAAATTAGTAGCCTAATTTTAATATATTTTAGTATTCTTCATTTCTCTTTTCAGTCATCTACACTAACCTTCTATGTAGCGCGATAGATGATCTCTGTCTTTCGTCTACATCCCTTTCAACGATTTCCAGTCATTTTCCTATCGAAGGGACAAGAGCAGCAATGTTTGGCAGAATTCTGCAGAATTTATCAATTTAACTTCTTTCTAGCACTTCGGTTTATTTTTTTATGTCTTACTTTTTTTGCTAAAAGCTACGCTATTTATCAACCAACAGTAAAAATTCGTAACGAGTTCGACTTGCGCCCAATCTTGATAATTACGAACTACCTTTCAGCCATTTCAACTATTACTTCAAACTAGATTAAAAAAGAGCTACCCTATTCAGCATCATCAAATTAAACGTTTTTCTTCCTCCAAGTCCATACTGCCGTAAAGGTAGGGAAGTTTCATTTCTTCGAATATCTAGCAACAAAGGAATCGTGGAAAATGTAACTGTTGATGTGTAGCATACGAGGTGGTTCATTCAGAAAATTGTAACAATACAACCACAGCGATGGAATTGTTAGAACTCACTCAAAATAAACTTTTAACATGTATCATTTTTACGAAAACCAGTTTTTTCTATTAGTATTCTTCTTATTTTGAAATACAATCCTCAGTATACCAGTAGTTTTCTTCTTCCACAATTTTCCTCTAATGCAGACACAAAATCACTTCAGTATATACCAACTGATAATCAATCACAATCTTCCTCAGTTTTATTCATCTAGAGTAGGGCTCATGGGATCCAATATTTGTTCATTTCATTTTCATAATCACAAATATTGCCATTTCAAACCATATTTAGTTTGGATGCGAGCACATTACTCCACAAAGAAATGTTCTATATTCCGAGCTTATTGGAAAAAAATTAAAGCACAAACCAGCATTTTTCTTCTATCCTTTGAATATCTTGATTTTCCTCTCTTTCAAATACTTGCTATGTTGATGTGGAAATAGCCACTGTCGCTAAACCCCCTCTGATAGATAAATTTCCTAGTAAACAAGTACCAAAATGTTTAAGAAAGCTCTCGCCTATTATTCGATGCTTCAAATTCACAATTCAAGAAGCAAACGCTCAAAACAGATCACAAAATAATGACAGGTCTGAATACAGCCTTCTTGTAACCATGGTCATCTGCCAATACAAAGAACATCACACAGCAATTGGCTGTAGTTGGATAAGTGCATTCAAAATTTGTCACATGATCATTAATTCGATGCAATAACTTTGGTAATTATTGCACTGGATCATACTGTAACGTATATATAGTCAGCCATAAATATTATAGACGACTATATTCGTACACAGACGATATTATTGCTTTTTCGTAACAATAATATCCCTTAATTCCATTAACTCTTCTTCTTCTTACTTCATAAATTTATCTTCTTCTTCTTTCTATTGTTTAATAATATGGTATTTACTTGCCTATACCTAATGGTATATTTGGTGACATAATTTCACTGGTCCCTCTAATATACTTGAACGACATATTCCTTTTAATTAATTAATCCCTCTTTCACACTCACACTAAAACACAATGAAAAATACATATTCCTGAAAGGGTATATAAACTCATGTTTTCTACAAAGAAATTGTACTTTGTTTTAGTCTCTCGTAGAATATTATTCTCTAGTAGAATTCTCTCATTTTACCATTGAGACAGTGTGTTACTATTCTCTAAATTTTAGTTGTACTGTTGAATGTACAAAATATTATTTTATTATATTGTGATTTTATTAACTGTGTTTTATTATTTTATTATTTTATTATTTTATTTAAAAACTGAATCTAGAAAGTTAAGGTCCACCATAAGAGTGTGGATAGTAAATTATTTAATTATTTTAATATTACAGAGATATTAATATTAATTTTGACATTGATATTTCGTGTATGATGTAAGAAATAAAGTGGTCAAATCTCATAAAATCACACCTCCTTTATGCCCTTACACATACATGATTTTATTCCTAGTTGAATATTCGCAATGAATTTGTCGCGTTACGAATTTATGAAGAATTTAATAAAATAACAAATAAAAAAATGGATTCAAAGCTCTCCATTAAATAAATAAATAAACAATTCGGCGTTTTTGAGTAAAACAATTCATTTCTAATGAAACACTATATGAATTCAGGGATATTTCAGCAATATCTCTTACGAAGTTTCACTTCAGACACAATCATTTTTTTGTCCATTGTTCCCAACAGAACAATGAGCAGGTTTTTAATCGACTTAAAAACGATGATGAGGTTATAGCATAAATAGCTTTAGGAATCGTGTCATTCAAACTACTTGCGTTCGGCCATTCGTCCAAACACCTTGCCTATTCTGGAGACTGGACCCTTGAATACAAGTGACCGAGTGGATAACCTCGTGACATCTATTCGCAGTTCTTTTGGATGAAATTCAAATCAATGGTTTAAGAAAAACAAAAAACTAAAGATACACGAGTAGCCAAAAATCACGAAAATTCAGCCACCCTATAATGCGATGGTTACACACGTATTTTTCGAAACTCAATAACACAGAACAATATATAGAGGCGTCGATAAATTTCAGCTAGACCGTAAAACAAACAGCATATCGATTTAACGATTGACAAAAAAAAAAAAAAAAAACTGCGTACATTTCGCACCAAGTGAGCGATGAACATCGAAATGAATAACCCAGCTCTATGTAAAACTTTGCCACAGTCTATCCTTAAAAAGTTTTTACTAGGAAAATTTATCGTCGAATCGTTTCCCCATTTACTACAAGACATCGTCGTACACTTTTTAAATGAACCCAATCGTATAAATCAACGTGAGAAAAATATTTTAACGCGTTTCCTATATACGTGGTGGACGTCTCAAAATGTGAAATCCTACTCTTTTGTGTTTCTCTAAAGCCCAGGTAAATCTCTTCATATCCTTGTTCTTTTTTTTTTTTTTTCCTACTTCCTCAACGTCTCCACCAACAACAACCCTAACTCACCACTCTAAAAACTCTTACTCTCTTTCCACCAACTTTCCACCGTCACTCTTTCACTCGGTCTCCGACTGTCTTTGTTTCACAGCACCGAAAACTCCAAAAGGATTGCGATATATTCGATTAAATCCCTCCGCATTAGAGCACGATTCTCTTCGGGTCGAGCTGCGGAGAGGAAAAAAATAAAGTAAAAAAAAAATGAGGTAAATAAAAATAAAATAAAAAAAAAAAAAAAAGGGTAAAAAGGACGTGCTTGAACTACGATTTCCGCGTCAAAAAGGAATTTAGTTAAACACAACCGCTGAAACTTTTCGTATTTAAAGTCTCATACGTTTTCAGTCATGCCAACATAAGTCGAATGAGAGAAATTACCTGAAATAAACAGAGACATGATGAGAGGGTGACATTTCCTTTTTTCTACGTCTTATTTAATAAAGAGTTATAACTGATTTCTGGTATTTTTTCTTTTTTTTTTTACAAATACAAATTAGGGTAAGGTTTGCCAAGATGACACATTTTTTACTATTTTTGCTATATTTTTCCACGGAATGGGTCAGTTATGATTTTTTTTTTTTGTTTTCTAATTGTAGCTACATTCTTTGACTACTTATCATACAATTTTGAAAAGGATTTGCCAAATTAAAAAAAAACTAAAACTTGAAAAAACTGAAACTACTCATGTGTGTCAATGTGGCATCAAAATATGCCACATTGACGCACATTTAAAATACGTTGTTTTCAAGTTTACCACAATGACGCACTTTAAAATCTGGGCTGCCTCGATGACACCTATTGCACACAAATTTGTATATTTTTTTTAATGAAACAACCTTATTTTGAAAAAAATTCAAGATATTTAATAAATAAACAACAAAATAATATAAGTATAAAATATAGTTGAGGATAGAAAAAACGTAAAAAATGAAAAAAATAAAATGCAAAAATGCATTAAAGTCTTTTTGTAAGTCTAATTAGTCAAATAAACTTCAAGTTATTGCAATGCATATTAAATCGAAGTAGCCCCTGTCCTAATTTCTTAGCTTTTACTTTTCAAATAATTTGGTTAAATGAAAAGCTGGCTACCTCATTCACTGGTGGGGTCTGAAACACATGGCCTATGTATTTCTTAGTAAATTTTGGCCTAAGAAAATTTCCAGTCAGGTGTCCATTTCTTGATTTAATGATTTTAGAAGTATGTCATTGTGGCAAATGAAAAGTATGTGACATTGTGACAACTCCTTTAAAATTAAAAAAATCCTTCCGATTATCCATTTCTATAGACTTATTTCTAAAATTATGCATCCAAAATATAAAAAAAAGAACAACAAATCCATTGGTATATAATTCATTTACCTTCAGTAATTAGAAAAAATATGAAAAAAAAAAATTAATTCAGGAATTTTAACATTTTCTTAAAAATATTACATCAAAAACATAAATTATGAAATATCTTGCTAGAAAAAACTGTGATTTTACCAACTTCTAGATGGTACATATTAGTACATATTCTAAGCTACCTTTCATGTAGAGGGCGCTAATAGTTTATGAAATATTGATAGGTGTGTCATCGTGGCAGTGTGTCAATGTGGCAAACCTTACCCTACTCAAATTCTTGCAAACTTGGAAAACAAAATTCAAAGTTATCACCTTTAGTCTCGAAAAAAAAAAGTAGGTAAAATATTGGTTGTAAACTGATTATGAGTTGCAGTAATTAGTCTTTCTTGGTGTGTATTTCCATTCACTTTTCCATATACCTTCCGCATTACTTAGCTACTTTTCGCATAGGTACCTTAAAGTCTTCGGGTATTTGCTTACTTAACATTAATTTTATTTTTATTTAACTATCAAGAGAATTCGAACCTGCGGCCGACCAGCTCAATAATAAACTACCAAGGTTAGTTGGAAGATAAGAGAGAGTTGTAACTTTTCTACTTTTTTTTTTTTTTTGTTTCTATTATAATTTAATTGAAAATCTCTTTGAAAAAGTGATGTTACGAAAATTTTGTTCCTTAAGGGAAGAAAGTAGCGGGTCTGAATTTTATTTTTATTATTTTTGTTTCAAATTTTTCTCACACCTTCGTTTTTTCGAGTCTTACTATATTTCGTTTTTTGACTTTTTTTTATCACCCTCAAACAGAGAATTCCGTGCATATGCAACAAAAAATGTTGAATATAACAAGTGCGAAAATTTCCTACCTTCGGCACTAGTAAGACAATATTCTATCTGTGTAAACTATGCATGGATCGCACTGTTTTCCACATACTGCACAAGCGCGTTTTGATAAAATTCATTTTGCCACGTACTGCACATGCGTGCTTCTCAGTTGTCACAAAAAATGTAGTACGTAATAAGTGTGGAAAAAGAAGCTCCGGGCGCAAGAATTGACTACCCAAATGTGTAACTGAGTACAGCAATATCGTTGTCTTATCACTTGCCAAATGTTGGGCTCTTTCACATAAATTTTGTCAGCGTGATTTCGTTCAGATTGATGTTGAACAAACGATACAATATATTTTTAGTTTACATAGTAAGAAAACCGACTGGCTAAATTCAGCTGTTAAAAGTGTAAATCGCTCAATTTCCTTTTCCTCTTGGACACCACAAGGTGCACAAAATACACATCTATAAAATACGTGTGTTGCGGCCAGTGAATGATCTTTCTTGTTTAGTACAGAGTATAGTGTGAAGTTTGTAGCATTCGGTTCCTGCTCCTGCGAACTTTGCACTCGAAGTGGAACTGTCTACTTTCCAATATTATTGAACAAATGTGAATGAAAACTCACTCTGTCAAGAAACGAAAAAAAGAATTTCTCAAACATTCTTAAATTATAATATTTTTGACTGATCTGTAGGCCGAAACATAATCCATGATTTAATGAAAATCAGAATGCAAAATTATACAGGGTTGGTAACTCGTGAAGAAAAACCATAACTGAATAACGAGTTGGTTATTCATTGCTGTTCATGTTATGTTAAAGCAGAATAAAATGTAAAAGAAAAGCAAAATAAGGATACACAAATTTAATAAGAATGAGAAAAACCAGCAAAGACCAGAATAAAAATTTGAGAAAAGAAAAACGACTTCAATCAAAATATTTACAATTTATTGTTTTTCGATTTTTATAAATTTTTTGGGCTTTTTCTTTCTCGACTGTTTACTTTTGTCTCCTACAGCAACAAACAGCGTTTGGGAAATTTTTTTTTGTTCTAATTTTTTTATTTAAAAAAAGCGACAGATTTTCCTAAAGAGGAAATAGAAAATTAAAAGCAGTACCTAAGTATGAGAAACAGGCATAAATCAATGAAATTAGAAAACGAATTCACTCGCTGTAGAATGAGTAATTCAAGAACAATTCTTTTATTTTCAATCTTTTTGAACGGTTTTTTTTTTTTTTCCGAAGGAAAATACAACTATGGCATTAAGTGCAATGGCGGGAACTGTGGAAAAACGTCCATCTTGAGTCGTAGATCACGAGTATATAGGTCACTCAAATTCTTCTATACATCTTTGGGATTTTTTGAGTCTGTGGAGCCTCCACTGTTTGACTTATGGCAATGAAACTTGGGATAGTGTTAGAAGCTTTCATGGGCTACACATTCGTATTAAAAATTTTGAAATTTATAAACTAATTTCGGTGGAAGGGGTTCTCAAAGTGTTGTAAACCCACCATATTATCATTAAGATAACTCCCGTAAATTAAAAGCTTTTGGCTTGAAATTTTTAAGACAGTTGGAGACTATTAGGGACTGATTTAGTATTGAATTTGAGCGAAATAGATCCGCTGGTTTTCGAATGGTAGCCATTACAATATGAAACTTTTGGAGAATACACGGCAGAGATATTTTCTAATCATCCTTTGCTTGCATTCGAATTCAGAGAGTGTTTTATAGCTAATCGAAAACTGACACTGACTTTTTTTTGCGATAAATAATGGCTAGTATACTAGGGCAGTAACATTATTAATTTGAGTTTTTGATGCCAAAATTTTCTTTTGTTTATGAAAGGAAAAACGTATATCTACTTCCACCCCCAGATCGTTTTTTGAGAACGAAATTAATACAGAAAATCTACTTAAAAATAATAACGCGAGTATAATTTAATGAAAAAATTATTTTTAGCATCTCTTCACGACATTTGATTTGATTTTTCTTTTTTTTCCCCCGTTTCGTCTCTTTTCGTCATTTTTTCCAATTTTTCGATGGGGCGCAAAAGCAACAGCTTATTTCACCGTCGCTATACCCATGAAACACACATAAAAAATCAAAAAACAAGTGATTTGGTACGTTATGGAGAGGGGAAAAAAAGGGCAACCGTTCGCAAATTTGGTGGAATTGCGAGTAAATCATAGAGAAAAAACTATCGAAAACAAATCGATATTGTGCTACCTATAAGGCTCTAATAGTCCGATAATATGATTTTTAAAAGCGTACTAGCAAAATTCTGAATCTAACTTGTTTACAAGCCGACCCACTCGTTCGAAACGTCAATAACAGAAACATAATAGATACCCTATTTCAGCGTACAAAAATTTTTGACGTTATTATCGAATTTTTCAACAAAAAAGCACACCCACAACTAATTGAAATCCAAGTACACTAATGACTACGCAAAAGAATGACATATATTAACACATTTTAACAGCGTTACATGATGACTTTTATAGAAGTAACCACTCTTCGATAATAGAACAAAACCTTTTCACATATCAACGTATCGAATTTTTTTTTTTTTTTGAAGGGAGAGAACTTCGTTCACACATCTAACCATAATTAACTGATTGATTATGTTTTACAGCAAACTCTCATATAATAAATTTTGCGCCGCCTTTCACTTTCACTTTTGACGACTATTTTCATCGCTGGAACCATCTAAATTTTACCTACATCCGTGTAAAAGCCGCCCCTTTTCACCTTCACGTGTTTTTGTATCCTATACCTCATAAAATATCACTAAAAAGCTCTCAGCGATGTATCTTTTTTTACGACGTTTTCTCCCTCACTTCTTTTATCTCTTGTCATTTTGACATTGACACAAGGTTTTCATCGGATTTGTGATAGTCTGAAACAACTTCCATATTCACTATTGGGTATAGCCAGTGCTGACAAAATATAAAAAAAAAAAAAAAAAAAAAAAACCACCCTATTATACTTATTAACATCATTCTGCGCATATTCGAGGCTGATTTCAAATTCATTATTAACTAGTCAATGTCATTGAAGAGTCCTAATTAAAACCTATAAAATTTGACTAATGTATATTTTCATTTTCGTTCTTTATATTACTATGCTCTTCCTGGTACGTATTGTTGTTTATTGGGTGTAGGTACATTACGTCGATAATGAAAAAAAGATAAGTAAAAAAACAACATGAAAAATCATCGGAAATGGAAATATGTTGTGACGTCCCAAAATGATTGTCACATGATTGTCCAAAAAAGTTAATTAGAAAATATAAACGATGAAAGCTTGGAATTTTGAAGAACAGCCCAAGATTGCAGATTGCAAGAAATATTAATGTCTTAGATCATAGGGGAAAACGATGTAAAACTGAGCTTGCCTACATACTACATAGAACCATGAGGTCTTGCCTCATGGTATCTCACACAACTCCCCATAATTATTATTGAAAACCCTCTAATTTGAGAGAAAACGATCTTCTTTCACAGTTTGAATAATAAATAAACTTAATCATTGAAGTTACAATGTTTTGACCAGATACTTGAAGATAAGATTAAAATATAATTATATTTAAATATTGTGCCAGCAATAGCGGTTATACAATAATATATAGTTAAATTATTTAAAATTAGATTAATTAAAATATTATAAAATTATAATTATTAGTTTAAATTTTATTTTATAGTGAAATATAAAAATAAATTAATATATGATTTACACTCTTGATATTATGGATCCGTTGATGAATTGATCTTGGTACCCATGATGATTTGATGTTAATTAAAAAGATGTTTTACCATTTTAATCTTTTGGTTTCTATCGCGATTGTAGTGAGCGATGATGAAGAACACAACAGAAGAAAAAATCGAGTTCTCGAACCGAAGTACTTTTAATTATTTTTATATCATTTTATAATAATGGTGACTTGAATGAAAAATGTACCGATTACTTGGCCGGTTGGAAACAGAGTACCTACTTATTATATGGTGTGAGAATTCCCATCACACCACCAGACTTTTATCTATAAGATCTGGTTACTTCCATGTCATATTATTTGAAATGTTCATCGTTGAGTTCTGTTTTATTATATTTTGTTATACTTCATAATCTGTAATTCTAATATACAAAAATGATCGAATATGGGAAAACATGGGAATAGACTGAGGAATTTTATCTATTTATTTATTGATCAATGATTGAATATAAACCTCACAGTGTAAAATAGAAAATATTCAGTATCTCAGCATTCAGCCAGTGATGAAGAGTGCTGAAGGGTAATGCCGTAATGACTGTTGTTAATGATGAAAACACTGAAAATTTTCCACTGAAAAATTTAAAAAAAGAAAAACACCGTCCCTTTCCATAAACCTTTATGTCTTGAGGAGGTCGATTAGAATTTATTTCGATGACGGTGAACTACCTATAAATTTGAAATGAACTTTTCGTACCTCGATAATTATAATGGAAAACACGTGAAAAGGCGGTTTTTCTCGTCGGGTTTCTTCTTTTTTCGTCTTCCCATTTTTTTTTCTTTTGACTTCGAAAGAAAAACATCGCTTGTTGAAATGCTATTATTTTTCATGCATTTTTCGACAACATCTTCAACTCCCTATCATATATACTGTTCAGGTCGAGAGGTTTTTTTTTCTTATTTTCTGGTCGTCTTTCTAAATGACACGCCACGAATATCAATTAATTACTATCTCCTTTAATGAAATGGTAGTTAATCGCCAAGGTCGAACTAGAAAGCAAAACTTTCAGAAAAGTTAATTTTCACGATAATGAAAATTGAATTAAAAACACGTAAGTACATTATGATGTATAGCATACCAAAGCAGAAAATTTCGTCGAGTCGGCTATTATTCAAGGACCGTACAAAACAGCCTTTCACATCCACAAGGTACCTTACTGAAATAAATTAATAAGGCACCCGTAGTAATGAGAGAGAATTGAGAAGACCTTATTAGAAAAACCTACATAATTATGGAGGATTAGACTTTCTTCCAAGGGTCTAGAGAGTACGACTTACTAGAGCTGTGTACCAATATTTTTAACAGAAATTTTCACCGGCTAGTTACAGAAACTATCACGATGTGGAGTTCATAAATTAATTGTAGAAATAATAACCAAATCTTACTTCACTGGAACATACCAACCGAAAAATGAACAAACCAAATCATGCGTTTTCATCAATGAAGCAACAAAATAATATTAAGCAATCTATCTTCCACAGGATTTCACTGGTGAAGGCAACTTGAAAATTGATTTTATATATGTGGTTGAAACACAATCTACGATATGCACATTGAGTTTTGTTTGTTAAACTATATGAACTTATTATCGACAACTAAGCGTAGCCGTAGGTACGAATGATTCTTATACTGAAGAAAAGACTCAAGTAGTTACTGGTTTCACATATCCTTCTACACGGAAACCACAGATATAATATTACTCTAGTTTTTCTTAAGAAGATAGACATTGTTCTTGCATATGGCCCTAAGGCTGGATCCACGTATTTAATGTAACGTGTAGGCAATGTACGAAGTATCTAATGCTAGGTGAATTTAATTGACGTTTAGCAAATATGTAACAAATACTGTTTCAGACAGATAACCTTTTTTTTCAATCCTCCCCCTCCCCCCGAGTCAAAATTGAAAACTCTAGCGTAATTTTTTTTATTTTATAAAATTGCCGAAATAAGCAGCTTACGTCCAATTTCACCGAATTGTCAAAAAGTCTGTTTTTTTTTGGCAAAAAAAGTGTGAACTCAATTCAAAAACAGTTCAGAAAAAGTCCAGAAGGTGTATGAAAAGTGCAGAAAAAATTATCAATTCTTCTATATGACCAGAAGAACGCTCACATCATACATTTCTAGTAAACTTTATTATCTGTTTATTCAGTCATCACAGTTTGTTTTCTGTTGAAAAATTTTTATTTCACTTGAAAACTTATTCTCTAGTGAAATAATACATTTATGGATGTGAATTGACTGTCAATTTAGGAGCCTATGGCGGCATTTTTCCTTAAAAAAATTTATTTATTATTTTCTCACTCCCCAGTTCCTTCTTCTTGTTCTTTCAAAATTGGCTTGCCAAGGGGGTATTAATTTTTCTCTCGGAAACGTATAAAAAAAAAAATTGTAATTGAAAACTATATCGCCTCGATGGAAAAATTCACGGATACACGATATAACCGGCGAATTCCTCGAAAAAACATGGTTAACGTATCCTCTCATTGAACTGCGTATATGAAAGAGAGATAGCATAATTTTATTATACTACAGTCTTATTAAATTAAAACTCTGTCTCTTTTTAACACGTTCGTTTGCGTTCCGCTGCACAGTTAAAGTGCCTTTTCGTTTCAGAATATATTGTATTGAATTCAGTCATAAGAAATTTAATATCAGTACAAGCCAGACACAGCGATAACTGTGTCTGCACTTTTTGCACACTTCCATTTCATTTTGTGCAGAAAGTGTATATGCATTGTCTGCACTTTTTCCTGAACTGATTTTACACTGTTTTCAAAAAAACGCCAATACTTCGCACTAATGTCCCAAAAGAACACAATTTATGAACTAGTGCAAGAACTCTGGCACTTTTTCGGCCAAAAGAACAGACCTACGGAAATTCATAAATAAAAGCTTATAATAAATGAACGGTATTGTCAACGTCAAGGTGGAAAATATATGCTTTGCTGGCGGTGCATGCTGCTCTGGAATTATTTTTTGCTGGCCATTAATACCTAGTTGTTCCACGAGTATGTGGAGGGAAGGAGGGTCAAGGGTGATAATGATAAAGAACTTTAAAACATTCTATACTTTTCGGCGGTTGTTTAATTATAAGGCAGCATTAGCGGGAAAAATGTTCGTAGGTATGCCGCCACTGAAAACTGTACAATGTATAAAGAATTTCCTTTTCTGTTAAAAAAGTTCATAACCGATTTTTTGAATGTACGGTAATTTTGGATAGTTTTTGGCTATTTTAAAAGCATTGTGGTCTTCTTTTGTCATCACAGTTTCATCATATACCTACCTGTAGTATGGTAGGTAAATGGAATAAATTAATACATATGTATTGTGTAAAAAAGGTCCTGAAGTACTTTATTCGATATTATGAAGAGAAAATATTGATTCCAAAATAGAAGAGTGAACCAACTTTTATCAAGCTTATTGCGTCACATATATGTCAACCCGTAGATTTTTCATGAGCTAAACTCAAGTAAAGTACTTTACGCCATTGTCATTTTTGTTTTAATTCGAACCTTTCTTTCACCAGGAGGGTTGTCTTAACATATCTATAGTTAATTGGGCTTTTAAAGGGGTTTTGGTCGTCGGAATTGGAAAGCTGAAGGAGAAAACAGAAAGCAAGAAGAGAAGGAGATTTAGGAAGAAAAATACAGTGGAACCTTTATTTAAGGAACTTCACGGTTCTTTACAAAAAATATGTAGGTAACTTATTTCGAAATGCACAAAATATCTATTCATTAGCAATATTTGATACGGAAGAAAATGAGGTTTCCTTAACATTTTTTGATAAAATAATGGCTGTTGCGGTCAGAAAAATGATAAACTAGATCAATAGAGAGGCTAATCTATTCATCTAGGTAGAACTCGAAAAGAAGAAGAGTTCGGTTCTCAAAAAGGGTAGAACTTCCTGACCGGACTAGATGAATATGTTCTAACGAAAAGTTCTCTTCAAGGATATATGGTTGTGTTACTTAGTAACTCGTTGTATGGAGAATTAATTTCATTAATCAGAGATTTGATTGAAAATACCTAAAGTCAAAAGGTTAAAAATAATGGAAAAGAATAAAATTGTGCTGAAAAAGGCTACCTACCTACTACTGGTATACTACCTATCATGTCCTCCATGTATTAAGTTTACTACTTTCTTACAAATACAAAAAAATACGTGATAATAATTTTGAAATTCGGCCCCTTATCATTTGGACCTGTAAAATTTTGTATAAAAAAGAGAAGCAATGAAAGGGGTGTAAATCAAATGGATCCGTGTAGTTTTTTTTTATTATATAATTTCTCAACCTAAGCATTGATTTTAATGAATTTTTATTTAAATGATCGAGGATGATCCCACGGTGGTCTCATTAAATTTGTTTTAGAGTCGATGAAGTAGTTTTTTAGTTATCTTTAAATAAAAAACTGTTGGTTTTAAAGTAATAAAGCCGCTAACGCACGGAACAAAAAATAATTTAAAAACATTTTTTGATCAAAGAACCTAACTAACTGACAAAAAAAAAAAAAAGAAAAAGAAAAAAATCTCTAAAAAGAGAAAAATAATTATTTCAAAATTTCTTCAATAAGATCTAATTTGGAATTCAGTTGAAACGAAAAAAAGCATTATGGTAAATTAATAATTTTTTTCAAAACATAGAACCTACTTCAACAAAAATAAACCATAAGAAATGCGTCAAAAAAAGAAAAATAATCCTTCTAAAATTTCTTCAGCAAGATCTAGGTCTAGAAATTGAAACTAATGAAGTCGGCACTAATAAAAATTTTTGTCTTCAAAATTTGATGGAATTGACGTAACTATAAAGTCTACGTGGTAAAGAAAAGAGCGCCGGCTTCAATAATTCCAGTCCGTAGACTTAGATCTTGCTGGCGATATTTTAGGATTATTTTTCTCTTTTAGCGTCTTTTTAATTTTTTTTTCTTTTTTTTTTTTTTTTTTTTGGAAGTCGGTTTCATTTGTTAGAAAATATTATTAATTTTTATACCCAAAGTCACGATTTGTCAAGAAATGAAAAACTGTCATGGTCCCAACACCAGCTTCGTTAACTCGCGTGATTTTAAATAGCAGATTTGAAAACCTGCTAAAAACCTTAATGGTTTCACAAACATTTCCTGAAAATTTGTCAGGGTTTAAATTTACTGCCCAAATATACGTACGAATTGAAAAAAAATATCGCCTCGGGTTTGTTCAAAATTACCGACAACCATTAGATCGTCAAAAACTGTTTAGCTAATGTCACATGTCAAAATGAAGGATTCTCGTAACGTTACATGTTACATTACACCTCATCGACAATCGTGTGGACCCGGCTCAAGATGAAGAACAAGATTCGCGCGTGGCTATTTGTCTTTTAAGGGAATGAATATCACACTTTTCCCATAATTATGAATGTTAAGTGCATAACCTCTGATTTTGCATGCGCACGCGCATTCAGTAAGTACAGCACCTGTGATAGCTACACTTTACAATGTGAAAATGAGACTGCAGTTACTTTTCAATGAACGCAGAACTAAAGGAACCAAGTGAAAGAAGAGTACTGAAAAATTGCCTCTGACTTGAAAAAGTGACCCATCTGCAAGTACTATTCGAACCATTTCTAAAGAATTTCTTGAGTAATAAATATTGTTCCTGGATTCGGCCTCGAGGCATAGTGCGTAATTAGTCGGAATGAGAATGGGAATGACACCGAGAAACATAGGTTTTGATCAAAAAGTTAATCTTACACTTTCTTGCCCAGCAACCAATAAAGATATGTGGATATACCGCGTTTGAAGCACAACAAATTATTTAATGGCGTTGGGGAAAACCGCCAAATCGTTTACTTCGAAGCCAAGGATTCATTGGGGTTGCCTATTTTCAATGTAAAATCAAAAGATGAGGTCGTTATTCTTACTGGTGGAAGATAATCGTTGTTTCTTTTTAAACTCGGTCGACTTGGCTCCAGCAAGATTAAATAGATAAGACAATCCAGCACCGTGATTTTATTGTTTGTCGTTTGGCTAAATCGATTAATGCTGTAGCAGAAGTGAAAATATTTACCGCCGAAAATTTCTCAGGTGTATGACAGTGGGTGTGTGTGTGGTGTGTGTGTGAAAGAGAGAGAAAAAGGAATGATCCATTTTCGTTATCGTAGCAGAGACTAAAACGAAAGAGAAGCTACGGAAAAGGTAGAAACGAGAGAAAGGAGAGAAGTGGAAAGCGAAGAAAGCCCTGTAATTAATTAGTCTTTCTCGTATTTTAAAGCAAGCGTCTCAGCTATCACTGAAGTCGGTTAGCTACTTCGGTGCGTTCTCCCAAGTCCAGGACGTAAGCTTAAATGTAGGTGAAATTTTCCTTTTTGACATTTCAAACACAACAAAAGATCCCGAGAAGTGAAGTCTATTGTTGGAAAATTTTGAAAATAAAAGCGTTTCGCTTGTCGAGAAATGCGGACTGCATAGAATAGGTAGCTACATTAATTTTTTTTCGCGTGATTATTGGTGCTTTTTTGGAGAAATTTCATTGATTTTTTTCGCAAGTAACAATTTTTAGTCTTGCTGACAGCAAAAAGATGAAAGAGAGAAAAAAAAAAAAAAAGGAAAAATTACTAAAAAACTCACTGCTTATAAAATAGCCTAAGGTAGGTACTATTTTTTCATTCAGAAATCTTTGAAAAATCCAATTCTCTTTCTGTCGATTAGGTTTTAATATCAGCACCGTACATACAGGATTGGAAAATTTTGTTTGGAAAATAGATTCCACTTTGATTTTTCTATCTCTACGTGTACATACTTTTCTCCAGGCTAGTTGCAGCAATTCGTTCCAAAACTTTCAGAGACAAAATGGAACATATTCTCGAATTTTTTTTCAACCAACAAAGCTACAGGATCGAGTTCAACCAATGCAAGATGAGGTAGAAAAATGGCTAAAAATTAATAAAGACGACTGGCAGCTATATTCCAACCAATTTATAACTTTTTTTTTATTTTTTTTATTTTTTTTTTTTCTATGCGAATTACATTTTCTATTACAAATTATTCTTCTTCGTAATCATAAGCACAAAATTAAAAAAATATATCGATTACTCATTACTTCGTGAAACTGAAATTTACTTTAACACTACCCTCTTTTCAAACATTTCGCCCGAAAATTGACGATTTTTTGACAGATTAGCCGTGAAAAACTGAAAAGAGGAAGAGGAACAATTTTTTTTTGATGAGTACTTACCAATAATTGTAAAACTCTAATTAAGATTTTCAACTGCAATTGAAAAAGTACCTAATTAAAATTAAATTTAATAGCAATTAAATTCAGTTTCAAGGTACAATTATTGCATCGTTAATTACAACTGAAATACTACGAGTTCGATTAAATTTCCAATAAACTAATCGATCAATTAAAAACAATCAATCAATACAATATTTAATATTAATTAATTCCCAACACGGCTATGCAGAATAAAGTCAGAGGTTCCACAAATTAAAATACTTGAGCTAACACCATATCTAATTACACAGCTGATATACTAAAAGATCCATAATATGTATTAGGTATTCTAGTTATTTTAGCTGATGATACAACACTGTTAGCTTTGAACAATAATTATTATGAAAATGTAGCGAATTATCTACGTTAGGCCAAAAAATCAATCTAAAATGGGCTATTCCATGGAAAATCAAACTCGATGAAGCCTAGCCTGAAAAAAAGGACGATACACCTCTTATGTATTAGCCTTTAACCCTGGGTAGTGAAATTGTATTATCTTCATAGCCGAAAAAAGTACAACAAAATACATACTGACAACAAATTGAACTGGAGAACCAACTTACAAGAGAAAGGAGAAGAACTATGCGAACAACAGAGGAAGCTTCAATAGCTCTTTGGTTGGAATTCAACCATGCCAAAGGTACTGAAAAGCAAAGTAAATAACATAATGGATCGAGACACTACCTGCAAGCTAAAATGTTAATAAAACGTGACCATCATGTTAGTAAAAGAGAGAGCTGTCCAGACGGAGGTGCAGTCTCTTTTTCACTCATTACAGATATTGTAATCAGACGTAAACACCATGATAATTAGCTAGCAATGCTTGTAAAAGCTACAGGTTCTTTATAATTTGTTCGTCATTATATTTGTCAAACCTGTCAAAATGCTACAAAAGTAAGTTTCAAACTTCACTTTAAATTATTTTTTTGGTTTCATTTAATCAGATTTACGCATTGCAATGGGTTTAACCTCGAAGTAGCCACAAAATGAAAAGTGAAGGTAGATGAATTAACTTCGCATACATAATCGTACTAATATAAGGACCAAAGCTTCACCCTTTAAAATCCCATCTATATAATGAAACGGGCCCAGAAATATGCAAATTTTAAAAATTTGATATGATTAAAAACCTGCATTTTTGCAATCATCGGATGTTATCCAGGGTTCCCCTTTGAATATTATGTTTATCTCGTGGGCATGTAACACCGTACATCGAACAAAAGAAGTATTACCCAACTCTGTTAAAAAAATATAAGAAAATCTGAAAATAACTTGAAAATCCATTTTTGCTATTAGATAATCCGTCCAGATTGGACAAAATCCACTTCTAAACTTTATTCCATACCATCAGAGACAGTGATCACGGTAGAGCACACATACAGATTGGATTTAGGACAAAGGTTTTACTAGATCTGGAACTGCACCTGCATCAAAATTCCATATTGTAAGAAAAAAAAACTCTAACCTAGCAATGCTTCGCTAGAAAACCCAGTTTGCTCGATATATATTGATAGTTATCGATATATCTATGTTTCATTGCTATATCAGGTTAAGAAATTACAAAAAACTATCAACAATTAACCCATATCTTTAACAAAAATAACGATGTTTTATGGCTAAAAATCCCTTTTCTACAGATTTTTTGTTTCCTGTTTTTTCAAAAACTACTAAACCAATGAGCGCCAAACTTCTTTCAGACCTGCTTCCATACAATAGCTATCTTTTGAAAAATTTCAGCTGTATCTGTTTGGTAGTTTTCACAAAACCGTAAATACAGATTTTTTCCAGAAATTTTTCTTCTTCAGTTTTTTTGGAAACTACTGAATTAATAGGCACCAAACTTCCAAGAAACTTGCATTAATATAAGGAAAGTCCATCATAAAAATTTCAGCCCAATCCGTTTTGTCATTTTCTCAGAATCTTGGAAAAATGACTCTTTAAGAATTTTTTTTCTCCAGTTTTTTTGGAAACTAATTAACTGATTGGCAAAAAACTTCTTTCAGACCTGCTCCAATATGAAAACTATCTCTCTTAAACATTTCAGTTCTATACACCTGGTAGTTTTCTCAGAACTATGAACACAAAATTTTGGGCGATACTGTGACATCCGAAAACAAACAAACATTCCAAGTATAGGGGTTTCATATCACCATTCGAAGTATATCAATGAGTCTCGATTAATTGTAGAGTTGAGACCACAAGTCAGCTCAAACAGTTAGGCCACCAGCCTACCAGCAAAGGCTCCCATGGCCTGCGAAGTATGTTGGGCAATTTTGAGTAATCGAAATAAATAAGTTGGCCGACCCATTATCACAGTTCACGTTTTTATTACTGTTAAAAAAGGTTACTTACAGTATGTTAACAATATCAGGTCGTGCAGGTATCACAAAATTGTATTGCCTCGTGGTTATCAACATCTGGTGAACCAACAGATTCCAACTAAGTATTCGTTGTTGGAATCGAAAAACAGTATAACAGACTGTACAGTTTCTGCTAACGACGTTCACATTCGTATAGTTTTAGTGAAAAGAACTTGAAAAAAGGGTGACTTGCTGTTGTATTAAAAGCTGTAGTATGTTGTGAATAATATTTTGTATTCACGACGAACAGATTTCATCACGTATAGAATGAGACTGACTGTTCATAGTTCAACCAAATTTGTGAACAGTTGAGAGAGAGATAAGGTGTTGGTTCACCGATGACCGAGATTTGAGAATATACATGTCACCACATTTTAAAATAATAAACGATCAACGTGTTTTCATTGTTTCGTAGAAGAGGGAATTTATTTCAATGTGGAATCGATGTATTTCCCATTGGAACTTACCCATAGTATAATGTTAATGTTTGTGAGCCATTCCCTATTGTAAAGTATAATGACAACCGTAATTAGGTGGTGACGTGAGGGGAAGGCTGTAGGTAATCAGATGTCACAATACATATATATATATATATAATTATATAGTGTACAGAACAATTTGAGTGACCTATATATTTGTGATCTACGAATCATATGATCGGCTCTTTTCCACAGGTCCCGCCACTGCATTAAATGCAATAGTTGTATTTTCCTTTGGAAAATACACTAAAATCTACAATAAAATTTGGCATAAAAAACTTAATTCAACGTAGCATTACGTTAAATCTTGTAACACCGAATATAGTACAAAAACAGCCGTATACAGAACTTGAGATAAGTACCTATATTACTAAATTATTAACTTAAGTATCCTTCTAAACCAAAATCCAGGTTTCTTATGTTCCTAAAAAAAATGTAAAACTTACCCAACTCATCAAAGAGTAAGTTACTATCGCGGTACAATAAGAAGAAAAAAAAGTCAAAAAAAAATTAATTATCCAAAATTTATCTGAAAAACTGCCATATTTTCGCTGATCTTTTATGAGCATTATTTAGATCCGGATTAACTATCCCATAAATTCAGAATACAGTATGTCCGGGAATTTTTTAAAATTAGTAAACATTGGTATTCCTAAGACCTTCACCCAGGATTGGCCATGCATTACTAAGTCTCATTAAAGAAATTCGGAATTCCGCCTCGATTAAAATTGAATTTTCAATTCGTTACGTTTGATTTAGGCTAAATATTTGAAAATTTTAGGACTGGCAACGGGCATTTCAGGATGCGCTTAGTCCACTCTGGCCTAACCGCAATTACGCCAAGGTAGTAAATTAACATTTTTAACTGAATATTTTAAGTCTGTATTTTTAATTACCTCAACTTTCTTCGTGGGAAAGACGGTAAAATTTCAAAAAAAAAAAAAATGTTAGAAACCGAATGATTTAGGAACGAAATTCGGAGTGAAACTCAATTTTTTCAATGTGATGAGTATGCTGCGCCGTACATTTTTAAAAATAGGCTACAAGCAGCAGATACTTGAAATTTAAACCCGTCTATATACGGACAACCTTATTGATTAGTAGTAATTGGGATAATTTTACTTCAAAAGTTGGCTGAACTTGGCGAAGGTGATGTGGAGTACACAAACCACTACACTAAAACAAAAATTTAATAATTTCAAAATTATCGCTCAAATATTGATAAAAATGAATGTTTCCAATTCAGAAATTTCGTATTTCAAGATTCACACGAGATACAATCGATGTAGCTGAGAAGGATGTACTGGTGCGCAACAATTGGTTTTCCTCAAATAGGTAATTTAAAAATTCAAAACAAAAATGAGACAAATTAAGTGGTAATAATATATAGATAATAAATTATTATATTATCATTTGGAAAGACTGAATATTATAGGAGCGAATACATTTTTCTCCAAGAAAGATAAGTTTTTAATTTCAAGGAAAATTTTGAATTATCAGAAACAAGACAAAGGCAGGCAATTCATAAATTTTATTGTTACATTTTCTCATTTGGTAGAAATGTTTATGGTAAAGTGTGTCACTTTTTCATAGTTTCTTATTTACATCTGTAATCTGGAACGATATTTCGGTAAATATCCGATACTTTAGCAATGTTGTATCTGTAGTCTCCACGTATAGGTATAGGATAATTTTGGTGGAAATCAGTGCTCAAGTCTAAATCAAGTATATAAGAAACGTTCTTGAATACGGCTGATAAATATCTAGCTTTCGTAATTCGATGAGTTAGGAGAGCATTTTTTTTCGATAATGTGACAAAAAAAAACCTTGATGTGAGCCGGCAAAAAGAGAAAAATAATAAGTAACAAACGAAATTTATAAAAATGGAAGTCAATACTCAACATAAACGACCTTCCTTCGATAATACTTTTGAAAAAGAAAAATTTCATAATATAATGAACTACCGAGGGCAGAAAGGGGGTTGAATTCAAGTGAAAAATCATTTTCGCACAACGAACATTCTTATACCTAGCTATTACCCCTGAACTTTCGACGAACTTAACTAAGTAACCAAGAAAAGTACAATTTGTTTTTAGGTTTACTCCAGGGTCAACCGATAACCCTCTTATTATCAAAAAGTGATCCCCTTAAAATTGTTTTCATTCTGCCAACGGTGCGTTCGAAATATAAGACCAGCCAGTCGCTGGGTGTTTCAAGACTTTTTTTTTTTTTTTTTTTTTTTTTTTTTTGAATTTGGGAAAATTTCTACCAACTACGATCTTACATTTTCGTCGAATGCATGCGTTGTCGAATAAATGGGTATAAAAGAACAAGAAAACAAGAAAAGAGAAAAATTCTTTTCACTTTGCGATATATAATTTCAACAGCTTCTCGTTATGAAGTCGAAAAAATACGTATTTTCGTTGTGTAAACTTGTTCTATCGTTTTTCTTACACAAAAATACCCGGTTATTCCCCCTACTTTTTCATCTTTTTAACACTTTTCTATTTCTACGGAAATAAGACTTTATGGCCGGGTCGCACGTCTTCTACTTTCGTTTTGTGTTCCGCTTAACTAGGCAAAAACTTTTGAAAATCAACTTTTTTTTGTAGGCTTCATCTCACTTTCGTTTCGTTTTTTTCAGCTGAACTGATCTTTATCGTTACCATCTTTTCTGGATTCTGTTTTTCCAGTTATCTCGTATTTTCGATTAAATTTGGGTACGTTTGCGTCGGGACAGAAAAAAAAAAAAAAAAAAAAAAAGTTGATAAAAAGCGGAAGAAAAGCGATTTTTTTTTTTTTTTTTTTGTAAAATAGTAGTTTCTATACATATTTGGTTGGCTGATGGGTGCGAAAGGAAATTAAGTGTTTCCTTCTATATGCAACTTTGTTTCGCAACAATAGCGATGAAAAGGAAAGAAACGGAGGAGGAAAAAAGAAATCCATTGTAGTATTGGAACGCATTATTCGCCATAATGTACCCTCTTTGGTCTTTATACATCGAATGAAATCGTTGAACTGGAGAGAAGAAGAAAAATGGCTACAAATTTGGGTGTAGAAATACGGATGTGTAATTTATTATGTAGTTAAACGAAAAAATAGAGAGATCTTTTCAGGATGGAGCCGCAAAGATCGTTTCTTTCGGTTTATGCAGTGTTTTCTTCTGTCACTTGTTGGATAGTGCCGTTTTATCATCACATTATCACCACTGTTGTTTGATAATTCTGATGTACCAAAATCCTTTCTAACTCCAGTCTGATAACGAGTATATTGTATTTAGAAAGTGGCGAGAGTTCTGCGCATGTAATTCGAAGGGTCACTAGGTATCCCTTGTAAGCGACCACCATCGCGTTAACGTCAGTAAGTTATTTTAACGAAAGATGATGATTGGGTAAAAATAGGGAACTGACTAAAACGCGGGATTTTCTTCTTAGAAATCAGAGAGAAACCTAGTCCTGAATAAACGAAAATTTTTAACGAAATTCAGCACATCTTAAAGATTAAACGAATATTCAGGAAGTCAGGGTTGTACTGCGAGGAATAATTTAATGAATGATCCACAAGAACAGCTCGGTTCAGACTATCTCCGATGCCAGTTAATGAGTTTCTTCTTTATTTTGGCCTAAATCTTATTTTTTATGTCTAAACATCTCAACTCTCGTCTCGCAAAAAATTAATAAAAATTTTGTAGGAATGTAAAATTATTGAACAATGAAAATTATGTTTAAAAAAAAGTCAACATCAAAAACAAAGGTGCGTGTGTGTTTACAAATGGTATCTTGTGACATGTTTTGTAAGAGATGAATCAGTACTATTGATGTATTTTTTTCATAAAAATGTCAGAATGTTTTAACCACTTTTTTTTTTAATCCTGGCCCAAAGTGTAGCCTAAAAAATATGACACCCAGTATTTTTACAAAAAATGTCACAATGTAATCAAAATATGACGCATGCACTCCGAGTTAAGGGTATATTATACACACGATGTGTGTAATATATGAGCTTTGTGATAACGTCCCATTTAATCATTACCAATTCACTACCATCGAATTATTTTCTAAACAAAACATAAAGGATAAAGGCAATATTTTTCTAATCAAAATTAAACTTATATAAGTATTGCAGGCAATGTACGTAATTTTCCCTCTTTCTTCAAAATTTTTGGATAACTTCCTTCAACAAACTTCTAATCTTCTGAACCATTACTCTACTCCCTCCCCCTTGCCCCACCAAATAATTCAATACATTGAGTCACACCCGAAAATTGTCTATGTATATACCAATACTAAAATAATCAACAAACTTTTTGCATCATATTTACTCAACATGAGATTCAATAATTGAGAACAAATTGGAAAATTGATTTTGGATTAAAATCCAATTTTTTGTCCCTTGTTAATCAGAACAAATCAATTAGGAGGATATTAACATTTTACATAATGATACGAAAAAATATTGAAAAGCATCGATATTTGCAAAAATTAACTCACAATCTACTTGATATGTGATGATATTTTATCAAAAGCGTCGATATTTCTAGCATCAATATTTTTCCTGAAATATCAATATAAATCGATACAAAAAAATATTGATATTTTGCACCACTATCAAGTACATATTATAATGCATCAGCTGTTGGACTTGAGTTAGCTATTGCTTATCCCATTACTCAGGGCAGTGGTTCCCAAACATTTTTTTACCTGCTAACCCTCTAGGGCAGTTATCATAACTTCACAAACCCCCCAGCATAAAAATCATGATTTTGTGGACCCTAAGCGTACTGACACACATAAAAAAATTTTACATGAATAAGAAAACTTTGTCAACATAATAGCTGGTTGTGGACCTCTTAAGCCCCCTTCCCAGATCTCACAATGGTCCACGGACCATAGTTTAGGAACTGTTGACCTAGGGATACGAGTTCAATTTGTTCCAAATGCAACGTTTTTTATTGTGTGAAAGGCGTTATTTAACATGTGCTTAATATTTTTCTGAAAAGAGAGGGAAAGGTAGTTAGGGTAGAGAGAGGAGAGAGAGAAACTTAGAGACTGAGTCTGTGTATAGAAGAATTTGAGTGACCAACATATTCGAGATCTACGAGACAGGATTGGCACTTTTCTACAGTTCCAACCACTGCACTGAATGCAATAGTTGTATTAAAATTAAAAGTAGGTATTAAATATTTCAAATTATTTATACAGAGAAATTGCGAAAGTTTAACATATTGTTTATATATTTTCGAGATTTGGGTTGGGTCTTGATTTTACCCGAAACAGTTCGGATCTTCAGTTTAGTCTTAAAAAGTTGGTCTGAGGTCCAGTCTTACACGGTTGGTTTTGGTCGAACTAGATCTTGAAAAAAAAATGGGACCAATTTTGCTAATCACTAGTTAACTATGCCTGAAAATTTGTGAAAAACAAACATGAATTAAATTATTCGTGCGTTTAAAATCACGTTTCCAACAATACACATACGTACATACACACACTCCCTCTCACTCAAGTCTCTCTAATAACGCAGAACAACTAACACGTGAAAAACATAACCCA